>VZRI01009009.1:258-32862 GCA_013397515.1 Upupa epops
TTTCAGCTGAGGCACAGCATTTGCAGACTGTGACTGTTTGTTTCATGGTTTCAGGGTGAGTACAGAAACAACACCACCTACATGAAGGAGCAGAGAAGCATTAGCGGACAGGGGAAAAGCTGTTCCATCCAGACATAGACCAAAGTCTCCAGAGAACATCATTCATCTCCAGTCTTCACCCCACACATTCAGACACACACATACACAGACCAGGAGCCTTGATGCTTAAGTAAAAGGAACTAAAATCAATATGTTGCTGGCATTAGGAAGGTAATGGTGGCTTGTACTTTTGTTGCTGGGATCAGTTCTCTAGTGTGTAGTAAACAGAGCTATTTCTAATGGTTTGGAGAAGTATTAATATTTAAAAATATATGCCTTTCCCATTACTCTTTTCCTGGAGGGTATGTTATCATAGGTCATAGTATCCCAGAGGCTGTTAAGGGAATGGACACATTCTGTGTTTTGTTGATGCCTTTTTAAAAAAAACCCACAGTATCTTTTACTCTTCACTATCTCAGCATGGATAATAGAACTGCTGTCCTTGAAAAATTCTGAGATGGAAGGACTGACACCAAAAGAATTGATCTTGAATAATACCATCTTTCAGACTTTTGTCTGTTTGCCAGAGCTCCCCACTGTCTGGATTGGAAAATTTCTTTCTCTATTACAAATGCAGAATCAAAGTAAAGGGGGGTTTGAAGGTATATTCTCTTGATTTGGGGCTCTTGCTTGCTCTAGCAGAATTACTTAAGAAAACATTGCCCTCTGTTGTAGTGGATCTCTCTCTGGATTTCCATGTTGTCCCACCTTGGGTTGCCATTAATACCTTGGATTAGACACCCTGATTATATTTACCCAAGACTTTTTATGTAAAGCATCAGATACAAAGAGAGGGTTTAACAAAACCACTGCAGGCCATGAAACAACCAACTCAATTTGTGGAAGAAAGGCATTGAGACATTTTAGCTCATTCCCCCTACACAGAAGATGTATGGAGTTTTGTCACAATGTTCCTACAATGAACTGAGATAAAACAGGCAGAGTGTCCATTTTAGATAGTTCCTTCTTCTCTTTGAAATTGCAGCAGTCATCCAACTTCAGTATCGGTCTTCACAAATCTTCAAAATACACAGAATTCTCACAGTCTCTCCTGGTCCAGGCAGTGCTTTCCACCAACATAAATGTTCTTCGACTTCAGAACAGCTAGTATTTTCAGAAGCAGTAACATTTTCTCTCACTGGCAAATGATTTATCTCTGAACAGTCCAAGATGGAGAGAAGAAGAAAGTGGAAGTCACTGGCTGGAAGGGAAAGACAGAGGAATAGGGGTCAGAAACTTTTCAAATGCAAACTGTTTTGTAGAAAACACAAATTAAGCCTACAGATTCTGCTCTGCTTTTGAAACATAACACTCTCTTATGGATGGTATGCACTTTTTGCTTACAGGATTACATGGCAGATTCTTTCACAATGGATAGAATATTCTTTATAGTACAGATCTTACTGGTCTCCAAAAATGAACTAAAACTTGCTCAAAACTCTCAGAAATGTGCAAATGTTGATAGTTAATATGAATAGTTAATTTATGTGAAGGATTAATAACTGGTCAGTAGGAGTAAGTGCCTTAGTTTTGTATGGTAGAGAACACAGAGGTGGATAAGGAACTGGAAGGGTTTCTCTATCACCTCTCAGGGCAGAGCAGGAAGAGCACAGTGGAAGCAGGAGATGAGTGATTGCAGGGTGAGGGCTTGCTATGGACTTAATGCATGTAGAAGCTGGGAACAACTGTAGTGTCTCTAAGGGCAGTGCCTGAAAATAGTATGATTAAAACCTCATATAAATACCACAGAAAACACCGTAATTTTTTTTCCCAGTGCAGGGAAGCAAATTTGTTTCATCCTGCTCTTTATGCAATGATTGGTTATTCTCCTTGAATCATCAGGCTTGTTAAAGTTTGGGCTTAGAGACAATTTTTTTTTAGGTGTTAGAGTTGCAGATGTGGAAAAGTAAAGTTGGATTTCATTATCTGTTGATTCTTCCAACACCTCTTTTTGTTTTGACAGTCTTGAAGATGTTCTCTGTGAACTAATGTTAGCCCCTCCTCAGCACGTATTTGTCCTCCAGACATGTTTGGCAAATGGAACATTTGATGTGCTCTCAAGACATGCCATGGCAGAAGAGCATTTGGCAGGGTAGAGAGGTCAGCAATGCTGCGAGAGGTTTGGGCACAGCTGGGTACAGATTCCATTTGACAGCCAAATGTGATGGGAAGCGCTGGCTGTGGTGTGTTTTGTGAAAAGCAGTGATAACTGCTTAGTGGTTTCTGCTACAAGAAATCAACTATATGTGGGGATTTAAAAAGGAAGAAATACTCAATTTTATCTTTGTTAATCATAACTGCCCCAAAAATATAGGCAGGAAAGGATGACTCCTGAGCAATGCATGGGTGAGAATGGTGGTGCTGGAGCAAACAAAGGTCCTTACAGTCTGATACTTTAGCTGTAGTGATTGTTGGTAAAACATAAGATGCTTAGGGAGGAATATAAGAAACAGAGCAATGCTCAAAATGCAGGTGTATCAAGTTTTGTGCAAAGGAAAACTACTGTCTGGTGTTCTGCTTCATTTTATTTTAATAAATGCACACATATCTACCTTTTTTACTACTTCTGAGTATTGAACTAATGCTTTCATAAACCCATTCATGTGATGACTCCCATATTACATTTTTAGGGATGTTTAGTAATCTATTGATAAATACATACAGTTAGCATTGTTTTACCCATGTGTGCATCACTGTGCTTTAAGAATATTGAATTTGACTCTTTCTTCAGTGTTATGAGACCTTTCTGAAACTCCTTGTAGCCACATTTAATGTAATTATCCAAAATAACTTTGTGTCTTTACCTGATCAATCATTCACCTTTCCTATTTGAGTCACTTAGTGGTGTGACCACAAATCAATTTAGCTCTGAGACACTTGCGTATGTGTTTGGAATATAAATACTGATTTTCATAGAATCATTATGGATTGGAAGGGACCTCAAAAGATCATCTAGTCCAGTCCCCCTGCCACAGCAGGACCACCTAGACCAAGTTGCACAGGAACACAGCCAGACAGGTCTTGAATGTCTCCAGAGAAGGAGACTCAACAACCCCCCCGAGCAGACTCTTACCCAATGCTCTGTTACCCTCTCTGGGAAGAAGTTCCTTCTGATATTTATGTGGAACCTCCTATGTCCCAGCTTGCACCCATTGCCCCTTGTCCTATCACCAGATGACCTTGAGAAGAGCCTGGCTCCATCTTCCTGACACCTACCCCTCACATATTTATAGACATTCATGAGGTCACCCCTCAGCCTCCTCTTCTCCAAGAGACCCAGCTCCCTCAGCTGTTTCTTATAAGGGAGGTGTTCTACTTCCTTCATCATGTTTGTTGTCTATGCTGGACACCCTCCAGCAGCTCTGTGTCCTTCTTGAACTCTGGGGCCCAGAACTGGACACAATACTCCAGATGTGGCCTCACTAGTGAAGAGTAGAGGGTGAGAAGAACTCTTCTCAATCTGCTAACCACTCCCCTTCTGATTCTCCAGGATGCTGTTGGCCCTCTTGGACACAGGAGCACATTGCTGGCTCGTAGTCATCCTGCTGTTCATTAGGATCCCCTACGTCCCTTTTTCCTACACTGCTTTCCAACAGGTCAGTCCCCAACCTATCCTGGTCCCTGGGGTTGTTCTTGCCCAGATGCAAGACTCTACACTGACCCTTGTTGTACCTCATTAAATTTCTCTCTGCCCAGCTCTCCAGCCTGTCCAGGTCTTGCTGAGTTACAGCACAGTCTGCTGGGGTGTCAGCGACACCACCCAGCTTCGTGTCATCAGCCAATCTGCTGACAGTGCACCCTAATACCTCATCCAAGTCATTATTGAAGAGGACTGGTCACAGTACTGATCCTTGGGGGACCACACTACATACAGGCCTCCAACTAGACTCTGTCCCATTAACCACTACTCTCTGGCTTCTATCCTGCAGCCAGTTCACTGGATGAGCTTGGTATCTGAAAATACTTTTTAATCCTGTGTAAATTTTAGAGACAGAAAGGCTTGATTAAATAAAGAAGATGAAGCCTCTGTTCCTCATGGACCATCACCTCAAAATGATTTCAATAAGTACAGGAGTTGGATGAAAAAGGCCAATGCTTCAGAAGATGGATGCCTTTAAAAGGAACTTCGAGGAGAAAATAGCAATTTTGAAAGAAGGAAAATTGAATGTAAAGGTGCCCCTTGTGGTCTGTCGCCAACTGTAAGTGTTCTTGAGATGCACAATCTATTTATGCATCATGAGAGCAGCCATCCATCAGCCAGTTTTCTCATGTGCAAGAATTTACTTAAGGCATCATACCTTTTACCCCAGACATTCCTGAATTTGTTTGATATGAAGCACTTAGCCTTGCAGTGTTTGAATCCTACTGAGTGTTTAATAGCTTGTTCTGATAAAAACCTTCTTTGTTCTTCCCTGGTACAGCTGCGTTTGAGGGGTGTTCACCTACTGTGGGTCTGCCTCCAGCTGAGCTGGCTGAGCAGAGCTGGCTGGCAGTGTGGGACTTCTTAGAAGCTGAAATTTGCATACAATAATCTGTGGTTTCTTTTTGCATTGTAAGAGTGGTATGAGTGTACACCTCTTTAACCAGAGGTCTGCTCTTTCATAGGTGAAACCACAGTAGTAGTAGTTTGATCACAAGTACAGCTTTAACAAGCAAACTTCCAAGCTCTTCTAGAATATTTGGAAATATTTCAAAACCAGATCTGGCTGAGCTGATGCCCTCTTTTTATAAATTAATACACTGCACCTGGTCGTCTTCTACCTCTGTCTTGGCAGTACAGAGAAATACTAATGTTTATAGGTGTATGTAGTATGCCAGCACTTTCCTGCTAAGACCTCTCAACACAGAGTCATTATGCCTCTGTGCTGAGCAGATCAAGGTCAGAAAACATGGTGAGGCTGTGACTGAAGCAAAATCATCAAGTTCTTACTCAATTGTGAGAACAAATCCATCTCTCAGGACATGAAGTTAATTCTCTAACTAGTCTTTGTTACATAAGTCACTGTATTTTCTTTGCTCTTCTCAATTACTTCACTGGAAAGTTGGTGCCTATTTAATAGTTTTCAATATCTTGTTTCCAGCACATCCCCAGGGAAATTATTTGAAGAAAATAGAGAAGAAGACTTGGTGACGCTAATTCACCATTAGCTAGCAGTTATATTTGTGGATGGTCAATACTGTGTGCAGAAATAATGTAGAATAATTTAATTTTCTTCTTCATAATGCTGGCCTGCTTTCCTGCCTGGGTACCCTGCTGCAAAGCACTTAGAAGTAGAGAAGAGAGCAAGGGCCACCTTGGTTTTTTTTGTTATTTTTACTTTTACCTTATGAAATGGGACTTGATTTGGCTCCCAGGTCTGGTGCAAACCAGTCATTGCCTGTCCACAGGCATTCAGCCCCTCATGAGACAGGTTTTCTCACGCTGGTTTGCAGATAGTGCCTTTTAACAGTGAGGGCAGACTATGGTGAGCCAGAGACCTCATTAGTTTATCCACAGGGAGCTCACCTGAACTGAGCACTGCTCCTGTGTGAGCAGGACTTCAAGCAGTTAAGCAGTTAAGCCTGGCTGGAGCAGTAGTCAGTATAAATAAGAGCAGATTAAATTACCACTGTGACGTGACACTGGCCACAATTCCTTTCTGGGGCTAAGTCACAGTTTCCTTCCTGTCAGCTAATTCTCAAGGCTGATGTACACTTGACAGTGCATTAAGTTGCAAGGCATAAAGCAGTTGTGACCCTCTGCCCTGCTTCTCCATATGCCAGGGAGCTCAGTGGGACACAAATCAGCATGAGACAGGCTGTAATCTTCAGCGTGAGTCAGAAATGAATGAGATTTACTTGAAGTGCCAGTAGAAAGCAATGTTTTGAGAGTAGGTCTCTATGGGGAATGGAAGTCCCTTTGGATAGAGTGTGCAGCAGGGAAAGAAAAATGTGTCAAGTGGCAGTGCCTGTCATTTGATGTTGCAGGCCACAGAGTTTCAATAGGAAAAAAAAGTTTCTTGCATATGGACTTCTATTACATTTCTTAATTAAGAATGAAAAAGTGTTTTTCCCTTCCTATAGTGAAGATTGAGGGTTTTCAGATGGCTCTAGTTAAAGAACACTTAATTCACATAATCTGTTGTTAAAGGTGTCACATGAGTGCTCACCCTGGTATGCAGAGCAGTGTTTTGTAGAGCTGTTGCATACAGGATTAGAACAAGTGTTTTACCATTTGTACTTTTGCCTATAAATATTGAAGACCTGTCTTACTTGATTACTGTGTTCATTTTCATTTCCATTTCCCCGAAGATCAAATAGGAAATGACAATGTAAGGAAAGAGCAGATCTCACAAATTTACAAGTGTGATAGGAAGCAGTGAAGATGCAGTAATGTTACTTCTACATTACTGATCTGAATATTTTGTGTTACTGTTTGCCTCACAGGTTTTCACTACTTGTGTATCAGTGTGATACTGTTTCTTTATATATACCTAAGAGATCTTAGCTCGAAATGTGCAGAACAGAGAGAATAACATTATTTCAGATACTTAAGCAGTTCCCTAATCCTAGTAACTTTATCCTCTCACAACTGAATTTATACCATTTCTGTTGTTAAAAAGAAGGGAAAAAATAGGCATATAAATAGTATGGAAAATAAATAGACACATAAAACCTCTAACTAGGGATGTGCAATATATAAACAGTGTTGAAATTTTACAAGAGCAAATAGGTGTTTTCCAGGGACACCTGTATGAGAACTGTCTCAGGTCTGCAGCACAGTTTTGAGCACACTGCCTTATCACCATCAACATTTGTTTTCCCCCTGACCCTGGGCGTTCCTTGTCTATTTAGGAAGCAGGTGTATTATACACCAAATTCCCTTGGATGAAGTGCTTGTGCTATGCAGTCATGATCTTTGATTCTGGAATAATCTTTCATTACACCTGCCTGGATGAGGGCTCTCCTTGAGACTTCTCTTCATTTAGGAGCCATTTAAGAAAAGCAGGTTTTTTTTTTCCTCAGTGTCAATGATGTTTTTAATTGGAGCTGAATTTTCAATGCAATCAGAAAAATACTTTCATATGCTTTGCACTGTTGTCTCCTTCTTATGGTGCATTAGTGTTGCTGGAGACACTTCAAACAAATTCCCCAGCCAGGAAATCTGAACACTCCCATGGTATCTGCTGTTGGTATCAAGAAGCCCCTGTGCTTTGCAGGGACTGTGAGCTTGTGAAGTGCTGGATTACCCCAACCTGACCTTTAATTCAGGCAATAGCTGCCTGGTCGGTTTTTTGGTTTTGTGGGTTACTCTTTTTTGTTTTTCTTTATTAGGTTTGATTGATTGGTTGTTTTGGGGTTGGTTTGTTGAGGGTTTCTTTTGTAGTTGGTCTCCCTGGGGATTTTAGTGTTACAATTACTCAACAAAATCCTAAAGGGGTAGTGGAAAAAGTGATGTTTTCAGCCATGGTAGAAAGACATAATGCTGTACTGGTTTGGGTTGGGTCAGGGCTGTCTAAGGACTTGCTAATGAACAGTGAAAGCAGAAGCAAACAGAGGATGCACTCTCCATTCTGAAAACTAGGTCAGTGCTCATTAGGAAGCATTTTCATATGTCGCATAGCAGACAAACCCCAGGGTGCAATACTTTTATTCTGAATGTAAATGGACTTGTGTTAGTTCTGTGGATGTGAGAACCCACCCTGGACTGTTCTTGTCTTTGACTGCCCAGCCCCTGCAAAATGCTGGATGTTAGCTCTTTAGGGAAGTTTGTACCCTGCCTTCAGTTTACTGTCTGAAGCACTGCTGTCCTGATTAGGTTCTGCGGCAAGCATGTGCAAATTACACTATGAGGGTTTCAAATGGCATTTTCACGCTTATAGCTCTTGGCTGCTAATCAACGTGCAGAAACACTCTGACATTTAAATAGCTTTAGCAAACTCCACCAGAGTTACTTGCTAAGAATAAATTGCAGCATTAAAGAAAGCTTCATTTCACTGGAGCTTCAGGCTTTCAAATGCCCATTCAGCTGTGACATGAACCCTTCAGATCTGAAGTTGCACCTGCTCCTACAATGCAGACTTCTTGTCATGTGCTGGTTTGGTTGATGTAGGCTGCTTGAGAGCAACCCCTGGAGTGATCCTGAGGAGTAAAATGTCAGTAAGACTGGGAAGTTTGTGCTTTTAAGCCAGTAGCAATAGACTCAGTGTGTAATGTGTTTCTCTTCCTCTGTACTTCTTTGGTTCTTTAAGGTTTGTTTGGCAGATAAATCTACTTGTGAAAGTCCTGCTACTGTTCGTGTGGAGCTCAGTTTGTTCTTGACTGACTTGTGAATGTTGGGCCCAAATGTGCATGTCTACCAAATGTACAACTGGGAGAGTTATTATCACAACAAGCTGGAAGAGCTTCCAGATGTTAGTGGTTCTGTTGCATTAAAAAATAGCCAGTGGGAAAGAACTTAGGAAAAATAAAATTTCCATTTCAGTGTATCAGTTTTGCTTTTAAGTGGTAGCAGAAATAAGTGTAGTACTTGCTGTTTGCTGTCTTCAGTTGTCTATTTATTTGCATATTCTATTTTAAAATGTAAATCTGTGAAGGCATTCAGCAGCTTGTGTTGTCTCATTCCATGTATGGATTAGCCTTCTTAAAAAAGCTTAACAAACGTTCTAGAGCTTGGCCAAACAGCATAAGTAAGGCTCACCAAGGGTGATGCTGGGCATCCAAGTCATGCCTGGTTCATTGTCCTCTGGCTTGTTGAGAACAGTGTGGTGCAGGGTGGGCACAATGAAATATGTTTCACAGCATCACAGTATCACAGTAATGTTAAGTTTGGAAAAGACCCTAAAGATCATCCAGTCCAACCTAAATCCAAATAAACCAAGTAAACCTACCATCTAACATCTAGATCATGCCACTCAGCACTTCATCCAGACTAACCCTGAACACCTCCAGAGATGGTGGCTTGACCACCTCCATGGGCAGCCTGTTCCAAAACCAGATCACTTTCAGTGAAAAACTTTTTCCTAATGTCAAGTCTAAACCTTCCCTGATGGAGCTTAAGACTATGACTCCTTGTCCTGTCTCCAGTGTCCAGGGAGAAAAGACTGACCCCCTCCTGACTACAACCACCTTTTAGATAGTTATAGACAGTGATAAGGTCACCTCTGAGCCTCCTCTTTTCCAGGCTAAACAGACCCAACTCCAATTTCCCCCTCTTTTTGCTGGGCAATATCATATTAAAATCATTGTTCTCACCAAACAGATCAATACACTGAAAGGTAATTTACTGTCTCTCTTCAGCAATGTCAGATTTTCTAATTTACTTGTGGTGGATTTTAGGGTTTTTTGGTAAACAATATAGAAATTATTTTTGCATTCTTTGTACCAGACTGCATTTTTTTGTATGTACACCTAATAATCCTTTTCCTTTTTTAGCACCCCAGCTTGAATTAGATCCTAGTGGTCTGCATGCAGATCTCACAGAAGTGTAATGGGTATTTTGAGTGTTTGCCCTGTGATTAGTAATGTGTGAGACTTGTACTCCTTTTGCATGTGAAATTGAATTAAGCTTAGCTGCTCCTTGTCCTTGACACAGTCACCAAAGATCTTGTAGGGGCAGTGGTGATTAAGCCAAAGAAAGAAGGTAAGCAGAAGGGTGTTACAGAGAACACAGAAAGTGTTTATAGAGAAGCCACAGCACCTTAGTCCAGCCCTTGGGAGATTCTTGGTGAAGCTCCATCACCAGTGGAAGAGAATCTGGTTCAGAAAGAGGTTTTAGGAAAAACTGTTGTCTTTGTCTCTTAGGACGTTCACAAATACACTAATATCTAGTAAATGATAGTCAGTGTTTTCAGTCTCTCTTCTCCCAGAAGAGTATTTTGCAGACAACTTTCAATGAGTACATGATGAGTTGGTTCATGGTAATTACCTTTTCTCTTTTATTCTTTTTCAAACTAATGGTGAAAACGAGGTCTAGATTACGCTCCAGGAGCCTTTTGGGTCTTTTGATTACATTTATTTGCTTACTAAAGAGAGTACATATCTTGGAAAAAAAATTCACACTTGCAGGTTCAAATATTTCCTGATTATCAAAATACCAACTAAAGACTCAGAAGGAAAAAATACATGCCTAATAAAATTCCCACTTCCAAAACAGAGGCAGCTTGACATCAATTTTTCTCAGTCCTATACAGAGAACACCACAGATAATTGAGTAGTAAATACAACTGGATTGGTTTCTAGCATTATTAACTTATGTCCATAGTTAACAAGTGTTTTCAACAGCTGTGCCTTTCTTAACAGTTTGACAGCATGAATTACCGTGCTGTGATACACAGCAGCTTTGCTGTTGGGGCCATGCGTGAGAAGTTACTATGTATCAGCCATGCATTATTGCTCTGACTTTCACTCCTTGCATGCTTTACTGGAATGTTTTATAATATATTTACAAAGGCATAATGACTCTGAACAGCCACCTGACAGCAGGCTGTGCTGCCATTCAGCAAGACCTGGACAGGCTGGACAGCTGGGCAGGAAGAAATTTAATGAAATGCAGCAAGGGCCAATGCAGAGTAATGCATCTAGGAAAGAACAACCTCAGTTTATAGATTCATTCAGAGTCTTGCATTGGGAATGAACACCCCCAGTTACCAGTACAGGTTGGGGACTGACCTAAAGAGCAGCATAGGGGAAAAGGTCCTGGGGGTCCTGAGGGCCAGCTGGATGGCCATGAGCTAGCAATGTGCCCTTGTGGCCAAGAAGGCCAATGGCATCCGGAAGTGGATTAGAAAGGGCGTGGTTAGTAGTTCTAGAGAGGTTCTTTTCCCCCTCTACTCTGCCCTGCTGAGGCTGCACCTGTAATACTGTGTTCATTTCTGGGCCACTCAGCCCAAGACAGACAGGGAACCGCTTGAAAAGAGTCCAGCACAGAGCTACAAAGATGATTAAGGGAGTGGAACATCTCCCTGATGAAGAAAGGCTGAGGGAACTGCGTATCTTCAGCTTGGAGGAGACTGAGAGGTGACCTCATTAATGTTAGAAATACATAAAGGGCAAGTGTCAGGAGGATGGAGCAAGGCTCTTCTCAGTTGTGTCCAATAATAGGACAAGTGGCAGCAGGTGCAAGTTGGAGCATAGAAAGCTTCATGTAAACATAAGAAAAACTTAGAATTGTCAACCTTTTGCTCAGAATTTGTGATGCTGCAACAGGTTTTACCTCCTGCCAGGTTCTCAGGTGCAGGGATGAATGAAACACAGAAGGCCAGGCAGATCCTTAACTGATGTTGCTGGTTTGTTGACATTACATTTGATTTTTCAACTACCATCAGATTTCTTGAGACTGTGCTAGAGGAAGATGGTTGTTTCCTGTACTCTAGAGTTTAAAATATAAAGTGCCACCTCTGAGCTGTACAGCCTTCTACTGATCGACTAATGCTTTCAGTTGTTTATGTGAAGTTGCACTAACAGCAGATATTGCAGTATCTGATCTTTGCTAAGCAATTGGATGCTGGTGCACTGGAAGACTCTGAGGTGACCTTAATCGATGGCTGGTCTGAAAGTGTTTTCCTGTGAGGTGTTTGTTGTGGTGGATTTGAAGGAAGAGAGAGGAGTGCTGGATTTGAGTGAAGGGATTAGGCCTGGTGCTTGTGGTGTGGAAGTAAATGATAACATGACAATATTGGAAGAAAGCTAAAGGGATCAGGCTGGTCAGAGCAGGTGCTGAGAGGAGATGCTCTTGCAGAAGTAAGGAGGTAATAATTAACAAATAGACTATAGGGCAGCTCACGAAATAAGTCAAAGTATGGAGAGTTAGAGTTGTCAGAGGAGAGAGTTGAGCCTTTATATTTCTTGGTCTCTTTGAAAAATAATTTGCTTCATGAGTATCAGACTTCTTTTAGAAAGAACAGTTTTGTTACTAGTCAAAAGGCTCATCTGTGTCCTCCGTGTGCATTTGCTGTGGTGCTTTGGGAAGCTATGTCTCAGCTCTTCACCCTGTTTCTGTGTGATAATTATGCAGCAACAGCTCTCTGGCATTAGTCTTTGCCTTCAATGTGGTGCCTTCTGGCTCTGGGGCATTCCCAGCAGTGCTGTAAATAATGTATTACTGTCTGTTCTCATTGCAGCAAACACAGCAGGAACATGTTTGAGAAAACTGTGAACTTGCTTTCTCTTCTCTGGTTCTTTCCAAAACCTTCTGATACTCCCATGCATACCTATTTTTTTATGTGTATGTCGTCTTTAAAGCAAGGTGTCACATTCACCAGTATTTTTGAATATGAGGAATGGAGCTGTTTATAGTTTCAGGAAAGGTCTAATCTGATTCCACCCACCTACTGTTACTGCATTGAATCCTGTGCACTTCTGTAAGGTGAAGGCAGAGTAAGCAAAGAATGGATTTAAATAGCAGAGCTGTAAGAAACCTTTCTTGGGTTTTTAAAAGATTGTAAAAAAGATTTTATCCAGTGTAATTCAACCAATTTTTATTGCATTAGCAAATAATGTACTCCTTTGTGATTGCAGTACTTGGAAATCACATCCTAGGGTCCTGATTCAGTTCATACTGATCTCCAGTTATGCCTGGAAGGGCAGTTTATGCATGCAGAAAGCTTATCTAGACTAAGCCTATTAAGCAATCATAAAATAAAAACCACTTTGGAATTTTTTTGCTTTTGTATTAATTGCAAACTTTGAACTTTCTGAATAGGAAGCTCTGTACCTTCATATTAGGATTTTTAGAATCCTTTCAAATATTCAATAACATGGTGTGCTTTCTTCATCTGAACTTTTGATTTATACCTCAATATGTTAGTAACACAGTTAATACATCCGTTAGTTTTTCCAGTGAAGTTCTCAACTTTCTCTAACTGGGATTTTTTTAGGGAAGATTCATACTGGTGCTATGAGAAAGGGAAGATTACTAAGGAAACCATACACATAATAGCATGTATATATATCTTAAAATAACTGGAGAGACAAGCCTATTTAAAAGATTCTTCTAGGGACAATACCCTGTGCCTTCTGGTGTAAGTTCATGCTACAAATAGGAGTCTGTTAAAAAAATACAGGGAAGCGTCAGTTAATTTTGGCTGGGGAGAAGCAGATATGTATTAAGCATGCTGAATCTTATAGACATCTTTTAGGTTATTAAATATATTTTCCATTTATTTCCAATTATTGCTTGTAATACTTGAATGAGACAGTGTTATTTGCTTATATGGTCCCTGGGGATTTAGAACTAATATATTTTTGTCCCTCTTACCTGGCTTTTAGTCTGAGATTAGGAGATGAAAATAAGCTTCCTGGGTTTTTAAGTTTCTACCTGATTTTAAAAGCCTAATGAATTATAAAATAAAATGAAAACAACACACATTTTAAGGCACCTGCAGAAGAGGCCTCCATCGTGCAGATACATTTCTACTGAGTTTCTTTGCTGCCTCCCTCATTTCCATGGTTGTTGGGTTCAAAACTTCTGTAGTAAACATATTGCATCTAGTTTTAACTCATTTAATGAAGGCACAGAATTCTCAGTCCTTGATATATGAAGTCTCACAAACTTATTTTAAATACTACTGCTTTAAAAAAAACATTCAGAAACTGTTCAACTTTGTCTTTCTAGCTAGTACCCTCACTATAATTTTTAATAGCATCCTTTATTTTAATTCAATTTGAATACACTTCATTTGATGAATGACATAAAATTAGATACAGTATATAATACTAATTATACATGAAGTGAGAACTTGAAAAACTTAGGAATGGGGTCCCTGTCTTCTAACACCACAGAAGGTCTTCAGTTGTGACTAAGCCAGAGGCTCTTGAGCCAAAATGGAGTTTAATTCTTGTTGTGCAGTGACCTCTACAGCTAGAAGGATGATAAGGGCTGCTTTTTGTCTGTCTGCTGCTCTCGGGCTGGCATCTGCCAGTGCAACCCACAAGTCAAAAGCAATTGTGTAACTACTGGAGAAAGACCCAAGGGGTTTCAAAGAAAGTTAAACTTGAAACAACCTGTCCCCATTTTTGTAGCTGAATGACAGCCATGAGGTGGATTACGTGTCACAATAGCATCAGTGTTGTAAGAACACTGCAGATAACGTCTGTGATACAACCTGACAGAGGAAACCTGATTGTTTAGACTGATGGCAAACTTCTGCATGTGCAGCTCAGAGTTGACTACAGGCACAGCTACTTCAGCAGCTTAGCAGTGAGTTCTTTAACTTGAGGTTAGTTTCTACTGGTTTTACTGATGGTTTTAATTTCCTCTGCAAAATTTCTAGGTCATCATTGTACTTTGTCTCAAACATCAGGTTTGAAATTCCTCAGCTTAACAAGGTTGTTACAAATAAAGCCAGTGGAGACTAAAGGAAATCCACCAAAGTTCCTATAGAATTTTCAGTATGTCGGAGTGAGGTGCAATTATATTTTGCTTGTGGAATAAACGTCTCTGTTCCAGGCAAAAGTTATCACATAGTACCTGGTTGCACTCAAAAGAATTTAAGGAGCATTTAAGCTGCTGCTGCTGCATTAATTGTATGGCTTTCCTATACCAGCACTTCAAGCTGTTCTGTGTTCTCTTGGTTCACACACAAAACCCTCTGTCAATTGCTTTGGTGATGCTTGGCTTGTCTTTATAGTCAGGTATGTTGACAAAGACCTGATGTGTCTTTCTGCTTTCTTGTTATCTGATCAGTTTTTCACTGTGCTGGTTGTACTTTGCTGCATTTCTCCGCATCACTATACTGAGGGAGGCAGGAAAGCTTTCTCCCAGTTCCAGTACATTAGCATACTGGAACACAACGAAATACGAGCCAAGGCTGCAGAAAACCTAACAGGGCAGCTTTAAGGACTTATCACAATGTGGGGTAGAGGTCTGCACTGTAGCACTTACCTCTGGCTTAGGTTGACATTCTCAGACACTTGTTCCTGTCAGACAGCCTTAGCTGTGAGCAGCTGCTTTCTAACATCTTCCAAATCCCATTGGAACAAGCCTAGAAGTGTATCAACAGAAAGCCAAATGACACTTGCATGGCACTTCTTAGAAGATGCTAATGATTAAAAAACAGTCTTGATACGCTGCTAGTTAGCACTGACAGGAAAAAAGGAAATTGTCCTCCTTGCAAGACATTTATTAATCAATTAAAAATGAGAAATCTCATTTTGCAGATGAATTACCTGGAATGTGAGACATGGTGTATGCTCCGGGTGGGGTGCAGTCAACTGTCAGAACAGAATGCTGGATGGACTCTGGCTAGGTCTGATTGTTAGATTGCTTCTCCAGCAGCAGGTTTGTAAGAATGCTGATAGCACAGTTTTAGAGGATGATATGAAGTGAGCCTGTTTTTTTGGCTTTCCAGAGCCAGAAGCAATTATTGTTACATAAACACTAACTGTTTTCTGCTTCCAACAAATATTGTTTGAAAACACGTTGTAAAAAATGTAACAAGTAGCAAAATGGAGGAAATCAAAGGTGTTACCTGGCATACATCAATTGTATACTTCTGCAGGGCTGCAAGGAAGCTCAGCACCTTAGTTTCAGGTCTCTTAATTTTTCATTCCCTAGAATGAAAAACACATTTTTCACAGAGCAAATGTAGCAAGTAAGCAAGAAGAGAGTCTGGTGAAGCAAATACCTGATGTAGTTAAGGGTTCAATTATGCATCAGTGAATTCAATTTAGAGAGCAGAGAGCATCAGTCTTGGCTGAAGTCAGTCTCCCACATGGAACAACTAAAGCATGTGCTGACAGAATGAATTAAAGATAGTACTAGCCAGAAGTCTCTTATTCCAGAAGGTAATTTGATTCAGTCCTACAGAAATTAGACTGCAGAAGTGGAATATTTACATCTCCTGTTCGAAATAATGCATAGGGGGAAAAAGACTTTGTTACTGGCTGGTTTTTTCCTGGGTGGAAACTTTTGTTACAGGCATAGATCTTTAGAAGTAATCAAGCGAGAAGATGCCCCTGCACTGTTGTCCTACACAAAATATCTCAGACTACCACCTTGATAAACTTTTCTCAGATGTGTGAACAAGTGAGCAGTTTGTGTGATATCTGAATAATGCAAGTGGTATAAAATATCTATAGGACTGGTGAGCATTAGAAGCCATCTTCATGTGATTCTTCTGTTACAGCACCAAGAAAATCCTATTTGTAGGAAAAGGGTATCATAGAATCATTAGGGATCGGAAGGGACCTCGAAAGATCAACTAGTCCAATCCCCCTGCCACAGCAGGATCACCTAGACCAAATCACACAAGAACACAGCCAGGCAGGTCTTGAATGTCTCTAGAAAAGGAGACTCCAAAACCCCTCAGGGCAGCCTGTTCCAATGGTCTGTTACCCTCACTGGGAAGAAGTTCCTTCTGATATTTATGTGGAACCTCCTATGTTCCAGCTTGCACCCATTGCCCCTTGTCCTATCACCAGATGACCTTGAGAAGAGCCTGGCTCCATCTTCCTGACACCCACCTCTCACATATTTATAGACATTCATGAGGTCACTCCTCAGCCTCCTCTTTTCCAAGCTACAGAGAAGCAGCTCCCTCAGCCGTTTCTCATAAGGGAGGTGTTCTACTTCCTTCATCATGTTTCTTGTCTATGCTGGACACCCTCCAGCAGCTCTGTGTCCTGCTTGAACTGAGGGGCTGAGAACTAGACGCAATACTCTAGATGTGGCCTCACTAGTGCAGAGTAGAGGGGGAGAAGAACTTCCCTTGATCTGCTAACCACCCTCTCTTCTGATGCACCCCAGGATACTGTTGGTCCTCTTGGCCACAGGAGCACATTGCTGGCTCATAGTCATCCTGCTGTCCACTAGGACCCCCAGGTCCGTTTCTCCTACACTGCTTTCCAACAGGTCAGTCCCCAACCTATCCTGGTCCCTGGGGTTGTTCTTGCGCAAATGCAAAACTCTACACTTACCCTTGCTGTACCTCATTAAATTTCTCTCTGCCCAGCTCTCTAGCCTGTCCAGGTCTCACTGAATGGCAGCAGTCTGCTGGGGTGTTGGCAACACCGCCTAGCTTTGTGTCATCAGCAAGTATAGTTCATCCTTGTGCTCTTGGAACTGAATGTATGGCTTTAATACACAGATGATGGCACAAGAGACTGAAGCCAGTTGCGTTCCTGTTTGCTTCTGTACACCAATGAGAGTTCTTTATGACTGTGGTCTGCCTGCCTATGACCATAGAGAATCAATAGGCCTTACCCTTTATTGCTGCATACAAGCAACTCTTGGGTACCTTTATGGGCTTGTATATGTGAATTGGATGACTTTGCTCCAGTTGCACCTGTTGGAGGGACTTTCAGAACCAGCTGGCAGATTTGGAAACTTCAGGTTTTCTATTGGTAAAGCTTTTACAGAAACAGACTGCACCCAGCAGCCAAATTTAGAAGATTTTTACATCAAGTACAGAGGAGTAGAGAGTTGCAACCAAGCTGTCTTGAGCTCTTGAGTTTGACTGAGGCCTTGAAATCCTATTTTGAGACCTGGATTATTAAGTGCTGGTTTACTGCCAAAAGAAGGGAAACAATGATTTTTCCCTCCAAAGTGCTCTGCTAGGGAAGCTGCTTTCAGTTCATATTAGCTGATATATTGGTGAGCAGACACAGGGAGAGTTGTAGCAAAGCACTTTGTGTTCTGTGTCCTTTTATGTGCCTCACGCTCCCCTACATGAAAAGCTTGGAGGGGGTTTGGATCTTCCCCACTGTAAAAATGCAGTGGCATCAGATCTTGTTTTTCTGTGGCCTGAGCAATATATCAGACATGTGGTCTGGGGGGCAGGCTGATGGCAGGGAGCTACACTGTGGTTTGCAGGTAATTCTCACTCAGTATTTGGCAGAGCCTTAGGCTGCTGCAGTTCACTTCAGTGATTCTTTCACTTGCATTTCCAATTTTCTTTGCGTGAAAGCTGATCTATCACAGGCAGCCTGTCCATTGCCATTAATTCTCACTGACTGGGTGATTGATGTGGCAGCACTTTGAAAGTTAATAAGTTTACTAGAAATGCAAGAAAAGGCTCATATGGTGACTTTAAAAAATGAAAAGGGTAAAAAGGAGGTGATAGCAAATTTGTCAGAATTCATACAGTGAGTGAGTTCACCTTCTCGGAGTTACCGAAAATTGCGTTTGACTGGTGGCAGCCTTAATGGACTAACTGTCATTTTGATTGACAACTCTACAGCAGAGTATAATGATGTTGGTATAAATTAAATGAAGACACAATGACAGGGATGGCTCAAGGCTGTCATCAAGGTACATCCAAACTGCTTTGCACGTGTGAGCCCAAGGCTGTGCAGAGTCCAGCATTGCCAGCAAATCTTCTCTTCTGCATACAAGGCTCTGTGCTATCAGGTATGAGACAGACATGAGGCCACATGAGGACACTCCATGGTCTACAATGCCTCTCTGCCTGCAGTGGAGAACAGGACTGGTGTATCATGCCTGATGTGCTGAGCACTGTGTTATTTAGTCAGCTCTGCAAACAACACAATATCCCTGCAGTGCCCTGAGACAATGACACACAGGACTGGGAATTTGCAAACCGGGTAATTCTGCCTGAATGCCATAGCCCATAGGCTAAAGTCATAGGCTGTACACTGGCAGCATAGAAGCACAATGGATATGGACCACTTTAGATGATAGTCTAAAGTACCATTCTGTGTTATGTCCTTGTTGACATTAGACTGAAGAGCCTAAATGCTGTGTAAAGGGCAGGTATATTTTCCATTGCTTTGCTTTTCTGATTGACATTTGCAGACTTGCAGTTTGCATTTTTTATTGGATGCTGAGGAAGACTGAGGAGCAAAGAAGGCCTGTGTGTGTTCCACCTTGGGTTTAAAAGAAACTTAATCCCTGTCTCTCCTAGAACTTCTCTTCAACTTCTTCACAAATATAGATTGAGAAGAGAAAGGATTGTGGACAGCTCTTGAGGAGAAGGACTCAGTGGGAGTGGTGGAACAGAAGTTTAACAGGAGCCATCACTGTGCACTTGCAGCTCAGAAAGCCAACTGTGTCCTGGACTGCATTGAAAGAAGCATTGACAGTCAGTTGAAGGAGGTTTCTTCCCCTCTATTCTGCACTAGTGAGGCCCCACCTGGACTACTGTGTCCAGTTCTGGAGTCCCCAACATAAGAAGGACACAGAGCTCCAGAGGAAAGCAACTGAAATGAGCAGAGGGCTAGAGCACCTCTTCTATGAGGACAGGCTGAGCAAGTTGGGGCTGTTCAGCCTGGAGAAGAGGAGGCTCCAATGTGACCTTCTAACAACTTTCCAATATCTGAAAGGGTGTCAAAAAGAAAGCTAGGATAGGGCTTTTTACATGGGTGCACAGCAAGAGGACAAGGAGAAATGGTTACAGACTTGAAGAGGGGAGATTTAGGTTGGACATTAGGAAACAATTCTTTCTCCTGAGGGTGGTGAGATGCTGGAACAGGTTGCCCAAGGAAGTTGTGGCTGCCCTGTCCCTGGAAGTGTCCAAGGCCAGGTTGGATGGGGTCCTGAGTAACCTGATGTAGTTAAAGTGTCCCTGCCTATGCAGGGGGGGTGGAACTAGATGATCTTTAAGGTCCCTTCCAACCCTGGCCATTCTATGATTCTCCCAGTATCCCATTTCCTCATATGTGGAAAAAGCATTCTGTGGAGTGAAGCATTTGAGGTGTGTTGGGTTTGGCCATATGGAAGTTGTTGCCAAAGTGCTGAGACATACTCCATTCCTTTGGCCATTTAGAACACGGTCAAGATTAGCCTAAATAAAGAAGGAAAAGGCTGTGTGTCTCAAAAATTTGAAAATGTCTGGAGATCTCAAAATCCCATGGGGAAAACTCTGGAGAATTCTAATTCCTTAAATTGGAGCAAAACTTAAGAATAAAATCTTTTTGATGCTTTTAGCCACTTCTTACAAAAACAGGTGTTCGTGTTTGTAGTATAGAGCAGAAAGCATGCATGAGACAACAAAATGGTTATATTTGTACTGTTACATACTCTGAGAAGGTCAGAATTTGGGGAGTGGTCACAAGGAGTGAGTATATGAAGCAGTTATAAGCTGAGGATGCTGCAAAATAATTGTTGCTGGGATTTCAAGGAAAGTGATCGTGCTTCCTGTTGTACTTGGTATCTGCAAGATTTCCTAACGTTTCAGGTAATCAAAATATCCAAAGATGTCTGCTGTCTTTGTAACTGTTTCTTGTAGTTGTTTATCAAGGCAGGAATTTCTTCAGAATCTGCTCTTCAGCTGCTGAATTGGTATTGACTTGTTTTTCTTCACTGGGGTTATAACCATGTTTGAAGTGATTGTAGGGAGCAATATTGTGTGAAGGTAATTTGTTTGTGGTGGCAAATGCATGGACAATCATGTCCTTTTGGTAACATCAGGGCTAAGACCAAAGATTAACACTGAAAGACAGGATTGCTTACACCTCTAGAGAGATGTGTGGTTCAACAAAGCTCTTTGGGCAAGCAAAGTTGCTTTTTCGTTCCCTCGGGAATAAGCAGAGGAAGGGTTTCCACTGCCATGTTTTCCTCACAGAAACACTCAGTTTAATTTTTGATGAAGGGGAGGGAAGATTGATTATTTCTTTTCTGTTGAGTGAAGTGTTCTTGAGTCAGCATTACTTTTCTTTGCATGTTAAGGACATATCACCAGCCTCTCTGTTAGTAAGGCTGCTCTCACTCTTATCTTCTGCTGATTTTGTGAACTATTACATGTGATCCCTCTGTTGTAACTTGCTAAGCCTTGAAAGGCAGCAGTACACATGAGATTTCCCACAGCCACATGAACAGAACTGGTTCCATATCAGTCTATTTGTGTAACACCACATGCCAATCCCAAAGTAGACTGTAAGTGAGAAAAGTGTTCATGAGGATGACAAGTGCAGTTTCAAAATGGGGCTAAGTAGACCTTCCAAGACGAATAGCCATAGAGGATAAGTTTGGAAGTGAAGAACAGATTGTTCCTCTCACAACAGCAACCCTGGACCTCTCTGCATGTGTAGGGTTTTGTACCAGTGGAAAAAATAGGTTGGCTTGTACTTTTACAAATAAATTTGTCTGACAAACTGATAGTTGTGCAACTCAAAGTTAGTGTGGGTAAAACAGAATCAGATTGCCTTCTATCAGATTAGCCTTCTATGCAGGAATATGCCTTTCTGACTTAATCCTACACATACACACTGATACTTGGGACAGGTGCCTCTGTTTAAACATTATCAGGACAGCTAAAATGGTAAAGGTTCTATGTGTGAAAGAGGCTTGTGCTCCATTTTGAAGTTTCTCTTCTCTCTTTAATTTCAGTGTAGCTATTCAAGTAGTTTTTGCATGGATCCCCACAGCCTCTCTTTTTCTCCTGGGTTCGTAAGCTAAAGACCTTGAGGTAAAAACCACACAAACAAATGAGCTCATCTGCTGCAATATTAACAAGGTGGGAAACTGTCTTTTACAGTGCACAGCTCTCATAGGGACCCTATTCTTTTCATTTGTGGAGGGGCAGAAAAGAATGGATTTAGAAAAAAATATGTTAGATGTGACAATGGAGAGAATCAAACACAAAACTGAACTTCAATAGTTTTATTAGGGGAGGGAGGCTGCATGCACAAGTTAGGTAGTTTTAGAGCCAAATGGGGTTTATATGGCTTTTCTTTACACTATTAAAAACCCCAGCTTTTAGTCTCACTGAAAGAACAATAAAGATGAAAGAAAAGTCAAGTCTCTGGGGAGGCACATATGCATTAGCTGAAAAACTTTTAAAGTTAGCATTCAAAGAGAAAGGGCTACCACAGCTCTGCAGGTTGTTTGGGGTCATTCATTCCCTTTGCACAATTTTTTTTTTTTTTACTGTAAAACTGTTTTGAAAGAGAGGCAAACCTAATTTTGGAAGGAAAAAAGAAACAATCCTTCCCAAGTACAGTATGTTATACAGTCAAAACCATAAGCACTAGACCAAACTGAATGTGGAGACCAAAATGAACACTTAGAGTTTATACTTAGAACATTGTGCAGCACACACATATCTTGCAGTCACAGCTGTGTCTGCAGTGCAGCAAACACATCAAACAATCTGGCTGGTAGCAGCGCTGGTAATGGCAGCAGTTTTAGCATAGCACCTTCAATACATCTGTGCTTAGCTACAGGCAGAATTTAGTTGCTTTGTAGATACACTGAATCACCAACTGCAATCTGCACACTGCAAACCCAGTTGTTGGTTGGACAGCATTTCTTTCCACTACTCTAATTTAGTATCAAATTTATATTCTCTTTAAGGACTGATTTCATGGCTGAGATAGTCTATTCTTTTAAAGCAGGAATAAACACAATGTTGAGAAAAATGCTAACAGAACAGCAGGTATTTAGCCAGTGTGTCTAACCACTGCTCTGGCCTCGAAATGGGCTACATTTTGATTTGTGAACCATTTCTGTGTCAAGACCAATAAAACCACCGCGGTTTTTTTGGTGTCTTGTATTTTTGTTTTCTTGTGTCCAAAAGTTGAGTCTACTTTTTTCCTCCCCAACAAACAGAAGAAAGGAAGTGATAGCACTGTGTTTGCCTTCTACTTCTTTACTGCGTACCTGAGTACTCAAGTACAGTGCTCAGACATTATGCTGCTGGTTGTGCTGTACGCAGATGTGCAAACCTTGCAAATTTTATATCTGCATTGCTTCTGATAGTGCTTTCATGACAAGTATGGTTTTCTTTTTTGCCCTGCTGGCCTTAAAAAAATATGTGTTAACAGTGTAAGAGGATTTTAAATGGGTCTTTACGTACTACTTATGAAATAGCTCCGAAGATTAGTAGGAAATCTGTTGGCATTGCCAGTGAAAGTTGTCTCTGCCAGGATGAAGTTTAATTGCTTTTAGACCTGTCAGAGTATTTTCTTAATGTCTGATTTGTGGTGATGAATTGTACTGCAAGTTATCCTTTGTCTACCTGTGTGGGTTTTTTTAGAAGAGTCTTGAAAATTTTCTGAAATAGAAGGACATTATATTGAGAAGTGCAGTTTGGGGCTGGTTTTTCTGTTGTGGGTTTGTGGTTTTTTTGGCAAAATAATCCTGGCTAAATCTGTTTTGTGTCAAATACTGAAATTTTCCAAGATCACTCTGTAATGGTTTAGAGTGAGGGTCTAAATCGGTTTAGGTTGGTGCCTGCAATTCAAACACAGCAACCAGCTCTCAGTGAGAATTCAACAGGCAATGAAGCACCGTTGCGAAAAAGAAAAGAATTTGTTGAATCCATCACCAATAAGGAAAGTAAAAATCCAGAAATAAGTAAAAGAATCAAAAAGGTAGAAAGAAAAACTGTATCACAATGGCTTTACACACACTCTGAGAGAAATTGGAGACAGCTAACACATTTATTTTTGGCTTTAGATGAGGGACCCTGGGGAAAGAGAGTGTACATTGACACTTATAACCACATACACACAATTGCACCCTGCTTCCAGAAGAGGAAGGCGGGGTGGGAGGGAGGTGGTGGCAGAAATACAACACAAAATATACATTTGATTCTTGTGGAAAAGTTTATTTTCTGGTCCTCTTGCAGACATCAGCCCTCCCTGATGTCTCAGACATATTTCTAGCTCCTGTCAACTCGGGGGCTCTTCTTTGAGGCTACAGCAGCGTCAAATGTAGAGGATACAACAGAATCCCAGACTCTTTCTGTTTGTGAAAGGTTTAGGAGATCAGTACTCATGATATCTCTCTGTCTTATCAGAGGCTTCTCTCAGTCTCCCAGTGTCAGAGCACACAGGATCTTTGCCAGTCTGGTAGATATACAGGCAACACGGCCCTGGTTATGTGGGGCCATGCTTGGTGTGGTAGATAGGCCTGTTACAGGACTTTCTCCCCTGTTTTCTTCTCCCCTGTGGTTAAGGCTCTGAGGGTCAGAGGGAGAGGGTTAAGACCTCACTGCTATCTGGCATCTTCAAGGTTCAGGCTGTGAAGTGGTGTAGAGGGGCTGCCCCTCTCTTCAGCCTGCTACCAGGAACCAGGATGAGCTGTTGCTGGACGCCATCCAAGGGTTATTCTCTCTCTGCCTTTGAGCTCTCAGGCAAAAGAGGGCCGTAGCTGCCCCCATGGCTGCTGTGGCCATGCTAAGTCGTCTTCTTCTGTTCCACCCTTCAGTGGCAGGTAGGCTGAGAGCCATTGTTAACACCCTCAGCACTGGGTCTGGGGGGAGCTCTCTTCCAGAGGAGCTACCTGTCTTATAAGACGTACTGGAGAAGAAGGCAGAAGGCAGGAAATACATTGCCTTCTATAGACTATGTCCATCAGTCATCCATAGGATCAGGACACTGATGCAGGGGGTAAAGCTAGTAAAGCTACCCCCAGTTTCAAAATAAAATGCTTTTTCAACACAAAAGCATTAAAATTAACACTTGAAAATTTGATAATTTTCAAACTGCAACACACTCAAAAAGTCTGCTATTTTGAAAACAGAGCAGCTATGAAGAATCTTAAAGTTAAAACTGACACAATATAAATTTTCCAGCTGTGACACATGCTAATAGTGTCTTGCATGATCTTAAACAATTCCTACTCATGTTATAAACCTATCTACTGGGAAGAACAATAACCAAGTCTATAGCATTTATGAGCCGTCTAAAAATCCATATCCAGTTCTGTGTCCTGAGCCTAGGAGACTGCTGGAAGATTTTAGCTCAACAGGTAACAGGTCCTAGGAAGGTTTCCTAGCACATTCTGGAGGCCAGAAAACACTCAATGCCCCAGGATGGGCCAAGACTGACTGGACTGGTTTCTGTTGGCTCATCTAGAGGAGGTAGTTGCTCTCAGGCAGATTATGCTTTTCCTGGTGCTGATTTTGATCCAGAAGAACTTCATTTGGATAGAAAAAGTGAGTTGGAAATATGGCTTCACAGATTTACCCTACCACTGCAATTCTGGTGGTGTTTTAAAGCCCCGAGGCTTGGTAACGGCCTCTAATCTATGGTT
Organism: Upupa epops; assembly: GCA_013397515.1. Classification (NCBI taxonomy): domain Eukaryota; kingdom Metazoa; phylum Chordata; class Aves; order Bucerotiformes; family Upupidae; genus Upupa; species Upupa epops. Next base: position 25,274 of record VZRI01009009.1, read on the forward strand.
TTGCTAGTGAACTTCCCTACAGCTGGTGTGTTTACAGCAGGAACTCTTGTTCTAGCCCTTCTGGATGTTGCAATATCTGTCTGAGCCACATATTCTTGGATTGTGTTTCTGATCTTGGTTCACAACATGTAAATCATAGTGTAAATTCAGTGGAACTGTGCTGCAAGTATGTGTTGTGTGCAACATCTGGATACTGCCTGATCATGGAAGAGGGGAAGAGTAGAGCAGCAATTAAAAAATAATATTGTCTCAAGTGATACTGCTTTTTAAATACTTCAGAGTTGCAGGTAGCTGAATACCTGAGAAATGCAGTTTCTAATGCTATTGTGTGTTTGGGGAAGGACAGGGAAGAGTCTATTGCTTCTTTGAGTTCATTCCTGTACTTGTAGTTCTGTCCTTGTTCAGTACTTTGAAATGAGGATGCAACATGTGCCTCTTCTTCCCACAGTAGCTCAGTTTAGCAGTGTCTTCCTTTAGGGAACTTTATATTATAAAAGATGTTCTTTGCTCTTTTCACTGTAGACATCATATAAGCATAAGATGATGGGTTTTGCATGTCTGGAGAGAGATTTTTACTTGAAAAATTTTATTCAATTATCTAAAGAAGAAAATCCTGAATTGAGTCCTATCCTGGTACGAGTGCCCTTGTTAATTCTTGTAATTACTATGGAATTTATTACAGTCTCTCAGTTGTATCTAACTTGTTTTTTCTTATTTTACTCCATAAGATCTTTGTTGGTTAGAAAAAGAACAGGAGACTCTTAGTCTTAGTCTAGTCTTGTACTTGAATGGACATTTTTAGCATGTTCATGTTCTCCTTCCCTCCTGATTCCTTTTTCTGAAACAACTGATGTCCTCACTTCTGTTGAAGCCAACAAAAATGCTACTGTTGGCCTCAGTGTGAATACAGAGTAGCAATTATCTATGTCATCTCATTCTTCCACAGCCTCTTTTGTTCTCTTGCATCAAAATCTTCCTTTGGCCATAACCATCAGGCAAAATAGCACTTGCAGCATTTTTGTGTGGGTAATCTGCAGCCACATGAGCAGGATGTGTCCTGAAATGCTTCTCCACTGCCCCAGCAACTCCTACAACTCTTTCCTCATTGTCTCCCTTTCTTGCTTAAGAAAGGGAAGCTTCAAAACAATGAAGGTCTACTGCCTGTGTAGTAAGAAAAGTATCAGGCTTTTTTTGCTTTTTTTCTAAACCATTGGTCCAAGAGCAGCAGGTACTGTATGAGAGAGAAGGGGTTCTGGGAAATCTTCAGTACATTAAGTAAGCAGTTCCATGCAGAGTAAAGGAAGGTAATACTAATAGTTATTGGTTTTCACATGTGAACCCCATGAGAGGGTTTCATACATCATTCCTAGGCAGGAGCTGAGTACCATCTGGTGCCTGAAGTGAAAGCTGCAGCTTTTACTTGGATTAGGCTGCTGTTTTCTGTGATACATCCCTCACAAGTTTCCATTCTTGAGCTTATGGTTGGTCTGCTCTGAATTCACCCCTCTGTAGTGTTTCCATTTACTTCACTGAAACTGCTTCTGACTGCCATTACTTGAGGGGAATGAGCTGAGTGGCACCAGAATTAGCTCAGTAAGGTCAGGTTTGTTCCGGCATTCTGAGGACAGTATAGCCAGAACTCTTCAAGACTTTTTGCAGCTGTGGTGTTGGCAAGCAGAAAGAGTCAGTATGCTTCTTCTCACATGCTGGCTTGGTCCCAGGTCTAGGTTTTCTTCTCTCTGAATCACCCCCTTTTGCCAGAAGCAGCTGAGCAATCTTAATGGTTTGGGTGAATGATGTTGTCCCTGTTTTGCCTTTCCCATTAATCTGCCATTTCCTATTCTTTCCTGATTTGTGTTGCTGTCATATTCTCTATTTCTATTCTGAATAGTCTGATAGAAGTTGAAGAATATTCTTTTTCATTCTTGCTTTTATTTAGCAGCTAGTCTACAATAGAGCTCTTATGTATCAAAAATAAGAAGAAGCAATAAATAGCAATGCTCATTAATACTGTATATTTCCCTATCATGTGGATTCTCTTTCTCCTAATTATTTTTGTTTCCTCAAAGTCAAATAGTTTAATGTGGTAACAGGAATTTAGAATGGATATGAATCACCTTGGATTCCCATCGTAATTTTTTATTATGCACTGAAAGGTGACAGATGTAGGACATTGAAAACATTAGTCAAACCTGTTGTTTTTCTGTCTTTGGGCCAGGATCACTTTTAAGAACCAGCAGTTACCAATAACAGTATGTGTTTTAGGAGACTAGGAATGTACTTTCTCTTCTTCACCCTTGCAAAATTTCTGCGTGTTCTGGTATTTGGATGCAAACAGGTAATTTGAACTTGTTTGGGCTGTTTGTAGAGATAGGAATTACCATGGGAGTCATTCATGGGACCTTAAATCTGACCAGAGCATGAGGACACAGTAACTGCAGCAGTCTAATCTGGGTGGTGTTCTTGAGTACTGGGTGCGTTATAGAAAACTGTAAAACACCCGTTATCCTCCTTCAGCTCTGTACTACCAGAAGGCATTTCTATATTGAAGGATATTTTTCCTGATGTTTTCCTGGCCTTGGCTCTAATAACGAGAATTCACTATTGAGTGCAAGAATTTGGAAGGAATACCACACCCTTTGTCAATTGCTAGACCTGTGATGCTGAGAGATGTTGCTATTCTGGCCCTGCTGCATTGTAAGCACTTCCCATACCCCAGATGTCTGTCGGTATTGTGGTCAATATGTGCAATGCCAACTGAAGATGTTGGCAGCTGAATGAGACACATCTGTGATCTTTGGCACTTGTATGTGGTGGTTTGAGACTGGGCTTGAGAACTCCAGCTGACCATCTTGATGAAATATTCAGCTGTGACGTGATTTGTACTTCTAATTTTTTCAGTAGATTTTTTTTTTAATCTTCTGGTTGAAATGAAGAATTGACTGTTCAGGAGATCCAGAGCTAGTGCCTGAAGCTATTGGAGATGCCTAGAAGATAGCGCTGGAAGTGATGACTTGCAGGATATGTGATCAGGTCTGTGCTTGAACAACTTCAACAACCAGGGAATCTACTCTTTAGTTGTCCATATTAACTGTAGACACCTCTGCATAAAGCTTAGAACTTGCTGAGTTGGTGCAGGAGATCTATGAGGTTCAAAATGCACCTCTGGCCTGCATGGCTGCACACAGTGGTTTGGGTGCCTTGTACAAAGGCACTTTTCTGTGGGAAATGATGAAATTTCTTTCATACTGAAGATGGCAAGTCCCACCCTGACTTCAGTCATTTCATTTCCCTTTATAGCTCCATCAAAGGAGCTTTTTTTTCACATGTATCACCAAGTCACAGGTATGTAAATACCTGTTTCACTCCAGATAATTTTGAAGGGATTATTTTAACAAGCCCTGATGCAGTATTTAAGTTTGTGGTCTGTATGAAACATGTCTGGAGTCTATTCCTATGAAGCTGAATTCATACCTTATTGGCTAAGTAAATCACTGACTGGGTTAAGAAAATATATTTATATACCAATTCCCTCCAGAAATAGTTTGGAAGAGCAAATCATAGTCCTGAAATAAAAAAACGGGTACGTAGGCATTTTTAGTTTCAAACAGGTTTCTCCCTAATCAGTACAGTGAATATCACTTTTACAGTCACTGTGTTCACCACCTCCACCCTTTTACAGCATTTCAGAAAATGATTGGTCCAGTTCTGCTGCATTTGAGGCCAGTAGACAGACCTGCTGCATTAATTAATGGTTGGACTGAAACCAATAAAAGTGATAAGAATTAGTTTAGGTTTTAGTTCTGTTCATCTAACCCTGAAGCAGCCTTGGCAGGTTTGTGGTTTTTTAAAAAGACAGATGCAATTCACAATATATAGAACAGGCAGTGTGTGCTTTGTTGTCATTTTAGAGGATACTCGCACTGAAGAGACTATTTCAAGGTTTAGTCAGAGGTTGAAGGTTAAGTATAATGGAGAACTAGGATGAGTATGACGGAAAAATAATCTTGTTGCAGTTGAATGGAACAGAGGAGAAATACAAGTTCTATTGATTTAACTATTTCAAAAGGGGTAAGAAAACATTTAATCAAGAACCTTCTTTCCTTGGTTACATCACCCAAATGTTATTTGCCTTCCTACACTGATGTAATCTGTAAATACATCGTTTGTTCCATCTGTGTTAAGACTTGATACAAAAGACCACCCACTTCTGGAAAAGTCCTAGACTTGGGATACATGCTTAGAACAGAGTATGTTTAGAAATTGTGTAGAATTGGAGTCTAAACCCGGAGGTGATCCATGGGGAACTGTAAATATATTGCAAAGCACCTGCTTCTTGGTGCTTTGCAGTATTTCTATGGTGCTTCTGTCCATCCTGACTGGAATGTTGTGTCACAAGTAGTTCTTAACCCATTCACTTGGCACAAATGCAGTCTGCTTTGTTCAGTTGTTATCATCAACTGCATAGTAGATACTTAAGTACTAGCACTTTGACAGGCCAAAAATAATGAACTGCAATAGTACAGGGCTCAATGGTTGATAGGCTTTATGGTCCATAATACAGTATTAACTGAGATTAGAGTACTTTAATTCCTGATGTTATTTTGAAGTGCTGTAGAAGTTGCATTAAAACTTCTCCTTGGGCTTCATCTTCAGAGGAAATTATTAACTCCTGTTACAATTTCATGCTGAAAGATCATCAGTGGGTCCCTGCTACATTGCACAAAGGTTGTTTTTCCATTATAATCTAATGTGATAAAGGGATCCTAATGACTTTGCTAATAGTCATTCAGAAGCAAATTGACTGGTTTTCAACTTTACAATTAGAAACTAGCAACATAATCGAATCATCAAGAGAGTTTCACAAAGTTTCTTCCCTGTTGCTTGTCTCTGTGACCTTGGACTTACAGTATGAGGTCAATGAGACAGGACCAGGAAACTAGACATAGTGCCACTTTAAAATAAAAAAACATGTATTTGATAGATGGTGTAATTTGCAGAACTGTGGTCTAATCCCAAATGGAAATCCACGTAGAATTATGGGCAGTCATGAACTTTGAATATTGTGTGTTTAATGATAATGGAGTTTCATTTTCTTTTCTATACTTTAAAGCTGAAAGGTTGCAAGCAAGCATTAGACTTCAATGAAATATAGATTTTCCCCTGGGGAAAATAAGCATTTGGTAATAATCAATCATCAAGAACTGACCCTAGCTTGGATCTTTTAGGGCAATCACAAGGGTGCAGGTTTGGAGGTAGGTATAGACATAAGAATTGTTAAAAAAACCAGCATTAGTTAGAGACTACTGGAAGTGACTAGAACAAGTGTGGTTGCATACAGGTTTTAGAGTATTGATGCTGGGCTTGCCTATCATAAGTGTAGCTAAAAAAGATGTTTTTCTGACACCTATAGGGACCTGCTACTTGTATATACTGTGAGGTTGATTAAGTCTTTAGTCTAGTTTTCTCTGATTCATGATTTCTCCAAGGAGCTCTCAATCACAGACATTATGTGATTCTTAGAATTTCAGTAGAAATTCACTATAGCTGTTTTTGTGTGAAATCTGTGCACTCAGTCTCCTTGAAAGTCCAGTGCTGACTGCTATAAAGTTTTAATTTTTTCTCTTTTCCACTTTTATCCATTCAGCTTTGGTTCCTGGTGTCTGAGAATAGCAACTGCCAATGCTCTCTGACCTTTGGGAGGCTATTCAGATGGAAACGAATTTGTACTTTCTTTAGATCCAGTGTCATTTGACTTTCCCACAGCTGCAAGAATTACCAGAGGAACTGTTTCTTCTGCTTCCCCCTGTTCCAAGGACTACAGAGGTGATACTTTATTCTGGCTCAAATCTTTCTACTTATTGTGTTCTTAGGACTTGTAAGGGAGTTGGTAGTTCTCCATTCTGACTGCAGTGACATGGCCTAAGGCCTGAGGCATGATGAAGTGTGGCTGGTAAACGTCCTAAACTTCACTCATAAAATGCACATCTCTTAGGGTGGCATCACTTTGTGTTGTACACTTAAAGGTTCTTTTCTTGTCAAGAGACCACTTCATGCTTCATTTATCTATTTTCTATACTGTTGCACAGAAGTTGGTAGTAGCATTTTCACTATCTTCTATCTTAGCAGGCTTCCCCTGATCTCAAATGCTGCTGTGTCCTGAGTCACCTGGCCAAACTCCACTTTCTGGGATAGTTTTTACTCAGACTCTAATTTGTGACTTGGTAAGTCACAAATAGGTCCTATAAAGGACTGAACAAAAGCTTCTGAGTTTGGACATCAGATAGTTTAGTATAATAATATCACTCCTGGCCACTTCTGTGAGCAAACTTTTGATACCACTTTGGCTATTCACTTCCCACTTTCCTAAATTTTCCTGCCTTGCACTGTGCATTCCTATGGCCCTTACGTCTTTCTTTCCTTTGCATATTAGTGCTCTGCCAGTGACTTTGCAGCTCTAACCATAGCACCTTTGACTTAGCATAAGAACACAGCATCTTCAGATGTCCACCCTTCTATTCTTATCTGTGTTGCCAAAAAGCTGAGCAGCTGAGCAGGCACTCAGGTACACGAACTAGAGTATTTTGCTCTACTTAATTCTACCTGGTTGTGGGGCAGAAGCCACACATCACTGTTATGAGAGGAAATATTTCTCACTTCTTTTCTTTAGTGGCCTCACTTCTTTTCCTTTCCTTCTGTGCCTGCTGCTAGCTGAATGAAGTTTGTCTGCATCAGAGGGTTGGAAAGAGAATGAACCTACACATTTTTGTGTTTCTTCAAGACAGCACCTCAAAGAGAAATAGGAAACCTAATGCTCTTTGAATAAACCTCTTACATGGTTGTTGCCCTGTTGCGTTTTTTTATCAAGGCCATGTTTGGGAGAAAAGGTTGGGGCACAGTTAGCCTTCACCCTTGAGCCTAAATACTTGTAATGTCAGGATGCTTCTGCCTCAGTTCCTGAAAGCAGGCTGCCTCTAGGACCTGACTTGGCCTGAGATCATCTTAGTTCTCTTTCTGAACACAGCTCCAAAACTCTGTCTGCAGGAGTTAAAAAAGGCAGTAACACAGCATGAGGGTGACTGGGCCTTTCAACCGGTCTTTGCTTCTAGAGTTACGCTATCTATTATCTTTGCCAAATCATGGCAGACAGGAGAGGTGCCTGAGGACTGGAGGAGAGCCAATGTCACTCCAGTCTTCAAGAAGGGTAAGAAAGAAGTTCCGGGAAACTATAGACCGGTCAGCCTCACCTCCATCCCTGGAAAAATGATGGAGCGGCTCCTGCTGGAGAGCATCTCAAGGCACTTGGAAGAGAAGAAGGTTATCAGGAGTAGTCAGCACGGATTTATGAAGGGGAAGTCCTGCTTGACTAACCTGATAGCATTCTATAATACAATAACTGAATGGTTAGATTCAGGGAAACCAGTGGATGTGGTCTACCTTGACCTTAGCAAGGCCTTTGACACTGTCTCCCATGAAATTTTAGTGAGTAAGCTGAGGAGGTGTGGGATAGAAGAGCAGACAGTGAGGTGGGTTAGGAACTGGTTGCAGGATAGAGTTCAGAGGGTGGTGATCAATGGTGCCAGCTCCAG
>VZRI01009009.1:32912-42937 GCA_013397515.1 Upupa epops
GAAAAGTGTGATTGTTAACCAAACAAGTCATATTAAAAGGAGTTCTGGTTGTCAATGTTTTGATAAAAACTTTCTCACTGGAAAACACTGACTACATCTATATCTTACTGGTAACATGTTAGTGTGGCCAAAATCTGTCCGGAAGTTTCTCAGGCACAGCATGGAAATGATTGTAAAAGCAATAATTAGGATATTAATTTTCAGATGTGGGAAGTTTGGATTCAAGACCTTGATGTTGAACCTGAGTTCTTTAAGAGCACATATTTAATCTTGCTCTCCCAGATTCACAGTCTGAGCAACTAGTATTGAAAAAAAGTGATTATCTGAATGAGTGTAATAGACAAACTGTGTTAGTGTGTCTGTGGTGTCATGATAAATTTACCCATTTCAGAGCTGACTAAAGGGAATTTGTGCAGCACTTCAGAATCCTTCTGAATCAAATAAATCAGAAACAAAAGTGAAGGTTTCCCAAGTCTCACCTTGGATCAAGACTTTTTTACTTTTCTTTGAGAGGAGTATAAAAGCTTTCCTATTTCTTCACTATCATGGGATCTTCTTACAAGTACAGCAAAGAAGCATTCTCATCAATACTTGGGTAGGCAAAGGCTTGCCTACCTAACATTTGTACTTAACATAATGTACTTAATGTACATAATGTATGTAACATTTCTGAGGTACATTTTATTAATTAAAAAACCCAGAACAAAATAAAAAATAAAAGCATGCACCTATGCATTATGCACACACTTGCCTGGCCGCATCCTGGTTTTGTTTTAAGCCTGGCTCACAAAGTTACAAAAAAAAAAGCCTGTTCAGCATAGAGGCAGCTTTGACTCATCTGTAACCTCCACTTCCTCTTGTAAAGGTGCAATGATTTTCATTACTGTTGCTGCTAAAGTGCAGCAATGCTGGTAGTACATGGGGTCTGTAATATAGTTGTGTTTACAGGTGTCACCTTTCAACAAAGGGATGAACCTGAAAACCAGTATCACCACAATCCCATCCTGTGCTAACCTCCCAATAAACTAGAGAGAAACTGTTTTGTCAGTGGCACCTTATGCCTGCAGCGCTGGATATTGAGCCATGTAATCGTCTGCAAATGTCAGCAGTTCTGGCTTATCTGTTACAATGCTCCTCTGAATTTCAAACTGCTTTCATGAAGTATGAAATACTAATTTCTTCCCTAAGCGAAGTAGGCTGTCTGTGTGTTGTTCAGCACAGAACTGGTTTCCCATTCTTTGGAATAATGAAACAGTGCTATACCTGAGTCAGAGAAGTGAATTGGTCCACAGTGATTACATAAAGTGGGCTTCCTAATGTTCCTATAGCCTAAACAAAGAAGGTGTATGAATTTCAGTTCAGCTGTCACAAATACTGTCATGCTGATGTAATGATAAAGTCATGTAAGATACCCAAACATGTGGAATGCAGCTTGAAAGTCAGTGGAGTTCACTTCTTGTGCAGAGCTGAAGTTGTGTCACACTGTATGTGCATTAGGTAACAGATAATTTTTGATTGGGTAATTGTGGATACAGATGTGGATACACTGCAGACTTCTCTGCAGGCTCTTACATGGGTCAGCAGGAGAACAGAGGTGCCTAGGCAAGACATGGAAAGAAACAGGCCTCTCTCAGGGCAACATCAAACCAGAAGTAAATGCTGAATGGAAGGTGACAAAGTGAGCAGCCAGCAGAAACAGTCAGCTTTTAGGGCAGCTGAACGGGGCAGCTTTTGCGGAGTGGCTTCTTAGGAACCAAAGGGACAGCAAAACCAAAGAGTTGGAAAATTTCAGATCAGGTATAGCCAAGGCTTCGTTGTTCAGATCAGCTTTGTGGACAGTGTGTTCTGGATACTAAAACAGGCCTATCCCATAGGCCTATCCAAAGGTCAACTTTTAGTACACTCCTGTGAGCTGTGGTAGGACTGTAGTCTGGCCACACTGAGCTCCCGAGGTCCTTTGTAGCTTATGCAGGGTTCTATACTGGTGTGAACTTCGAAGCTCATGGGAAGACAGCTGAGAAACTGCACTTTCCCGTGTTCTGCAGGAGGAACATTCTCCAGAAAACCAGTGCTGAGGAGGTTGCTCTGCCTGGTTCAGAAACTTCCAAACTGTCGTGAGGTAGAGAGAAAGAAACCAGTTAGTATCGCTTCTCTGTTCCCTTTTCTCCTTTTCAGTGTTGTAACGGTAGGTTAAGCACCGCCATTTGGCAGGACAAAACCGCACCGAGGAGGGAGAGGGAAGGGGGGGGGAACGTGAGGTCACCTGGGGAAAACTTCTTAGGTTTATTTTTTACTTTATTTTTGAGCAGGAGATTTTCTAACGTTATGACTGGAAATTATTTTGAGCAGGAGTTCTTGACTCTAATACTGGGTATTATTTTGAGCGGGAAATCAGTTCTGGAACTGGTTTATCATGACTCTATCAAGGGGGGACAGGTTCAGCCACCTTCTTGGGTGCTCTTTGCTGCTGCATTTCGCCGCTTCTGGACACGCTGCTGTTCGCCACGGACTTCAGCCTTTCTCTCCCCTGAATCTGCAAACTTACAGCCCCACACTCTGCTGGAGCTTCCCTTTTCCCAGATCCTGCTGTGGGAGCCACTCCCTGCTACTGCTTTGCTACAACCGTTTTTCCTCCTGGATTTTGTCTGGCTCCAGTTCTCTACCTCCTGTGGCTTCTCCCTGGCATCCAACTTTGACTTTTTCAGGTTTCGGGGGGTGGTGGGTTTTGGTATAGGGTATGGGTTTGGGGAAGAAGAATGATCTTTGTTTTGTCAGCATTATTATTTAATAATCCTTCTTTATAAAGTTATTTACTTTTTCGCTTGCATTCCAGGTGTCAAACCTTTTTACCACATAGACTGGGGGGAAGGGAACTTCTAACCGCGTCTCTCTGCCCTCCAAAATTGTTCCTGAACTGGAACACACATGTTTCTGTCTGTAAAAATTAACACTGCACTGATTCAGGGCTTTCCTGTGGGAGTAGTCAGGTGCCTGAAAAGAGCTCTGAATAAGTATAAAGATGGTAATGTGTATCGTCACTGCTGTTGCGCTGAATAAGTGATGTGGAATGAAACTTCAGGGTGAATTTTCCTGGAGGTAACACACAGCTCACCCAACAAACTGCAGATGCAGCTCATTTGAGCTTTACATGGCAGAGTGTTTTCTATTTGCATTTGAACCTTGCATTTCTTGCAGGTATTCAATGCAAATAATTTCATTCCTCTTACAGTTGCTTTGTATTTTCTCTTCTTCATCCTGTTAATCTCTGTTCTCACTCTCCCCCACTGCCTTTTATTGTGCAAAAGGTCAATTTACGTATTTTCTGCATAATGGAAGAACATATGTATAACTGATAATTCTCATATGGAGTGAGGTGGTCTATTTTTACATTTGACTCACTACAGCGTTCTGTATCTGTGGTTTAAAAAAAAAATCAACCCAAATTATGCTCAAGTCAATGGCTTAAAAAGCAGGAAACTGGAACTAGCCTGTGCCTTTGCCATATGTGGCCATGTCAAGTCCAGTCAGTTTTTCCACTTAACTTCTTCACATGTAACATGTGTTTGATGCTATGTCTTTCATCTCTGTCCTGTGTGTGATCTTGAATCTAAGTATTTAAGTTCAGATAGAGGTGACAGTCTAAATGAGAAGTTCCAGGGGTTTTGTAAAGTAAATTTTATTCCTGTGTTTTCTTCATGGTGCATATTCACGTAGCACTTGGTGTGTATAAACGATGAGCTCTGCTGATGGTGTTGAAGACCATACGGTACTCTGCTAAGAGCAGAGGTGCCAAAGGGGTACGAGTACGGTGTTACTGCTTCCTTCTGACTACAGAGTCAAAAATCCAGATAAGGGTGGTCTAATCCACAGTAGGAATTAGCCTCATGCTCTCGGAGCATGGAGATGTGATGTGCCCTTTTCTCCCACACGTAAAATATGTTTTAGTTGCTCCTAGAAATTACTTGCATATGGAAAGTATTGCTCCCTAGTTACTGTCATCTCAAGCAGTTTGTCCATTGGCTTACATGTGAGTCTGTTCCTGGCTTGTATCTCATGATATTACTGTCACCTGTGTCAAAGATGCCAACTGAGTACTCTGGCTATTTGTAACTTAAACTTGGATACAATAATGAGATCTTGTCCAAGCTGGACTCCATAGGCTATGTAGGTGTTTTTTCCAGTTCACCCAGAGGAAAACAGAGTCACAAACTTTTATATACTACAATTGCACTTAGACTTTGTGTTCATTTTGCCTGAGGACTGTTCAGTTTGAAACTCTTACTGTGTAAGCATGAAATCAAAAATAAAATTAACAATTCTAAATGCCAGGGCTTCTACTGCAAAGTTGCTGAGTGAAGAACTGTCATGTTACATTAAGAGTACAGATATTGCAACTGTTAATTGCACGTAATATTTTTGCCAGTCTGTCTCCTGTGTAATCACAAGAAATGTATTGACTTAAGAGTAGCTGCACACAAATAGGTTGTGAAAGCCTGTGTGATGACTGAAAGTTCCTGCTGGGATTGAGATTGTGAAGAAATATGCCAGAGCTATCAGAAAAATACTATATTTTCATAGTGTATTCCAAAAGCTATAGACCAGAATCCCAAGAATTTGTTAAAATATTTGGATAGAAAGCACAAGCGGTAACATTTACTAGTGCTTAACTGCGGTTAGTACATTTGGCCAAACGTATACCCATCCAGGTATTGCCTGAAGTGCTTTGCTGTGTTTTGTTGCAGAAATGAATTAATGAAATCGCTGATGAGGCTTGATTAACACAGAATACTGAGTATTCCATGGGAGTATTTCATGTTTTTGTCTTTTGAGACAAATACTCAGAAGTCATCATCTACAAAATGGGTATTCCCTGGTTCTCAGACAGACTAATTATATGTTTATAATTAGCAGCCTCACTGCTAGTGTCTTCTGGTGTGGCTAGACACAACCCAGCCAATAATCTTTTAAGTCAACTTAAGCAATTTGGAATTGCATCAGGAAAAAGAGCAACAGCTATTTGTACACCTAGTATCAGTGCCAGGTGCTCAGTCCCTTTGAAACCTGGTGGCTAATATGGGTTCTCCTACAGGATTTTGCCTTTTATAGTTCTTCTGTTTTCTTACTCTCTGTCACAATTAGTTTTCTATCTTCATTTTAGCTCACCAAATTTTCTTATTACTCAAAATTTCTTTTTTTTATTTGTGTTTCTTTTAGCAGCTGATGGCATTTCCATTTGTTAAAGGATTTTAAGAAGGTTTGGTTGAGTTATTTCAGAAAAGGTTGGCTTGCCAAAGATTTATTTAAATTTTTTAAGGAAAAAACCCTTTCTGTTACTGTAGTCATGTTTCTTTTCAAAATGGAAAGGAGCAAACACTCGGAAATAATCACATTTACAATTTAACTTTAAACAACTGTGGCTCAAGGCATTTTACTGGAAGCCTTGTTTGTGTTTGAAAAATATTTCATAGACATTTTTCTCTGTCTTTAATTTTGAATATTTCTAGATCCTTTGCACCTTGCACTGCTTGTTAACTTGTCGCTGCAATACGAAGTGTATGTGTTCCCTCTAGAAATACTGAATGGGGATACAGGAGGGGTTTTAGCGATTTCTCTGAGGAGTACTGTGATGCCAGTAGCATTGTTAGATCAATATAGAGAATCAGAAAACAAGCTATAGATGTTAGCAAGGGTGTGGTTTGTATTTGTTCTAGATTAGCTGTGACCCAAAATCTTCCAGTTGATGACCTTGTGGTTGCCTGTTACGCTTTTCACAGGTTAAAGTGAAGGTCTAAATCAGTTTGTGTTGGTGCCTGCAATCCAAGCACAGCAACCAGGTCTCACAGAGAATTCAAGAGGCAATGAAGCAACTTTGTTAGAAAGAAAAGAGTTTATTGAACCCATCACCAATAAGAAAAGGATAAATACCCAAATAAGAATAAAAAAAAGGTAAACCAGAAACTGTATCACAATGCCTTTACACACACTCTGAGAGAAAAGGGAGACAGCTAACACATCCATTTTGGGCTTTAGATGAGAGCTCTAGGAAAAGAGTGTGCATATTAACACTCTAACCAGAGGGGTAATTCAGCTATCCTCTCCAGCCATAGAACTCAGTAGGACTCCTGAGGCCCTCTTAAGTGGAAAAGTCCCTTTTCCGGTCCTCTTGCAGATATCAGCCCCCTCTGACATCGCAGGCTTGCTTCTGACTCCTTTTGTCTTGGGAGTTTTTCACAGTGGTACTAGGGCCAGCAGATACTTGCTGATCTTCAGGCCATAACAGCATCTCAGGTAGGAATACAACATATCCCCAGTCTCTTTTTGTTTGCCAAAGGCTTAGGAGATCGGTACTTCATGACCTCTCTCTATCAGAGGCTTTTTCCAGTCTCTTAGTGGCAGAGCATACAGAATCTGCTGGACCCAGGTGAGGATAGAGGCAACATGGCACTGGTCACATGGGGCAAAACCTGTTGAGGTAAATAGGCCTGTTTCAGGGGCCTGCTACAGGGCTTTGTCTTCTCTTTTCTTCTCCCCTGTGGTTAAGGCTCTGAGGGAGAGAGAAGGTTAAAGAGCTCACCACTTGCTGGCATCTTCAAAGATGATCAGGCTGGAGGACTGTTTTGTGAGGACAGTGGCTTGATGCTTCAGCCAGCTGCTAGGAACTGGGCTGGCCCCCACAGCAGGGAGAGTGGGACGGCAGTTCCACCACTCCAGTAGAGCAGCTAGGCCAGACTCTTGCCCCCACTAAAGGGACTGCAGAAACAATGTGTGGGCAGGCGCTCCTCTCTTCAGCTGGCTGCCAGGAGCCAAGTTGGGCCTAATCTCCCTAACAGAGCTGCAACCAGGCTAGTCTTCTGTGTTCCACCCTTTGGTGGCAGGGCCGTGGTGGCTGGGCCTTCTCACCCTCTCCCCACCATGACCGGAGTGGGGGCTGACCTTTGCTCCCAGCAGAACTCTTTGTACACTCCCTTTTATAGCCTCTGTCCACCAATCCCCTGTAGAGTCAGGACACTGACCCAGGGGGTTGCTGGGAAGTCTACCTCCAGTTTCAAAATAAAATGCTCTTTCAGCATAAAAGCACAAATACCAGCACCTGAAAATCTGACAGTTTTCAAACTACAAGGCTATAACCAGAGCTCTTAATCCAGAGATGACTAGATGTCACTTAGAGAAGCCAACTTGGTTTTACTCCTGTTCTATAGTGGCGAAAGCAGAGATGCTGCACTGTGTCCTTCATCTTATGGTCAGTTAATGGCAAACAAGACAAGAAGAATCAGTGCATTCTCTGGTCTAGAGTAGGTGACAGGTTCATGTGGCAAGTTCAAAACAGGGAAGAGACTAGGGTGGGTTATTGTAACTTGTAGATACGTTGTGGAAATGACTGTCTTAGGGTTGCAGATGCCAAAGTTTTCCAAGAATGAATTTGCAGGAGACATTCACACTGTTGAGGCACCACTAAATACCTCAAAACCAGGAAGACTGAGCTCAAATCTGTAGAAGGGCATTTGAGGCTATTCTACTTTCCTCCTTGCCTTCTTCCCTGTGCACCTAGCTTAGTGACTATGAGAGGCAGGATACTAGGGCTGGACTTTCTCAGCTAGAAGTTGAGAAATGAATTCATTTGTAAGTGTAACTGTCTGATCTCTGAAGGCTGCTCCTTGCAAAAAGGGCCGACACACATCATCAGGTCAGTGTCACGCAATATAATTCCCTGTTGCTTGGGCAGTGCCTGCTCTGTGGGCAAACATCAGGCTGCAGTTTTCAGTGCCAGCTGTCTGGCACCTTTTGTGACTAGTGAAATATTGTTTAAAATTGAAAAAGAGCTGGGGAAGGTAAATGAGACTTGGGAGGAGGCTGCACTGAAGGAACACTGAGAGATTCTTCCAGACAAGATCTGTGCTCTGAGCTGTATGTAACTGCACTGAACTGAAACATGTTAAATGATTGATAGGAGATGTAGGCTGTCTCCAAGCAGCGGGGAGACCCCAGAGACTGGCAAGCAATGAATGCAATTCTGCTGCTGCTAGTGGTATGACTCATTGTTTGCTCTCTGTTTTAACCACCTCTGGAGCAGTGGAGAGGCTGCAGGAGATCTGGGATGTCTCTTAAACCTAGACTGTTAGAAATAAAACCCTGCTAGGTTTGGAATTGTTGGTCATTCTGCTGCTTGGTCATTCCTTATCCACCTGGATATCAAAGATAGCAACAGCAATTACTGCCTGGGCAAGAAGAACAACTTGTGCTGTATGGCAATGGAGGACCTGCATCCAGAAGTCACCTTCCAGCTTCTGTGGTTTTGAGGAAAGCCAAGGAAGACTCTCTAGAGCCTTGTCCTCCTAGAAACTAAGGAAGAAGGAAGGTGACCGTTGGGTTGGTGTGAAGCTCTCCAGACCTGTCTCAGAGCTTCTGCTGACAGGTGCCAAGACCTACCTTAGTGCAAAAGCCCAGTGAAGTCCTGGAACAAAGCCCTTCTGCCAACAGGCCACCCCTTGCCTCACTGACCAGCTGCTACATCTGAATCAGTAGTGGCACAGGTGCGAGCCTGGTATATGTCCCTTTGTTGTGTCCATTTGACCAACCCAAAAATAAAAGTGAAGTGCTCAGTTTTCTCCTCCAGCACTGAAGACAGCTTCCAGAAATTGTGGATAATTGCTTAATAGTTTATTAGAAGTATGGGAAACCTAAGTGTTTTGCAAGCACTTTTGCCTGTATTTGGACTTATATAGATGGATCTTAGCACAGATAGTGGCATTTTCACCTGAGATAAATTTGACCCACACATCTAAAAGCAAGATTTGACCTGTTTCCTAAAATTCTTGAAAAGAGATGGTAAGGAGTGTCTGTTAATCTGCTTGGAGAACACAACTGTGCCTCTGTGCGTTTTCTTGTTGTAGGGATGATTTCTTTATAAGAATCGACTTTAGAGGAGTTGAAAACTTTCCTCTCCTTTTAGAGAGTGTTTATTCAGAGACACAGAAGTTAGTCTAATATTTGTTATGTTGAAGCAATGAGAGACCAGAGTCAGAACTGTCAAACAGAAGCCCAAGAACTGCATAACTTTATGTCTTCTATAGGCACTTCAGCACTTTTCTACCTTACTGAAGTCGCTGTGTAAATAAGTAACTCTCAGAGTTTATTCTGCAGTAAACGGGGATACAGCAAAGAGCAGCAAATTCAGGATGCAACCAGTTATTGTACTGTGTAACAGAAAAGCAAGAATTAGGAGGAAGTGACTGTTCAGCAGTAATGTACAGCACAGTGTAATGAGATTTGGCTTAGTTATGTTAATGAATTTGGAGTCATTGACATGCCTTTGTTAGCATTCATATCACATCTACTTTCTGCAATAATACTGTAGCTAAGACTATAGAAGGGAATGGTGGGATACAGCAGGCAAAAGGAGAACAGATAAATAGAGAGGGCAAAGCAAGGACTGAATAAACTCAAGTGAGAAAAAAATGTTTAGGAAAAAATTGCCACTCACTACACTCCCTGCTGCACGGATGGTGCTTGAATATATCTTAGGGCTGCATGTAATGAACCTGTGGGGGGATGGAGGTTGAGGTCTTAGCAGATGTTTTGTTCTTTTCTATTCTCCAGAGGCCAGGAACCAGCAGGTACAGCTATAGCAGCTGTATTGCTGAGATGCACTAAACCTTTCTTTTAATAAATAAAATTTTAAGTACCTCATCATCTTCTACTGGCTGTTTTGTTTGGCTTAATGATGGAGAATCTGTCAGCTGATTTGTGAAAGCTCATCCTTTCATATTTTTTTAACAGAGGTGTTCAATTCAAAAATCCATGAAACCTGCAGCCCCTGGCCTAGCTAAGACTTATTGCCCCCCTGTATCCTCCATCCCAGGGCCAGCCTTATATTCAGGTGTAACTTCTTTTTCTGGTGACTAGTCCTTGCCTGCCCATGGCTTTCTAATCAGCTACTTGTGGAGATTTTGAACACATTTATATCTGGTTTTGGATCAGACTCTTGTTTATATTTCCTGATACTGGCCTCCGAATTCTATAAGAAG
>VZRI01009009.1:42992-61907 GCA_013397515.1 Upupa epops
GGGGGTATAGATTTTTAAAAATGCTGTTCTCTGCTGCCCTGTTTTCCTTTTCTATCCAAAAGCTGTTGATTGTCTGCTTGCTCTTAAGAATGCCACTGCTTCTCAACAGCATCCTGCATCTGTTTTCACATTCCAGCCTGCTCCATATTTATAACCACTCTGATTTACATTCACTTAAGCAGAGGCACTGATAAGTTATCTTTCTTTTCAATCCTTCCTTCTCCTGCAAGAACCTTTTTTTTAAGAAGCTGAAAACATACGTGCTTTGAGGTCACTCAGAAATGGAGTCATTCCCTAGCTCAGCATCCAGTATTTATTAGTTAGATCATTTCAGTGACTACACTGTCCTTTATCTACAGTGTGTGTTACATGTTAGTTGTCTGCCTATTCTTAAGTGAATTTACTGACTGTAGTGTGTACTTGCATTTGCTTCTAGACAGTCAGATAAGCAATTTACTTGTGTGAATTCTGCCCTTGACATTTGACAATATTTCTTGGGCCTGACCAGCCTGAAGCTGTGAACAGTCTTGCAGAAAGCTCTGCTCTGTTTCACATTAACTGCTCTGCTGCAGTTGTATCTAGAAACCCCACCTGTGATCTGCAATGCCTTTATTGCAAGAAGCAGCCCATGCTCTGCAGAGATGCTTATCTGAACCAATGAGATGAATGACATGAAATGGAGGCACCAGCAGGCTGCATGATTCGCCTGACCTCATGGCTGTTATGCGGTCCCACATGCAGGGCCCGTGACAAAGCCTGGGAAAACAATCCAGCTATCTCTTTGGCAATTTTTCCAGACCAAGCAGCCTCCCAATGTATCAGATAGTCTAATGGTGCAGCATGGCTGTAAATCAAAACATTTGTCAGCCCATGAAAAATTATCAGAAATAAGTGTATAATCTGTAGAGCTTTTGTGTCTTAAATGGGCTTACGGAGGGTTTATAGTGGCTTCTTTCAAAGGTAGCAATGATTGAGAAATTGTGGAAATACCTGCAGTGCTGCATCTGCTCCTGTAAAGTAAATGCTTTGTTCAATTACAGTTCCTGCTACACAAAAACAGCAAGGACAAGGTTAAAGGTCCAGAGAAAGGCCACAAAGATAACCAGAGGACTGGGAACCCTGCTGTATCAGTGAAAATGTAAGATGAGGTTTCTGTTTCCATTACCTTTACCATTGCACAGTTTACACAAAAGACTCAAAATGTTGATTGTTTGAGAGTTTGTGTAACACTAAGTGTATTCTTCAGATAATGCATTATTTATATTCACTTAGACTCCTACCCCCGAAGACATGCTTTGAGGTCATTTGCTAAGAAGATTAATTTACAAAATAAGTCCTGTATGATGCTGGCTAAGACATGGCTGGCATGTGGTAAGGATGTGTGAGTTAAACTGCTTGAGTGTTTTTTCTTGTCTTTAGCATGATAGGGGATAGGAGGCAATGGAAAGGAAACCACAAACAGCCAGAAAGAACTATAGTATTGCTCCAGAGACAGTTTTATAGATAAACGCAAAAGTGTGTGGACATGCACTAAGACATGATACTTAGATCTAGTTAAAGGGCATTTTGTCACCATCCCTTTGATTTTGTATGGTAGACAGCAGGTCTAACATCAAACAAAGCACTTGCTAATAAACACTTACAGAATCATAGAATCATTAGGGATTGGAAGGGACCTCGAAAGATCATCTAATCCAATCCCCCTGCCACAGCAGGACCACCTAGACCAAGTTGCACAGGAACACAGCCAGACAGGTCTTGAATGTCTCCAGAGAAGGAGACTCAACAACCCCCCTGAGCAGCCTGTTACCCAATGCTCTGTTACCCTCTCTGGGAAGAAGTTCCTTCTGATATTTATATGGAACCTACTATGTCCCAGCTTGCACCCATTGCCCCTTGTCCTATCACCAGATGACCTTGAGAAGAGCCTGGCTCCATCCTCCTGACACCTACCCCTCACATATTTATAGACATTCATGAGGTCACCCCTCAGCCTCCTCTTCTCCAAGAGGCGCAGCTCCCTCAGCCTTTCCTCATAAGGGAGGTGTTCAACTTCCTTCATCATCTTTGCTGCTCTACACTGGACACCCTTCCAGCAGCTCTGTCCCCTGCTTGAACTGAGGGGCTGAGAACTGGACACAATA
Source organism: Upupa epops (assembly GCA_013397515.1). Taxonomy (NCBI): domain Eukaryota; kingdom Metazoa; phylum Chordata; class Aves; order Bucerotiformes; family Upupidae; genus Upupa; species Upupa epops. The sequence goes on from VZRI01009009.1 coordinate 45,137, forward strand.
CTCCAGATATGATCTCTCTAGTGCATAGTAGAGGGGGAGAAGAACCTCCCTTGATCTGCTAACCACCCCTCTTCTGATTACCCCCAGGATGCTGTTGGTCCTCTTGGCCACAAGAACATATTGCTGGGTCATAGTCATCCTGCTGTCCACTAAGACCCCCAGGTCCCTTTCTCCTATATTGCTGTTCAACAGGTCAGTCCCCAACCTATCCTGGTCCCTGGGGTTGTTCTTGCCCAGATGCAAGACTCTACACTTACCCTTTTTGTACCTCATTACATTTGTCTCTGCCCAGCTCTCTAGCCTGTCCAGGTCTCGCTGAATGGCAGCAGAGTCTGCTGGGGTGTTGGCAACACCGCCTAGCTTTGTGTCATCAGCAAGCTTGCTGACAGTGCACTCTAATCCCTCATCCAAGTCATTAATGAACAGATTGAATAGGACTGGTCCCCGTACTGATCCTTGGGGATGGGACACCACTAGATACAGGCCTCCAACTGCCCTCTCCTCTGATCTGACCTGTAGACTAGATGCCAGATGTTTAGGTTTATTTGGTTGGTTATAGGTTGGACTGGATGATCTTTAAGGTCTTTTCCAGCCTCATCATTACTGTGATACTGTGTAGACTGTCCCATTGACCACTGCTCTCTGGTTTTTATCCTGCAGCCAGTTCACAATCCACCTCCCTATCCCACCATGCAGTCCACACTGCCTCAGTTTGGCCGTGAGGATGCTATGTGAGTCTGTGTCAAAAGCCTTACTGAAGTTAAGATAGATCACATCCACTGCTGTGCTATGATCAGTTGGCACAAGAGCTCTGAATTTAAACTAGTTACCCTGATACTGTGGTAGTGTGCCCAGTGCAAACTACAAGGCTGCACTCTTGTGGTGAAAAGGTGCTGCACAGGGAGTGCAGGGAGTGGAGCTGCAAAACCTGTTTTGTTAGGAAATTTCATCTTTTCACAGTGAAATAAGCTTAATGGTATTTTCATCTGTACTGGAGAAATTTCACTGCAGCATCAATATATTATTTCTGGGTTTTCTGGAACATGTGTTTTCTCCTTTACAGGGTGCATTTGTGCTTCTGTGTTTTTGAACTTCTCAGAGGCAGAGTGCTCTCACTATCAGATTTTTATGTCTCTATGACTTATAGGAGAGGAACTGTCAGAGGGCAAAAACTAGTACAGACATAGCCAGCTGCCTCTCCCTGGGGCATGCTGCGTGCCTTAAATAAACCTTGCACACCAGGAAACTCTGTCCCTGATGCTTTTTCTGTGCAGACAATAGGAAAACCCCACAGCTGAGGTTAGGCAGGATTGTCTCCCACCCCTGCCTTACAATAGTTTTAAGCGTTGGCATCAGAAATGTTTGGTAACCAGTGCAGCTATGAAGCACTAATGTTAATCACTGAAGAGCAAAATCAGGACTGCAGGTGAAGAAAACCCCATGACTGAGAACTGACTCAAAGGAATCATATATTGATTGTGCAGAGAGAGTCTGAGCCTGTTTTTAATGTGCTTAGGTATCTGTTCATAAGGAGTTTTGAATCTCCTCAGAGAACCTACCAGGAGACTGTTTTCAGTCTGTCTTCTCAGTGCCCCTCCTCTGCAGCTCACAGATGATTGCATACCTTTTTCTACCCCTGTTATGTACCCTATGTGTTCAGAGAGGGGTTTTTTAAGTGTTTGCTAGTGGGTGATTAAAAAGTCCTTAGTATGGGTCTCTTTTCCTACCTCTGCCATTTAGGGACCCTGTGCTACAAATGCATGTATGTTACAAGAGTTTCCTTGTGGAGGAGGACAGGGATATTTGCAGACTGTGTGATACAGTGCTGCAAAAACCCACATGGAATGGTCTTTAGTTAGGTTATTGGCAGGGTGTTTTCCAAATATTTCTCACCACACTCTGCAAAAAAAGCAGTAGTCAACTGACAGCTGAATCAGGAAAGTAACAGGTTTATATCAAATGAATATGAAGAGCATTGTAGCAATCTGCCAAGCAGTTGGCTTGGTTATGAGTGTGGCAGATGGATTCTGGGTACCAAAGCAAACATCTGATGTAGATAGGAAAGCAGAGTCTGTAACACCAGCTTAACCTCCATCGGTAGTGTTTCTGCCCTGCTTCCAAAAGACCCAAGTCTTCCTTTGCAGAGTTAGAGCAGGAATTTCTGGGACCTGCAGTCAGGAAGAATCATCCCAAAGGGGCAAATTGGTTGAGAGTGAACCAATGCAGCCAGTGCAAAGGCAGTTTGAACTGCTTCCAGCAGTTGTTCAGTTAGTTCCTCTGTGAAGCTGGGCACCCTTTCACCTCTGTGACCTCCAGTGTTCACGCACATGACTGTACATAGGTCGGCTGTGACTGACAATGGAGCCCTTTGCATTTGTATGGATTGATAAAGGGTCAGAAGGAGTAGAAATGTCATTTGGAGATTGAGTAACTCAATCAGGTGACACTGAAGATCCCAGTGGCATGATCTAGATGAGTGGCATGATCTAGATGTTAGATGTTAGGTTTACTTGGTTTATTTGGATTTAGGTTGGATTGGATGATCTTTAAGGTCTTTTCCAACCTTATCATTACTGTGACACTGTGATACTGTGAAAAATCAATTTTCTGCTCCACATATCTCTGAGCCACAGCAAAAACTGGAAAACAGGTAAAGGCTGTATGAACTGCAGGAAAGAGTGTTTCTAGATGCTTTTCCAGAGTAGAAATCATGTTGTACAGTTCGAAATGAAATGATCAGGTTCCACTATGGCTGAGGAGGCTGCAGAGGCCACACTTGGCGATTTTCTTTGAAAACTGTTCCTCTCACGCCATCTTCTGGTCACCTCTATGGGATTAACTGTAACCTGGGTCTGAGAGACCTTTCTCCTAACACTTTCCTGCTCTGCTGCCCACTGGGGGTAAACCAAGATCATAAGATGTCCTTGCATGGTGAAAGCCTTACCATGCTCTTTCCTTCTTGCCCCTGTTGCTTTCCCTGGCATACGATAAACAGCAAACATGTGATGCAGATGACACTTGCTTATGTGCTGAACAGTCCCTTGAGACAGGCTTTTCTGTAAACAGTGATAAGTACTAGTGGAACACTAGTCTAGGTTGTCCAGAGAGGTGGTGGTGGCCCTATCCCTTGGGACATTCAAGGCCAGTCTGGATGAGTCTCCAAGCAACCTGATTTAAATGTGTTTGTTGAATGTGCCCCTGGTCACTGCAGGGGGTTGGACTAGAAGAGCTTTGAAGGTTCCTTCCAATCCAATGCATTGAATGATTCTAATAGAGCTAATTACTGATTACTAGAAGAAACAACTCTTCTGAGTTTCTTGTCTTTATAAGTACATGCCTTTTTCGTCCTAAAAAAATCGAATGTTACTCAACTTCATGTTTCTAAAAATGTAAGTACTAGGCAGAAGTTATGTTGATTACTAACAACTTGTGCTCATTTAATTAATGTATCCATGTGTCATTTGATTAAGAGATGAATCTGTGCTTCCTCAGCTGTTTTTGCAATTGCCACAGATGTTGAGAGTCTGAGAACTTGTGCCCTTAACTTCTGTTACAGAGAGATCATCTTCTACATAGTAGTAGGGATGTAGTTCTTGATAATACATAGTCCCCTGTCCCTGGCTGCTTCAAATGGACTATAGTATCATTATTGTTTCTTTTTAAAATTTATTAATTTATAACATTTGTTTTACTGCTGTGTGAAAACCCCACACATACAATAGAGGAAACATTGACAGTCTTAGAGAAATAATGACACACTCTAAAATGCTGCCAGGAACACTGAGCAAACTGACTGAAACAACAGGAAACACATAATTATTTTTTGGCAGTATGGAAGCCAAAAGGATTCAGACAGATGTGTGATTTTTGAAGCAAGAAGACACTGTACCCATCACAGATGAGGTTTACTCTTGCTAACAGGTTGGGCTTAAGCACCACTTTGCACTTCATCATGACTGATGGTGATCCATCAGAAATTTTAATACATCAGCAGGTGATGCAGGCTCCACAAAGCTTTTATTTGGAATCTGATGCTATCTTTGTCTCATTTTCCTAGATGGGGACTGCAAGGCAGTTCTACAACTGAAGCAATGTAGAATTCACTGTGCCTAAGATTACCGTCCTTTCAAAGTGTTTCTCCTGCTTCTCATAGGCCACAAAGCATTTGAAAACATCCTCCAGAGTGATGTAAAACAAACCAAACAAACAAAACTATGATGCTGACACCTGGACCAGCTGACACCTAGGTCTGTAGTAGCTACAATGTCTCTTTGAGCTGCATCACCAACAGGAATAATGGAGTGCTGTGGTGCCCAGAGATATCAACCTACCATAGCATCAGTCCAGAAAGCTCAGCATTGCATCCCTGTCTCTAACTGTTTCCCTGCAACAGTTTCCTCTGCAGGCAGTGAGGAACTGCTGCAGAGCTCAGCTTCCTAAGCACCCTGTTTGGGATCTGTATCTGAGTGACCTTACTTACCTAAAGAATGCAGAAAAGACATCAGGCCTGAGCCACAGCTCTACAGGTTATTAATTTTGTAATGCAGGTACCATCCTGGTGTGAAAAAAAGCCTCAGACCCAGCTTCAGATCAGATGGTTTCTCAGCAAAGTCCCATCTGAGCTGTCTTAGCTGAAAAAAAAAGCCAAAAATCAAAAAAAAACCAAAAAAACAAACCCAAAACAAAAACCAAAACAAAACAGAAATAATTCACATGGAAGGGAACCCCTCAAAACCCATGTACTAATTTGTCTTCCCAAAGGATTTGACAGGTCATTGAAAGCTCTGCATCCCACTGCCATCTCTGTCCAGTCTTTGTGGCACAAATCAAAATGTACTCATTAAAGGGTTTCAGCAGTGGGAAATGCAGAGCTGCCTTTTACATTTCTAGCAGCAACAGAGAGCAATGATCAGGTAGAAAGCTCTGTTCAGAAAAATTCACTGCCCAGCCCCCATAGTAGGCTGTAATGGGATGAGATACTTCTAGGAGTGAAAAAACTCTCTGTGACCCCTAATGCATGTACAACACACAGCATTATTGCTTGGTGTGTGGCTGCCTAAATTTCAGAGGAGATTCAGCAGTTTCATTTTGGGCTGTAAGTTGTTATGTGATGCTGTAGGCATCAGGCAGGAGTGATTGCTTTTACATGGCTATCTGCTGTGGCTGAAAATTTTCTATTTCCAGAATGTAGCAAATACTTGAAATCAAAGTGCTGGATTCAAAACAGAGATTTGTGGGTGGTAGGTCCGAAGTTCAAGTATTTGCCTCACAGAAGGTTAACAAGGCATGTTTACTTGAGGTTTTTTACTTGTTTTTTTTTAATTGGAGTCAAAAGCTCCAAACTCCCTGAGAAATGTGTGCAGGGCGATCTTCCACACAGTCCTTCCCCTGAAGCAGGGCAGGGAGAGGCTGACCGGAGAGATTTGTTTATTCTGGATGTGCAGTAAAGCTAGACATTCAAAGAGTTATTGTGTGGCTCCTAGAAGCGTTCTAATGCATCCTAGAAAGCAGGGCAAGAACCTGATGGCTGTAGCTAAAACTGCACTTTTTGAACAAGAATGCAGCTCTCTGCTGCCCTGGGAGTTGCACAGTTGTTTGCACCTGCAGCAGAGTGGGTGGGTACAAGGCCATTGAAAACCAACAGGGCCACTAGAGACTCAGTTTGTTTTAAATTGTGGCCCATTTACCATGATGGCAAACAGGTCCTTTGGATGGTACTGCTGAGGCTACTGTAGTAGCTGCTGCTAACCTGGAGTAAGAGCTTAACGTCTTGGGCTTCTGTTCTTCTGCCCCCATGGTACTCTGCCAGTGTAACTGCTTATGCAGTTGTATCCTAACCTAGTTCTGTCAGAATGAGACAGGTTAAGTTAAGAGTAGCCTCAAGGCCTGGTTCCCTCACTTCAGCTTCTATTTCAATAATAGCATGTGACATTCATATTCTGCTCTGCTCAAGTGTGTGAGATCAGCTCCTGATTGGAGTTAATGTCTCTGTAATAAAAGAAACACAGAACAAAACAATGGACAAGATTTTTATGAGCAAATAGACCCTCAGAAATCTGGCCAGTTCCTGGAAGAGTTAACTCACTTAGAAACCTTTTAGAGAGCCATATTGGTTACATGGATGCATTCAGAGCAGCTGTGGATATTGCAGTAACAATGAACTGAGGCAGTTTATCAGCACAGCCGTTATTTTACTGGTATAAAAAGAAGCTTTAATTGGACTAATGATGATGGGCTCAATTTTATGTCAAATCTATCTGACCATCACAAAATTAGCTCTCAGTGAGCTGATCTGTTTTCGAAGAAGAAACTCATCATCTCATAGGATGGAAGATCTACTGGCTATTTATAGCCACTGATTTTATTTATAAGGAATATCATGACTTCACAAGTGCAGTGGCACTAATCTCCTTGGTAAAGCATTTATCCTCATCCAAACAGAGCTGGTTGCTACCAAGACAGCCACATACTTAAAGCAGCCATTGAACAAATCAGCAATACTGGCGCTCATTTGCCTGTAAAAGCAGCAGGTGAATGATTGTGTCCTGAACACAGTGAAGCCTCTAAGCCAGATTGCTCTCTGAAAAATCAGATAGTGAGACAGAGAAGACAATATTCCACCCAGTGTGGCTGTATCTATCTGAGATCAATGTAGGTGACGGCATATATGAGCATCCAGCTGCTGAGGGTCTGCAGGTATGGGCTTAATAGTTTTCAGTTGAAAAGTAGGCTGTTGGTATTACTCCAAGGACAGCCAGAGATTTTACTGCTTCTTGAGTATTTCCTATTCTGTTCTGAAGTAGGTAGTCTGGAGTAGCTTTCAGTACTAAGCACAGTACTGTCTTTACTGTTGACACCTGTTCCCCAGGGATGAAAAACCCCTGTCTGCTTGCATTTCTAGAGATCACTGAGATTGCTGGAGTAGCTGGAGGACAACTCCAAGAGATCAAACGTGCTTGCAGCTGAGCCAAATGGAGAATGAGTTAATCAGAAAGCAAGGCTGGTGTGGAGTTTCTGCAGTCTTCAGGGTTGTGAAGAGAAGCAACCCAGCTGAAATCACTGCTAGGATGGAGAAAGGAGACTGAGGAGGTGAGACCTAATAAAGTTTTGATAGCAATTCCATAGGCACTCATTCTAGCATTCGACATGATATGGAGCTGGCCCCCCAGGACAAGTCGTGGGCACAAGTAACAGTTCCAGGGCTGTGAGGGTTCTGTAGAGAGGAAGCCTGGGCTCACAGCACCTCTACTGCCACTCTCTATGTTGCTCTTGGTTTCCTGTGTTAAAGCTGCCATATCGCTTAGCACACTTCGGGGTTGCAGCTATACCTGAAAGAAGAGTGTAGCTCTGAATATAAATTAATATTTTTCTCCTTGGAATCTGCAGGAATAGAGAGAAGAGCAGTGTCTTTCATTTGCTTTCAGCCTGGTCTGTTGAGGCCTTCCCCTTCTCATTGCAGGCTCAGTGATTTCCCAAGGACAAGCAGATTCATACACATGATATATTCAGGATAAGCTAGGACCCCATCAGTTGAAAAGGCCAGATGTAATAGTGTTCCTTTAAATCATAATCCTTCATGTAATATCACACTTAGTTGTCATAGAAACTATGGCATCACTAAGACTTACAGTTCTTGATCCAGCAAAGCAGTTGAGCATTTGCTTTTAATTTAAAGTATGTACTTAAACCCCAAATATTTTTATGCCATCACTTGTGTGCCTAGAACAGAGCCTATACTTCATTCTTTTCTAGATGAGCATGATGTGGAACTGTAAAACCTTCTGCTTGTTTTAGTGAAGCCAAAGCAGGGTATGTGTCTTGCAATCATCAAAATTACCAGTAGCGGAATGATCTGAAGATAGTCCAAACAGAAGTTTTTAAAGATAATATGTTGAAAATTGAATGCTTGATTAGTTAACATCACTGTTTCTGTCTCTGCATCCTGAAAGAGCATTAGAGTTTTGTAGCATTATGTTTTTCATAATTCTTTCCTGTTCTTAGGACCCTGGACATCTTTTAATTCTATTGATTGTATGACGATAATCTTTTTTCTCAAAGTGACTCTGGTAAACATGGATCATACTTTCAGTGTAACAAGCATTACTGCTCATAAATTAAATAACTAATGTACATGGTATTTTGAGGTTTTCTTTAAGGACTCAGTTTCTGGATTCAGTATTTAAGAATTACTCTTGGTTTAAAGGAATGTTTTAGCATTTAGGGGCCTGTGAAAAGTGAGAAAATATCCTTGTATCTGCAAGAAAACAAAGAAAAACTGTAGACAAATTAAGAAAACCCTACATGTATTTTAGTTCAACAATCTAGGTGTTCTAACACGTCTTTTAGTTGTGTCCAAGATGTATGGTTGTCAATGTTGAATATTCAATTCCTGTTGCAAATCCATTTGAAAAATAACATGTAATATTTTACACATTAACATTTTATACATTAATAACAGTATTTTGTTCCTCAGATCATACTACAAATTAAATACTTAGAATACATGTTCAGAGACTAGAAGTTTCCCTTTAAATGGGGTGCCGTTCAAAGCTCACTGGACTTGATGGCCAAGTGTCCACTTGAGCTCAATGGTCTGTTTATTAGAATTAGACAGGTGCTTTAGTCTACATTCCCTCTTTATAATTCATATTTATTAATCCCATGAGGTTATAAGGAACTGTTGTTATTGCTCTGGATGGCCAGTTTGGGTAGCAAAACAGAGAAGCATGAAGTCAGCCACACTAGATCCATTGGAAGTTAACACTTCAGCAAATTTCAGCAGTTGATAACTGGACCTACTTATAACTATTAAGATGTTGTAGAAAGTTAATTAGTCTGTAGCTGTGCTAAGGAGACCTGTGCTGCAGATCTGCAATAGATGAAGTTGGTAGTAGTAGTAACTCCACAGTGGATTTGGTGCACTGATGCTGCTTTCTGCTAACAAAAAAACATGATCCAAAGGCAGAAGCTTTTGTGGAAGTGAAAGAAGGTTAAGAAATGTGGCTGAGTCACAATTCACCTCCAGTTCTGAGAAGGTTGATGGATAAATCTTCCTGCTATTTACTGAGCTCCAGCAGCTGGTAAATCACTGTGTGTTTTTTAAAGTGCTTTTAGTAGAAAGTTAACATTTTGTGAATGGAAAAAGGGTTTGAAAATGTTACAGGCTAATATTCTTGCCTGGATAGGAATGTATAAGACTTTGTGTAACTGCAAAGATAAACCAATTAGTATGCTGTAGATTTTGTTGATTCTAGAGTATCTGGACAAGAAGACATCTCATCTGCAAAAACTTCCTGTTAAATAGTGTGATTGACATGAGGAATGACTAAGAATTTATGGTCAGTCATACTTGCTGGCAAGAACAGCCACCACACAGAGGGATAGCTCCCCAGATTAATATTACCAGATTAATATGACTGTATAAATTTAGTTAATTTGAAACCAGGTCTTCTGTCAAGAAGCTGGGAATAAGGCAGGAAAAGGGGACACTAACCTGCTGTTCTATTTTATACTCAGAAGACTCATGTTCAATTTTGAGATAGCTCATCTGAGTTTAAAAACTTGCACTGTTTCAGTGCATTCCCTGCAGTCTGTTATAGGCCATGGAAAAAACTAGGGTTGACTGTTGAGAATGTTTAAAAACTATTTCAGAGCACAGAAAAGTGCCACTGCCTACTTTTATTGGTATCTCTTCTTTTATCTTTAGGGTTGTTGACATTGCAGGAACTTTATTCTCCTCTCAAGCACTCAAACTATCCAAATCCACCAGCCTGGGTGGACCTCTATCTCTCCTCCCCCCTACTGGGGGCACCACCTGGCCTGGTAGAGCCCTGTAGCTTTAGGGACCAAAATCCCTGTTTTTCAGTCCCTTTCCTGCAGCAAAATTGCTCGGCGCTAGGTGGTAGCGTGTGCTCATTTGGAAAATGCTGCTAACAGCCCCTCACAGGAATGGTTCCTGTCAGGGCTATTAAGGCTGCCAGGAGCGCAGCAGAAATGAAAACTGGGTTACCAACGTGGCATTACTTCACTCTTCAAAACATGTGGGCCAAAAGAAGTTTCTAAGTAGTCTCTAGTCAGACTTACAGCTTATCTTATCAATCTTGTCTTGCCACCATGAAATCACAAACCTTTCCCTTGGCCCTTCCCCATCATGCCCAACTTGGGCCATCCTTGTCCCTCTTTGATGACCACTCTTGGCATCTTTTCTGGACTACAGCATTGCTTCTGCAGTCTTACGTCCCAGTGGCAGAAAGCTTTGGTCTAACATTCAGGTTGTGTTTTCTTCTTCCTGGTTTAATTTAATTTTTCTTGCTTATATCCTAAACTTTCTCTGGGTGTCAGTGCTAATAATACTTCTCTATACTTAGTGCTAGCAGCCTACAGATGCTGAGAGCAAGAATACAGATGGAGGCCTGTGCAACTCCCTGTACTATTGGTTAAATGATACACGTGCTACTGCAGGCAGGGGATGGTACGGATCCTCTGACTAGTAAAGAAGGTGTTTCCCCTTTTGGAAATTAGCCTGTCCACAGGCCAGAACTCCTCTGTGTATACATAGAATATACTGGACAAAAAGATTGGAATTTTATACACAAAAATGTTGAAGTAAAGAATATCATAGAGCAGGCTGCATAGATTCTAAAACCAGCCACAGCATCTGACCTGTCTCCCCTAAGCAAAACAGGTGGTGAATGTGGGTGGAAATATGGAGAATCCTCTGGAAAGTAAGAAATGTGGAAACAGGAAAAACTGAGAAGTGGTGAAGGGACCTGTAGCATGAGACCAAGTAATATGCAATATGAAGGTGGTATAAACCCATAATCAAGAAGAAACTGGGATTCACTGTGTTTGTGGCATATACATAAAGGAGTTTAGGTGTTTTTATTGTCTCTGATTTTTCTGCATTTCTTGGAATCATTTCCTTGTCCTCTGTTACTCAAAATGCCTCTCTGTATCATCTGATAATTTCATAATAGTCTCTTCCAGATCACTGTGGAAATCTTGATCTCAGCTTTATCACAGCATCACCATGATTCATTTTAAACAAAACTGAGTACCTTTCCCTGCTCAGTAAGTTGCTATTTTTATTCCCTGTTCACAATTCTTAAGCCAATTCCAAAGCTGTGTGGGTGCTGTTATGTCAAAAGAGATGTGAATGAATGTTATATTCAGACCTTAGTGAATCAGTCTTTTAAATTTTTGCTTAAAACCAACTATGTTGGTTCTGGTACTTCCCTTTTAGTTACTGGTGTTGTAAATCTATAGGATGTTCTATTCCTTATAAACTCCAGAGCAAATATAACTGCTGCTGAGTCTGTTATCCTTCATCTGGTTTACTGACTTTTTGTTCTGAGAAGCTTTTTCTAGCTTCATGTTTGGTCTTGTATTTGAGTCTATGAGACAGCTATCTTCTGTGTCTTATTCTCAGGTAATGTTTTGTAGTTCAAGTCATCTTTCTAATGTCTTACATGTCTTATCTTCTGTCCTTCTTTGACCTATAAAGGTCCATGGATTAGTTCTCCAGATTTACTGCACCATGTTTTTTTCAATGCGGCACCTGTTAGACTCAATATTGTGTGTTTGATATTTAACAGTTTGATGCAGAGTGTTAAAAATCCCATACCAGAGCTTGATTTATCCATAGACATCCTGTGACTTCCAAATCAGACAATGATTGAAAATCACTGATCTAGCTTGATAGTATTTTAATTTTTGTGAGTATTGTTTGATCCTGGTAAACTATATCCTGTGCTGCTGTGGTGATAGTGAGATCAAAGAGATGGACAACACTTGAAGGCAAGGGTTCTGACAGCTCCAGTGACACTTTTTCTGCTCCCCTCAAGCAAGGAGGATGTTATCGTGAGACAGGACATGGCTGGATACAATGGAGTTATGAGTGTTTCAGCCTATAGCAGGACTGTGAACTGACCCTAGCCTTGAGGTGTCCCTGCTCTGCTCAGACAGCTGGCCTCCTGACAGACAGCATGAGCAGGACAAATCTCAGCACTGACACCAGCTCACTTTCAACTTTGATCAGGTTATAGTTCTAAGGCTGTCTGTACACTCAGGTGTGCAGTAATACTGCCTCCCAAAATCTATCTGATTTCCCCCCATAGGAAATGAGGCTACACCCTATTTTGGGGTGATACTGATAGGGCTGGTATGGGTGCAGCCCTTCAGGAATTCTGTTGAGAAGAACAGTACTGACATAGGCATCACTTTATTCCTCCAAATCTAAACTTTCCTATTAAAAGCAATGAGTAAATGAGAAGCCATGGCTGGTGAGTTTGCTGAGATGCAGCTGGTTTGTATTTTCATTGGTGATGTCTGGCTGTGCTTGCAAAAACAGTAATTCTGGCCTGCCCAGTTAATCTCAGTGCCTGCCAACTCAGATGTCCTGTGCCGTTATGTTAAATATATATGAACTTAATGATTTCTCTGCCTGTCAAAATAAGAAGAAAGAAAGGGCATGATGAAGGAGCTGCATATTCAGCTGTGATTAAGTGCATCCCAGCACTGTGAGTACTTGACCTTGGGATCAGTCACTTCCCTGTCTCCCCCTCCAGCCAGAAATGTACTTATCAGGGCTCAGCCCAACATCTGACCTCTGCTCCTGTACATCTCTTGTAAGCTTATGTGGTGGCAAAGGAAGATAAGCTTGCTGAGCTCTGTAAGACTTTTTGTGGATCCCAAGGAAGTGGTGCACAACCTAGGGAGTCCAGGGAAGGTGTGTTATTGTGCTCTGAACAGTGCTCCATGCAGCTACTTCTTCCCTCACCCAGCTGCATTTAGAAAAATGGTATCACATTTTCTTTTAATTTTCTGGCTTGTTCTGTGGGTATATTAAATTTCAGATTTCAGATGTGGCCACATGGGTCCTCACTGCTTCCCTAGATGTGCTTTTCATCTGTTTTTAGGAAGCCATAAAGGAGAATGCTAGGTGTATTCCCATACTGTGCATTTTGAACTACATACAAGGAATATGGTTTCTGATGTGCTCATACGGTGGGTTTCAGGCCCCATCTGCACCATTGCAAGACTCTGATTAACATGGCTTTGCTTTCCTGTGGCAGCTTTCTGCTAATAAATTAATTCCCACAACCTCTCTGTGGAACAAAACCATATCATTAACCTTGTTTTGCAGACACTCTCTAGCTTTTGACTGTGCTGAAATATGCCCTCTTCAGTAATGTGTATAAATATAGCCAGAACTGCAAATCCACAGACAGTTGTGAAATCTCCACCAAAAGGTTATTGCTGTTTCCTGTATTGAATCACAAACACTCTTCAGTGGCTGAGCAAAAAAGGGACCTGTTTGACTCTATTACTGACAGCCTCACAGATAAACTCAGAATTGTAACAAAGCTACTCTCTGACCATCCCAAGTAAAGCCACGTTGATTTTTCTAGTTTTCAATGTTAAACTCTTGGCCATAGCATTTGAGTGCATGTAGACACCTCCTTAATCCCATCCCTGAACATCTGGACAACAGCATCACTATCTGATGCTGCTCTAGGATAGGCTGGTTTTGAAATGCAATACCTTAACTTACCTTCTGCTGATGTTCAGGGTTACACAAGATTCTTTGGTGCCTGCTATTTCTCTCAGGAAAGTGATGCTAAAATTCATAGCTTCATAGCATGGTTTAGGTTGGAAGTTTCCACCCCCCCTGCCATGAGCAGGGACACCCCCCACTAGACCAGGTTGCTTAAGGCCCCATCCAATCTTGCCTGGAACACTTCCAGGGAGAGAGCATCCACAATCTCTCTGGGCAATGTTCCTCCTGACTTTCAGTTTAAACCTGCCCTATTCCACCTTGAAACCTGATCTTACCACTACAAGCCCATGTAAACAGCCCCTCTCCAGCTTTCATGTAGATGCACAAACATTCAAACATGCAGGAGCTTTTCTTGAAAATACAGCAGACTGGCAGAAGGCATCTGCAGGAAGAAAAGGACTGAAGTTCATCTGTGCTCTGGAGCATCCTTTATTTAAGCTTCAGCTAACTCTTGCTTTCACCAGAGCCCATCCATTCTACATCTTCCTTCATTTCCTTCACGCTGAATTTGGTTCCCTTAACTCTTTGCTGCTGGTTTTCTCTCACCAAAGACATGCCTGTCTGAGAGAGGACTGGCAGACAGTGCTAATGGGAAAGAAAATTTTGGTCTAAGCCACCTCTTTTTTTTCTTGCCAGTTCTACTCAAGAATGCAATGCAGAATCTGTGGCTTTTCTTAGAGTTTCACTTGAGGACTGTTACAAAACCTGTTAGTATTTAAATGAAAGTGAGGGACAAGTTACAAAGAAGGTTGTGAAGATATATTCATAACAGAGAAGTTTGGCTAAGGTTCAGATTCCTGGAAGAGGAAAACTAGCTGTATGATAGAGAGGTTCCCATGGTGTTGAAGATATATATGTAGGAAGAAAGGTAGAAATAAATGGTGCTTACAGGCAGTATAGATTAAGGGAACTTAAGAGCATCTGTAATTACTAGAATCTGATACAGTGCTCCTGAGGGTATTTTCTGCAATTAATTTCCTTTATTAACCTGAGATGTCAAGTATTCCCCTGTGCACATTCATTTTGATCTTTAGGAGAATCAGGATTTCCTGAGTCATCTTGTAACTGATGTGAGGTCCGTGTCAAAACCCCATGGCAAGTCCATGAAGGAAGAAACAGGAATGAGTCAGACACGATGAAGAGCTCTGTGCCTCTGAAGCAGCCTCTGTATTCCAGAGAGTGAGGCAGCCCCAGCGTGGTCTCAAGGCCTTATCACAGAAATAAATTCATAGGCAACATCACAGCTTGCACAATGCCTACTAAATTCAGAGCAACACAGTTTAGTGGTGGCTGTGCAGCTGCATGTTGCTTCTTGAAGCCTGCAAAAATAGGCAGACTGAAAGAGCTGGGGAGAGATCTGGACCAGACTTAAACAATGTATAGCTTGCAGGACATGCTTGAATGATTAATCAGTTTGGCCTGCCAGGTGGTCAGGATACTCTGCCATGTTTGGATCACTGGGATACTGGGAGGGGTTTTGCCTTCCACCAGCTTGCCAGGTGACACTTCCTCTCAGCCAGTACACACACACTTCTGCTGCAGATCTGCCTGTGTCACAGTCAGTGGGGAGGCAAAAGAGAGGTAAGGCAGATAAGATGAGGAAGATGGAGGACCAGAGGTAGTAATAGAAGTGGTTCTGGTAAGGTATGACGAAAGATGCAGTTTGAACTAGCTAAGCCTGCCCACCTCTCTGTTGCAGTGAGGCATTCAAGGCCAAAATTCTATTATGTGAGGGAAACAGGACTGAGTCACGAAATTCACTCCTCTGCTGTTTCATGCATTGAATGTAGCACCTGACAAAGTGATTTAGTTTTCTCACTGGTGTTCTCATAAGAAAAGCTCTTCCAGGCCCTCTCTTTCTAATAGGTGTGGTCATAATTTTCTGTTGTTTATTTCTAGTTAATTTACTCTTATACTTAAATCTTCCCTTATTTTGCAAAGATCTTCACCATGCCTGCTGAATCCTCAGCAGGTAACACTCAGTCTTCACTTTGCAAGCCAATACACAGTTCTGCCCTCCCAATAAAGCTTAGTTGCATGCACTGTAACAGGAATCTTTCAAATGACACCTGGAAGAAACAAATCCTTTAGCTCTTTAGCTCGCTGTTCTTTCATTCAGAGTCTTTAACCAGTGCCAGTCCTTCCTGGCTTCTTTAGTGGCAAAGTGTGTTCTTCACAGCTCTCTTTGCTGGAAGGAGATTTCAAGCCCAAAAATCTGTGAGACTTCCATATGCTCACAGTTGGGCATGTGTGTAACTGTTTGTCTGGATCAAGATTAGAGTTCTTACTGCTTGACAGGATTCAGCTTGTGGTTTGTGAAGTGCTGCCAGTTTCTCTGGAATTAAAGATTTATATAAAATATTAATGTTAAAAAAGGTAATCCCCTCTTCCAGGTTTGTGTATGTGCTGCATTCATTAGAAGCTGGATGGGAAACAAGAACACCACTGCAACGATATAACTTGTATCCTAGTAATCTCTCAATTCCCTGGGAGAACTGACTAGCTAGCAAGCTGGCGGCTGTCTACAGCCAAAACCAAGGGACAAGTAAAAGGTCAGAGGTTGTTTTTTCAGTGTCAGGAAGCAGAGGCAGTTTCTTGATCCCTGGATGCAGCAAGTATTCACTTTACTGTGCCTTGATGCCTCGTGGTGCTTTTTCTGTGGGGTTAATTGTTTTACAGACTGTTACCAGGGAACTTAAATGTAACTGTAACAGTATTTCTTGGCCTCTATAGTACTGCTTTCCAGCCTGTAAAGAACCGACATCAGTCTGTCTTTGCATTGATCCATCAGAAACGACAGGAGAGGAACTGCTGGTTTCTGTTGGCCGTCAGATTAGGAGTACTGGAGGTCAGACAGGACTCGGAGGTGACAAGGGCAAAGCCAGGCAGTAGATTTTCTCAGCAGCATCGACGGCGTGTTCTTCCGCGGGGGCTGAGCGGTGCGGAGACAACGGCTAAGCAGTGGCGGTACTGAGCACCAGGACCGGAGGGCCACGAGCGGGGGCACTTGGAGGCAGTTTCTGGGCAGATGCTTGAACTAAGTCCGCGGGGGAGGCCGAAATGTCCGAGGGACTTTCGAGTGGTCGCGGGGAGATGGCTACGGGTAGGTGCAGGGGCCGGGCCGGTCTTGCTGCGTGTCCCGTGAACGGGGCCGGCCCAGAGGGAGGAGGGCAGGGCGGGGGCGGGGCGGTGGCGAGCCTGGCCCAGCCCGCC
>VZRI01009009.1:62000-109546 GCA_013397515.1 Upupa epops
CCGATCTGATGTCGGTGTCAGGGCTCAAGGCCGAGCTGAAGTTCCTCGAGTCCATCTTCGACAAGGACCACGAGCGCTTCCGCATCGTCTCTTGGAAGCTGGACGAGCTGCACTGCCAGTTCGTGCTGCTGCCGCCGCCACCGGGCTCCAGCCCGCAGCCGCCGCCGCCGCTCACCATCCACTGCAACATCACGGTGCGGGGGCCAAGCGGGACGGGGGCGGTGGGGGAGGGACGGGGACAGGGACCGCCCTCGCCATTGTCTACGGGGAGGGGGCACGGACCCGCCGCGGGGTGACTCAGCACTGGAGGGGAGAGGGGCTAGGGGGCTGCCGGGGCGCGCTTGGGCCCATTCTCCTCTGAGGGTCACTGTTTTCCATCAAGTCACTGTTCTCCTTCTCTACTCCTCCACCACCGTGATAAAAGTTGGGGACCGGGTGGGGGCCTGGCAGTCTGTGGGGGGAGACGGAGCCGGGACAAAGGGCGGCCGGGACGGTGAGGGGACATCCTCTGGCAGCGGAAGGTCCCTCTCAGCCTGCTCTCCCGTCCCGTTCCGCCGCGCTCCCCCAGGCCCGGCCCCAGGGCGGGTGTTGCCCCGAGTGCGCCACACGGCGGGCCTGGCTTCTCCGCGACGCGGCCCCAGACCCAGGCAGGACGGGGTAAACTTTTAATTCCTGCCGTCGGGTGGGTGGAACAGAGCCTCGAGTCTTCAGGATTGTTCTGGGTGACGTTTACACTTGCTAAGAGGCTATGAGCTGCTTCGTTGAGTATAAGGCACTACTGCCTGCGGTTGGTTTGGGGATTTCTCATTTCTGTTTTGCTGGTGGATTTGTTTTCCCCTTTGTTTGGGATTTGTTGGTTTTAACTGAGGAGGAGAGGAGCAGAATAGAATGTTTAGTGTTGCATGCCATGGTAAAGGTTCTCTGTTTTTAAAAGTTTATGGCCTGCACTTTGCCAAAGAAGTTGAATATGTTGGTATCTGTGACTCACGTACAGGGAAATGTTGGAGGTTTGTTTTTTATTGCGCTGGCTGTAGTTGAAAGCTGAACCTTGATATGGCACTTAAATTCACTTAAGAGTAGGATATTGAAAAATGTTGACAGTAAAAATAGGGTTAGTACATTTGGGTTTGAGGGATAGCTTTTTTGATAGGAGTGTTTTTCTCTTTTGCCTATAAAAGGATGACAGGAAAAGAGTTGATGCAGAAGCATACATTTAAATATTTGGGTACTGGAAGATGAAAATGTGTATGTAAACCAGGCAAATCTAATCAGCTTGATTGGATCCTTACTTGCCTTTACTATGTTAAAGAATGCTTGTGAAGTGGATCTTTCAGGTTTCACAGGTAGTTATCATGAGAATTGTGCGACTTCCTTTTAAACACTTTTTTTAGTAGAGTGTGTTTTGTTGCTGAGAAGTTTCCCTGCTCCTTTCCATATGGCATGATTTATCGTTTAATTTGTTTCTCTCGAGAATAAAATAAAAGGTCTGGTGGTTGTGACACCTCAGTTGCCTGTTGAATTTGATTGGTTATTTGGTCTTTGCGAAGTGACAGCTAACAGGGATGCTAGTAGTAAGGCTTTGAAGTTTATGGTGCCTTAGATTTGTGCTGTGGTGTTTACCTGCTTCTGAAGCTGTGTTAGTCAAAGCTACTTTTGGTAGTAATCACTACTTAACCCGCAAAGAATTATTCCCACTTTATGTGTAGGCTTTTAGTTGAGGTGTATCTGAGCAAGTGAGCAACAGGTTGGCATTTTTACGTTTAATGACGAAACAGTATCTGCAGTCTGCCATTACAGTCACTTGCCCTAAAGGTCAAGGGATCTTTCGTATGCTGTTAGAACCTCTCAGCTAAGACCTGTGCTTTGGGAGGACATCCTATGTGAGCTGCTTACAACTTTTTTCATAGTTGTCTGTGAGCACCATGGTGCTTGCCAGTGTTGAATAATTTTTGTCTCACTGAGGTAGGTGGCTATTTTCCTAATCTTAAAAACATTAAATTGGGAGAGGGCAACCTGAGATACAGAGGTGATTCCTTTGAAACAAGTTTAGCAGCGGATGACAGAGCCAAAAAGAGAAAGCTGACCTCTGGGCTTCTGCCCTAGTTGTTTGATTTGATACAAAAGTGATTTATTCTCTTCCTTTGGTCTCACCTAGTTGAGTCTTTTGGCTGTGACTACTAATGGCCTGCAGATTTTTTCTGTGTAGGTAAATAGAAAAGTCTTGTTTACTGTGCTTATGCATCTACAGGTGCTGTGGGAGTTAGAACATCAAATGATGGTATAACATGCAAAAGTCAGTAAGGCAATAAAGTTTTGGTAAATGTTTCCTTGGGGAGATTTGCCTTCTGCATCAGAAGCTGCTATCTCAGTGACCTGGATTTGCAGTGCAAGTAGGTAACTTTAACTGTTTGCTGCTTCTAACCTGTTTAACCCCTACGACACTGATCAAGCCATGATATTTTCCTTAGTGAGAAAAGGCTTATACACAGTAGCTTGTGCATCTGGATACTCAAGAAATTTCTTCAATGGAAGAGTAAATACAAGCCCGTAATATCTTTTTTTCCTTGTGGTTCTGCTTGGGTATATCAATATTTTATCTAAAGTTAAAACTGTCTAGCAGGGTGTACAGATACTGAACTTACTGACTGTAGAAGAATCTGGCAGTGGAAGAAGTTGCTTGTAGCTTCACTGAATTTGGAAGGAGACCTGATACCTAAGTTGCTTTTGTCTTGACAGTGGATCTCTTCCTTTTCTCTGGTCTAGAGAGAAGGCAGAAAAAGAGGAAACATTCTTCTGGAGAGGTGAGGAAGAATATCTCCTTAGGAACTCCACAAGTTTCCTAGGCTAAATTCCAGTTTCACTAGAAGTCTACCAGAGATATTTTTCAATTGTCTGCAGTATGTGTTTGTAGAACTGTCAAAGCATTTGCTGTAGCATTCTAAAAGTAATGCTTGAAATTAAAGCAGGTCATGTTGTACTCAACAGCTTTTCTGTTTCATAAAGTGACTGGCCAACTTTGTACAAGTCTGTCCATTACTGCTAGTAGTGACCCACATAGGGACTTAAATGGTTAATCAGATTTTAAAAGAGGCACTCCTGTGCCATCCTGGAGTCATCCCTGTTGAAGGCATTGCTGCTTATTCCTGAGAACTGTCTAATTATTGAACTTGTTCAGGTTGTGTACCTTCACATTCAGTTTTTTATGTCAACAACAGTGCCTCTGTTAAGTATTTTTCTGATTTTCTCAGGTTTCCCTTTCTAATTAACCAAATTCAATTAACCAATGTCCTTTACAAAATACTCATGTTTATCCTGGTCCTGCCCTGCACATTATTTTTTTTTTAAAATAATATGCAAGCAGCATCCTCACTTAGGAGTGTGTGTTGATCATAACTTTAAGTGTTTTTTACCTGTAGTTTGAGTCTGATACCTTTATCAGGCTAGAACCATAGTATTCCAATGGGTGTGTTGGAATAATAAAGATTAAATAATTCTAAATTGGGACTGATGTAAAATATCTTTAATAGAATCTTCTCAAAGACAAACAATATTAATATCACTCCACCCATACACAGCACTACTGTTGACATTCTCTGTCCTCAAGTAACACTTGCAGGTAGAACAGTCTGTGCCAGTGGGTTTTGCCCCAAACAGGCACTGGGCTTTGTGCTGTGGTACCCTTCATACAGCAACAGTTCAATTCAGGAGGTATGGCTGACTCTAGTACACTGTTGCTTCTCTGTTGGAAAGAAGAATCTTATGTTTTCACTGAGGAATACCATGCTGCTAAATCAAGGTTGGAAGCTGCTATGAAATATTTGAAAAAGTTGCTGTCTACTGGTAACTGCAATCGATGGGAGAAGATGCTATTTTCCTTTCTAAACCAGAATATCTGAATCATAAGATATTATTTGCAAAGGTTTTGGCAGGTGGGATATATATACAGAGAGTGTAATAGAATGTGCAGTAGTTCTTCAAAGGCATAAGACTTTAAAGTTAAACACCCTCATAGCTAGTGCCTAGACAGTTCTGATAATCTCCTAAAAAGATTATTTGTATGCTTAGCTAATCATGTAATGAGGTGTTCAATTCAGACTATAGATATTTTATTTAATGTTTAAAAATATCTGGACATGCTGATCTTTGTCTGGTAGTATGAGTACCAAGACAAAATAAAAGCATGTATGGCTTTGGTCGTATGTGTTGTCCTAAAGTAGAATTATATATACTTGGTGTTTTAGAAAAAGGCACCAGATAATTTATCAGACTTAAGCAATAGAAGTTGCTGAGTTTAGTCTTTATTTTATGTAGCAAACCAAAATATAAGCAAAAAAATGATTAGAAGTGAGGATTTTGCTTACGAATGAGGATTTTTAACTCCTCTTTCTATGTGAAAGCTCTAATTAGAAAAAGAATATTGCAAAGAGTAGGAGGAATCTTTTGTCTGAAGACCTGGGACCTTTCTAACAGTGTAGCTTGGTTGTGCTCGGTGCAAACAGCTGTAAGCAGTACTTCAGGACTTTACAGGCAGCTGTTCTGCCCCCTGTATTAGTGTATTAAGTGCTCCTAAAATATCCTGCAGAGCCCCAATGGTGAGTTTCAAGTATAAATGCTGGCTTATGTTGAGAGCCTAACGTACAGGGCATGACTTATTTCAAATGGGTTATGTGTGTGAGTTAATGATATGATAATGCCAGAACTGGTACTGTTGTCCTCAAAATAGGACAACACTGCACTTTAATAATTAAAAGAAGTTTTATATAAAGGATTATAGCCTTTTTACTCATCAGGGTCCCTCGTAATAACTATTCAGAAGGTTTTTCTAAAAGACTGAAAAATACTTGGTTTTATTTGTGCATAGGCTTCTTTTCAGCAATTTTTAAGAGACTTAAGAGTAGTGGCGCTTTGTAACAGGCATTCACAGGTTTGTATTTATTGTCTTTGATTGCATCGCTAATGACATTTACTTTTTGCCAAATTGGTCATCTATTAGTTGGCCTTACCAGAAACCTTTCTTATTCTGTAAGAATTAAGAGTGTGGTGTTCAACATTTTTTTTGGGGGGTGAGTGGGGAGTTGGGAAGTGTTAAGACTTTGGATTTTCTGTGAAAGCTTTTTATCAATGAAATGAGAAGAGTAGGGGAATAGTGATAGAAAGTGCATTCTGTTCTAGACATCATTAAGGTTGCAGTTCCAAATCGATCATGGCAGTCTGTCTACAATGGAACTCAGTTAAATCAGAAGTTACTAATGGAGTTGACTGTGGATTGTGCTCTCAAAAGAGTAAGTTCATTCTGCAAGTCTTACTCGGAGTATAATAAATCTGCAGGTATATTTTCTCCATTGTGCCGGGGATATTGTCTATTGGGTGACATGTTGATGTCTTCAGTATAAATTAAAAATCATGGTTGCTAGAAAGAATAAAGTATTATGGTGTCATGTGCACTCTCATATGATATTGCTTATGGATCAACAGAAGCTGTGTGACTTGTGAGGCAGCCAAAATTGAGTTTACTGGATTAAGGACCTGGCTGGCATGTAAAAATTCTTTACTGGGTTATTGTTAATTTGGATCACTTCCCAGTCTGGTTCACTGGGTGGCTGCATAAACAGCTGTAGCATCAAAACAGAGCATAGGGCAGAGTGTGGACTGGGGAAGACTGCTGAAGCCAGCACTGCTGACAGAACTGCTTGCCAAGCACTGGCTGGGTCCTCAGTGACACTTGGGATCAGTCACTCCTGTGTGCATTTTCGGAGCTGTCATCAGTCCTGTGGGTCTACCTGAATGTGTGGTTTGTTAAACCCAGAGACAACTGGAGCAGACTAACTGTAGCTTGTTTACTTGTAAAATCAAATTCCTTTCAGGAGACTAGAAGATACAAAGATGGAGACAGTTCTCTCAATAGCATTATTAGAATAGAGGGAGCAATATTTCTGGATTGGCACACATGGTTATTTCTGTTAATCAGCTTTACAAACATTTCATTTATGCCTCCAGTGTAAGCTCAGTACTGCTCAGTAATGTCAGATTGTTTGCCTTTATGTAATTTTGAAAGGTTATAAATGCCTGAATTCCTGGCTGAAGATGTAGGGTTTTTCTTTATTTTTTTTCTTCAGTGTATGAATGATAATATGCCATTTTTAAGAGACATGATGGTTTGATTTAGTAAAAATTCCACTATATTTCTTCATCTGCCAGCTCTGCAGGAAATGTGAAAATGACCTGTCACCAGCTTATAGAAGGCAACTGGGAAATCAGATGATTGATTCTACAATCAACATTGTTCTAGGTTGCTCTTTGCTGAGAACAGGTGTACCTGCTCCTGGATGTCTAGCAGATGTCTTGCTTCCAGCTGTAATCTTGAAGTGTCATATTAAAATAATGACTTTGTGTCTTGTTTCTTTTGCCATCTCATGCATAGAAGGTATTCTGGTGGCATTAGGGGAAAAAAACGTGTTCCTGTGCTGTGGTGGTCAAGATACCACAGGCTTCTTTGAATTTTGGAGTAGGAAATAACTGGTGAGAGAGTGGTATTTAGCTTACTAATAGTAAGTCCTGTTTGAACTCTGTGGTATTGAAATTTTGCGTATGAGGGACAAAGTTCTGTCTAAATGGCTCTAATCTGAAAGCCAGTGACTAAGCAGCAGTCAGGGCAGCTGTGTATGTGTTGCTCTAAGGGGAATGCTGACAAACTGGGTTGGTGGTTGTTGGAGTGCTGCTTGGCTGTAGGGACAGTAGGACCTCTCCTTGTGTTTGCACATATGTCTGAGCACAGCATTTTTGTAAACAGAAAAGGTGCAAAATAGCAAACTTGCTCTCAGAGGGAAAGGGAACAGTATGCTTTGAAATTGAGGGCAGGTGAGTGACTTGCACACTCGAAAGATATAAATTCCTGAAGATAAAGAAAATGAAGAAAAGGAAGTTTGGAGTCTTGGATGACAGTAGAAGTTATTAGAGACTTATTACACAGTACACAAAGAATCTGAGTGATAAAGGCACAAGCAGGCCTTCTAGGAAACCTGTGTTCAAGTAAAGTAGGGGAGAAAGTGACATGTTGCAACTGCAGTTAAAACCATTTATTCAGTTCTAGCCATTTCTAGCTACTTAAACTTGGTGACTCTAATGTTGATACTGTTTCTGTATGTGCTTGTCCATGTAGTTGCAGAAGTAGATAATTAATAACTCTTGATGAGAACTAGTTGGTAACTTGTTTCAGGCTTACTTCAGGACTTTGGACACATAAGATACTCTTTTGTCTACCAGTTATGCAGTATCAAGAATCAAATTTTAAAAATACCTTCCTGTAGTACATTGTCTAGTGGCTTGTTAGCTAAGCCCTTGCCAGTTTGATTGCTGGTATAATACATACATTGAAGAAGAGAAACTCTTGTGGCTGAGGGCTCGGAAACAACTGTCATTTGACAACTGTCAAGATGAGAGTACAAGCACACAGTGAGGTTTCTGTGTGAGGAGCAAGATGGGTTAATCTGACTGCTGTGAGATGCTGTGGTAAAAATCTGGGTTCTCAGCTGTACAACCTTCTTCCCAATAAGCAGGTCACTCTCTAGTGATAGTGCATTCTTTGCTCGGCTTTCACTGTGATTGAACCGTAACTGCATTTGTTAATAGTTTTGGCGAAGGAATGTGCCTTAGCTCACTTTACCAGGTTGGCCTTCAACAGTTTTCATTTTCAGAGGCTACGCACTGCTCTTGAACAACTGTCACTTGCTATGCTGTTAACAAAATCAGGCTTGGTGTTTATTGAAGAGCTCTGTTTGAGTAGCGGTATTTACCTTGGGTACATAGACAAGCATTAAGAGATTATGTGAATTTGAGTAGATTTGCTGCATTGTGGTAAGAATAAAAGGCTTCTTATCAGTTAAGATTTAGAAATGCTTTTGGGGGAAGAAGTGCCCTTTTGCTTCTAAGCTCAAAGGTTTTAATTTAAACTGATGTAATTATGTTATACTAGAAAAAACAGCCTGCTGACATTTGTAGATGAGGTTGTGGCAACTGATAAAGGGTTATCATATGGGAGTAATGGACTAACTTGTTTTTTGTGACATGTCAATGTATGTACCTGGGTAGAGACATGGAAATAAAACACAGAAGCACTTTAGCTTATTTCACAACTTTATTGGCCTCTTGTATGGGCTTCTTGTCTGAAAGCAGCACTTGCTTAAGTTGTAGGTGTGTCCAAAGTAAGAAAGTTTTGAAGATTCTGTAATTTCAAGAGAATTCTATGGGTCTGGGTTAAAGAAATTAAATTTGTGCAGATAAAGATGCAAATTACAAGCTACTTAGGTGTTGGAATTTTTTTGCAAGTGAATTGTTATTGAATAAAAGATGCCCTTATGTCTATATGTGGTGAGCAGGCTAATAGTACTTTGCATGCAAACTTAACATCCAAAAGAAAAAACAAGGTGAAGTTCAGTAGAAGTAGGTAAAGCTCGCATCGCTTTTTCATTACTCCAATCTTAAATGTTATTTTTAACACACGCACACACACACACACACACATTCTGTGCTTATTCTTTTTGAACTTTGTTTCACTGGAGTGTCAGATTCTTAAAGACAAGGTAATTCTTTGTTATGTGAAACAATTTTGATTTTACTTGAACTTGGAAATGACAACTTGTAATATGTCCAATAACTCACAGCCATTAGCTCTGCAGCACAGACTGAATCTGTATGTAAAAACAGAAAACTTGGAGGGTTTAGTAGCTTGGAGTTTGAGTAATAGTTTTATTTGGCTTACTTCCAATGAACTTTCAAAAAAACCTGCGTTGAAAAAAAACCTGCATTGAAAGTGACCATTTACATTACACAGAGCAGGTGACCGTCTGCTGACTTTTACAGGGTCTTAGCCTATAGATTTCATGGACACTCAAGTATCTAGTGGTAGAAAATGCTTGTGTTTTAAGCTGCCTTTGGAAAATTTGGACCCTAGTAATGGGAAGCAGTCTGTCAGTTGTGTACTCAAAAAGGAAGCTGTAACATTTTATGGCCATCACACAAGACTTGAATATCTTGTCAGGAACAGATTTTTGTATATTAATTCTTTATGGTTTGTTTCCTTCTAAAGGCAGGTTGACACTTAGAAAGACATTCATATGTAGTGAATGATTAACAATTTCCAATATGTAGTAAGATGTCGATAATATGGTTTAATCTTCAGTATTTTTTGAAATGTTTATGAAGGATATATGTATGATCCCCAACCTGTAGGACTTGATATTATATAAAAGTAATTCTAATTCTGATACTTGATGCAACTAAGTTTATATGAACCAAGTTGTCTGCTGAAGGAAAGTTCCCTTGAACATCAATCTTTTGATGTCTGTCTATAGCTACAGATGTATTTGCCTTGAAAAGACTGTATTAGCCCTCAGAAATGTCCTGTTACTTTAGGATTTACCTCATTACCATGGACTCTGAGCTCAGATGGTTTCTTCCTAGCCTTCCAAAAGCAGTAAGCTCTTGAAAAGATCTGAGGGGTTGATGTTGTGTTGTTTGAAAGCAAAAGGTAATGGACAAAATATTTTGTCTGAGTATATAGCTGTTTTTCCTACAGCACTTCTCAAAGTATAAAAATTCCAGAAGTATAAAAATAGAAAGTTTTCTTAATTTTTTCTGGTACAATCGAGTGACTGTGCTCAGTGTTTAATAAAAACCTTTGTGATAAATGCTTTGTTACAATTCATGCTTCAAAAGATAAAGTGTAAAAATTTTAGATATGAATTAATAACCCCAGGAATTATTAGATATGTACAGTATACCACTACCACTTTTCTTTTAGTTTATATCTAGATGTAAAAGGAACTGAACTTGGTTCTGTCATGGATGGAGATTTTACAAAAGCTTAGAAACAGAAAAGGACTAAAATTGGTTGAATTATTTGCAAACTGGTATGCTGAGGAGTTTTAAAAGGGGAAAAAATGCTTCAGTCTAAAATGATCTGGAAACTAAAATGGACTGTCAGCATGTACCTCTGACTTTAAGTCAGTGCTAAAGGTACGATGTGTTTAAATGTGACAACATGGCTCTGCTGTGTACATTGGGACATGGTTACTGTTACCTCATAACAAACTCTGTGTGCAGGTTGTTCTAACCTTTAGGAATATGAGCAAGATGTGTTTTAATTTAGCAACTTCGCAATTACAACTATATTGTTGTAATGCAGAAATGGCTCATGTAGAAGTCTCTTAGTGTCAGAATTGTTTATCTTGGTCCATAAAGCTACAGTGGAAGAATTTATGACATGTTAAGTTTAAACAGCCTTATTGCTAAGGATGAGAAAGCTTAGATACGATATACTTAGATGACAAATCTCTAATCAGGAAAAGTTTTTTCCTGGTGGGTTTTGTCACTCTTTGCAATGCAACATCCTCCACCCTTTTCTTTTTGGTGGGGCAAGCAAAATTATTAGCAAAATATAAGTAGACCAGACCCCTTATAAAAGATACAGCAAAATATCTGAACAGTGAGATCCTGTGTGTATTCCTCTAATGTGCTGTTGTTTTCCTAAACGCTTTGCTAGTTTTTGAAATTGTTCCAGTGTCAGGAATGCGTATTAGTAGGCTAAATTCTTTTGCTGCTACAGAAGCCTTTGTGTTGACAAATCTCCCAATCTGAATTGGTGTCAATACAAAGACTCTCCAGAAGTGATGATTCCATGAATTGTAATTGTATCTGGGCTGGTGGTAAACATACAGCCTTTGTCCCCGAGTCTGAGTACATGTGAGGTGTGATGTCATCTTATCTCGGCATGTCCTGTCCTAGTGATCAAGTGCACTGGCTTTCCTAGCTGTACAGCACCTGTTGATTGTGAAAGCTGCTTACAGCTAAGTTTTGTAGCCTTTGCCTCTTGTGATCCGGTTTTGCTTTTACTTGTAAGGGGCAGCAAAATATCCTGTTGCAGCAGTTGCCTAACAAATTTCAGACAATATATGTGATGCTGAGCAGCTAAGCTAGATCATACAAAATTCCTGAATGTCACCTGTTTGGGGGAAGGCCCCAAAATAATGTTTCTTAAATGTTTGTTTTAGCCTTTGAGAATGAGTAGTAAACCCTAGAATAGCAGATACAGAAGATGACATTTCATGAAAGAAAGTATATGGAAGTTTGTGTTTCTTGTTGGTGTAATGACTCAAATGCATGTCATATAGGAAGCAGATTTGGAAGGAAAACCTGACTTAATTCTCTCACTGAATTAGCTTGTGGAAGTACAGTTGCTTGACCTTAGTTTTTAATTGAATGCAATGATACTACAAACTCATGAGACTATTTATATTGAAATCAGAGTATTTGAAGTGTATGTGAATTCTGTATTTCAAAATACAGTGACTCGTATCTGCATTGAACGCAGTTGTTCCAAAAATATGGATCACATAGAGATTTAGAGAAACTTGGTGCCATGTAGGCTTTGAGGTTAAAGGAGCATATTTATTGTTAAGTCTGAAGAATTAAAACATGTTGCAACAAACTCAAAGTTTGATTAAATGTGTACTATAAAATGATGTGTATCTTGAGGAACAAGTTGTAATATACAGTGTTTGTAGTAGGCGTCCATATTCCAGGAGCCTGAAATCTTTTCTGATACAGTTGTGTGACTATACTGAAACAGTGTTTAAGAAAGTTTTTCTGGTAAATGCTTTGTTTCCATTATGTAAAGCTGGCTAAAAACTGGAATATTTATTAGGGTCAGTAGTTCATATGTGCAATACTACTAATGCAGGTGGTATCAAATCCCAATATGTTTTGTCACATGGCAGAACTTTATTTCATTGCAAAAATAACTGAGTAAGAGCAAAGAATGAACAAGGACTGCCATTCAATGCAGAGGGCATTCAGGTAGCCTCTGGGATGCATTTTAAATTGTACTACCTGTTGTGTTATTGTCAGATGAAGGGTTTGCTGTAAGTTGTTTGGAGATTTCTTGTATAAGTGTCCGCACACACACACGCCCTGACTGGGATAGACATTGATTGCAACCAGTATAAATTGCTACTCCTGTGAGTTTGTTCATTAAATTCTTTGTGTTGGGGAAAAAGAGAAAAAGCCAAGAATACCAGTTGAGAGAATGTGCATATGCAGTCCAAATGTTGACTATGTCTGGAGAGTATTTTTATTCTAATGAGTCTGAGGATTTTAAGGGCTACGTGAGCCTTGGAAGAGATTTTGTTTCTCTGTATTTTCTGATGGAAATATTGGTGTAAACTGAAGTAATGACAGTGTTTACCCTGTTGCCTTTTGTTTAACTTAATGAGCTGGACAGAAGAGTGCGGGTCTAAATAATAGATGTTTCAAACAAGTGTTAAGACAGCAGGGCCACAATTTGCAGAAATTCCTTTCTGATGTTCCCCATTGTACGTAAATATCCAGCATGTGGTGTGGAAGTCTTAAAATAACACTGTACAACGACACAAGGTCATAGGTAGACCACATGTTAATAAAACTTAGTGCAAAACCTGGAATATATCTGGTAACATTTAATGAAGTGTAGCACCTAAAAATAGTAGTTTGGAAACCTACTGGCAGTTAGGAATTGAACCTTGTTTCTTGAGCAGTTAGAATTAGTCTTTAATGACTATCTTGAGTGAAATTGGAGGAGGAAAATACACTTTTCCAGGCTGCTGTATTTGGTAAAGGAAGGGAGATATTAAGCCACTTGTAAAACTAATCTGTTTGCCTTCATTAGCCTTAAAATCTCACCCAAGTTGAGTAATGGACTTCCTTGACAGACATTTGAGATGTTGGGCCTTAGTTAATCAAGAGTAGATTTTCTCAGGCCATGCTGCTTTGTGTGTGGTATGCTTTGAAGTGAGGCTGAAAGTTGTGTTTACATAAAATGTGTGTCCTTTTAGGTGTGATTTTATTTTTTTTTAGCTGTAATTTAACAAAAATTGGGGGGAGATAGAGCTTATGAAATATGAGTTTATGCAACAGCCTCATTTTATAGGTGGGGATTTTAGACCTCTGGACCTGGGTTGTGCTGCCAGATGGGAACTGTTGTGATGGTCTGGTTTTCCAAAGCTGATGTCTTGGATTTCTTTTAAAAGGTTTAGCATTTTATCTATAAGGTCAGTTAGGAAGTGACTTTCCTGTCATTAGAAACCAATTCTAATATGCCTATATTTTTTTTCTCCTGTTTTCAAATGGGTAGTGCTCTGCATTCTAACAAATCTGGTGTCTTAGAAATGGCAGAAGCAGCTGATAAAATTGAGGTTCAACAATTTGTCCTCAGCTACTAGAGTTTAAGCAAATGGGTGAGAAGTGGAGAATACCTTAACGAGAGCGAAATACAAATCCACACAGGTTGATGATATGAAAGGATACTTAACTGTAGACTTGAAAGCTACATGGTGTCTTCATCCTTGCTGTGTTACCTGATCTGTGTTAGGAAAAAAATTAATTACTTTTTGAATAATCTTAACCAGAGGCAAAGAACTCTGCCATAACAAGTGTCTTTGTAGCAGCTTCTGAAGAGAGATGTGCTGTGGCAGGTTAGTGACAGAAAAATCAGTTGTCATTGATTCTATGAGCCATTGTAGGCTATACTTTGTTCTGCATTGAATGTGCCCAATCCTTGGCTTCTTCTGGAAAATCACATATGCTTCTGTGAAACCTATCTGATGTCATTGTTACTATGATGTGTTTGAGCACCTCCCTGTAGGACTACTAATGGAAGAAAGTTATTCTGTAAACTTTTCTTGATAAGGTTGTGTGCAATATGTTGAGGAAAATTTTCAACAGTGGAAATGATGGTGTAGAGATAAAACTGAAGGTTTCTGGCATTGTGATCTACTTATTAACTTATCCTCTGAGGCAAAATCTTTAGTTCTTGCTTTCAGACTTAATATAACTTAGAATATTTTGAGGAGGAAATCTGAAGACCCTGAGCTTCACTTGTGTTTTTAAAAGATGGGCATTGATTTATTTTCTCTGCCATGTTCTACTTTTTGATAGTGATCACCTGTACTGTGTTTCTGAACTCTTTCCCTCCTGTTCCATCTGCCCCAGTGTGTTAAACTTTTCAGCACTGTTTCTCAGGTGGGTCCCTCACCTGACCAAGATGAAAATAGGATTAAATAGTAGATGTCTTTCAAATTGTGTTGCTTAAAAATGTTGTGTTCAAAAAAAAAAGTTTGCCTTACCTGACTTAGAGTAAGAGAAAAGGTGATGTCAATACTGTGTGAGGTTTTTGGAGTGAATGAATTTTAAAAGATTTATGGTTTTTTGTTTTATTTATTTGTTGGGTCTTCTGTGTGTTTTGGTTTGTTTTTTAACAGGAGTCTTACCCCTCTTCATCACCAATATGGTTTGTAGAATCAGATGACCCAAATCTGACTTCAGTCTTAGAGCGTTTAGAAGATATTAAGAAGAGCAATACTCTGGTGAGCAAGTGTTTTGGTTATTTGAGTATTTATTTGGGTTTGGATGTTTATTTACATTTGTCAAACTAACTGGCAGGTAAATTAGTTACTTAGAGACTTTGTAAAAACAAGTTTACCTTTTGTTCATGTGTTTCAGAAGAGAATCCAGAAAATTTGGGACAAGGAAAAGATAAATCATCTTAAAAGAAGTTAAATTGCAGACCAAATAATTGCACAGTGTCAAGTCTTCTGAAAAATAAAGAGTTAATCATAATTCTAATACATTTAAAAGTTATTCTGGAGTTTTCTTTGCAAAGTCATCAATTACAGAGGCAAAAGCTTTATATTCATGAGAATGTATATTCTCTAACACATAGTTACAATGGTAACTAATACAAAGAATTCCTGATTTGATTAAAGCCTTGACCTGAGAGCTTCTGGTTCACCAGGAAGTTCCTCAGATAGCTAGGAGATTGAACAGTGGTGTGACTGTGGATGACTGCTGTTTAAAGGAAATTTCTGCACAGATTCTAATGGTCATTTTTCTATTTCAGAAAGCTAGTAGACATTATATTGAACTCAAATATCATCTCAATCTGGGGGTGTCTGGGGGGGGTGTTGTTACTGAAAGTGTTTTCTTCTCCAGATTCTACTCTATACATATTAAATAGTTCTTGGAGATGATATTTAACAATTACTCTAACATTTTTGTGGATTTTTGTACAGTAACACCTGCATACATGTGATGCTTACAAACTAAATTACTCTACAGAAAACTGCTTATTGGATGGGTTGTGGACTGACCTTAGTATTTTCTTTTCTTGCCTTTGGAAAAGGCTGAAATCTGTTTTCTAATAAAGTAATGTTCATCAAGCCTACTCAAACATAAGTAAGGATGTGTACATTTTCTTCAGAAAAATATTTAGGATTCATTTGACTTGTAGCACAAATATGTGGAAAACTAGCAAGTGACACTTTTTATGGGCTTTATCTTAATGAAAAAGAAAAAGGGCACTGCAGAGTAATGTTTAGTGTTTCAATGTATTCAGTTGGATCTCACTACAGAAAATGTGTGAATCTTTCTTACATAGTGTATTTTAGACTAAATTACGTTTAGAAGAGCATTCCAGATCTCTTGGTCTTTGTGATTTCTGCCTAGGAAGACATACAATAGTATAGTAGCAGGAAATGTGTTCAAATAAACCTTTTCCTTAAAAATTTTTAGAGGATCTTCAGCTTGATTGGTGTGGCTAGTAGCTTCAAACTGAGGGTGTTTTAACAGCATGTTTCCTGTGTTTAGCTACCTAGGAGTTTGTTTGCAGTGGGGTAGAAAACTTTATTCCAATCATGTACAGGACTAGCTGTACTGCATTGCTTATGTTTATAGACTGCTTATGCTCTTTTGCAAGAAAACAGCTTGTGATATCAAGATTGTACTTGCCCATGTAAAAGCTGATGGGTTGATACAAGACACCTGTGGATGGCCCATTGGTTTCTCAGGAATCCACCCCACATTATGCCAAGATGAAGATGGATGGGAGTGGTTAAAGAGACAAATAACACTACAAAATCTGACTTTGTTCTGTTCAAAAGGCTTGGCTTTGTGTTTTTGAGGGTTGTTTTTTCTTCCTACAACTCTTCCCTGTGTAACTCTTTCCCCTTCAAGGGCATTTGAGCAATTAATGTGCAAACAACTTGAGCAGGATAGGAAGGGGTATGGAACTACATGTTAAAATCCAGGAGCTCCTGTTTTTTCACACCTTATCTAAAAAAACTCTGTTCAATTTTGAGTTTTAGAACATTTCAAACCAGTTTTTGTTTATTTCAGTTATAGGAGTTTGTGTTATGTCTCTCTAAACTTAAACTTATTTGAACTGTGAAATCTGAAATGGAATACTGCATTGGATTATTCTGGGAGCTCAATTGTGTACAGCAAATGTGCTAAAAGCACTGCTAATGTCAGTGTCATGGTATAGTACTTTTGGGCATTACTCTGCACATTCTCCTTGCTTTGTAACTTTTTGAAAGGTATCAGTTGTTTGGGAAACTGAAGAACATATTCCTCAGGCTTAAGCTTAACAGGGATGTCTATTTATCTGGAAGCCCTGTCATCTGACACAGTAAAAGGAAACTGTTTTACTGGGTTAAAATCATGTACATGTTTCCTTGGAAAATCATCTGTCAATCTGAAGTGTTACTTCCCTTGACATCACCATGGTGTTTTGCTGTGGAAAACTGTCAAAACACTGTATGTATTGAAAGGTCATAAAGAAAGAACATGATCAGCATGGGTAATGTTAAGTTTGGAGGTTTTAGCTGCTTGACTGTTCATGTTGAACAAGTTTCTGTCAGGAGACAGAGAGGATGCAGAATTTTGTCAGACCCCTAGTGTCTCCTGAATTTCTTCTCGGATCCTGAAAAATCAGCTGTATGTGATGCTTGGTAGATAGCTGTAAACTGACAGCTGCCTTCTAGTTGTTGTGCCATACATAAGAAATCCTGTTTCAATTTTACTCTTCTGTTTAACAGATATTATAGCTGCAAGACTCAAGTCTCTGACCTTACTTTGTGGTTTATGAAATGTAATTGTACTGATTGGAAGGTTTCTTTTTTCAGGCAATAGTAAACTAGACTGAAGTTCAGATGGGCAGCATTAATTCTCCCCCTGTCCAAATCCTAAGGGCTTAAGTTTGTATGGAAGGCATTGAAAGCACAGAATTCCTACCATAAGTATGTGTGCAACTTAGATAAGCTGCTGTCCCTAAGCACTCTGCTTCTGTAGTAAGAATTTAGATTTAGTCCCACATTAAGGCATTTCAGGGAAGAACTTTGACTCTTGCAAACTACCAATCTGGCAACAACTAATTAACTACTGACCATCACAGAGACAAACTACAGGGAAAGTGTTCCTTTCTTAAACTGCCCAAGTCTGTCTGCTGAATGTGTGTGAAGCTAGTTACTGTCACAGGCACTTCATAGCTAAGTAGTGGGCACTCCAAATGCCAGTTACCTCTTTCCTTTGCCCTTTTATCCTTTAGTGGTAGGCAAAGATTTCATGTTTCCTTTATTTTCATATAGACTGTATATGCATATGTACATGTCTGTGTGTGTGCATACATACACACAGGTAGAATGTGTATACTTACACTTAAGTCGATGTTTTTGGTAATCAGAAAACAAGGTGTTTCATAGTGAATCCAGCAGTAATCAATATTAAGGCTATTCTAGAAATGTTAATGCTTTCATGCTGCATTTAGAAACGACATCTCATGTGGGAAGGCCTCCTACTGTAGAGCAGCTTTCAGAAAAAACTGTTCTAAATTGTTTCCTATGATAACTTACAAATATGAAAACAATACCAAGCAGCAAGGGTCTGTGTGTGTGTGTTAATCATCATTGATCAGTCAACCACATGAAGTTAGTCTGGAAGTATGCTTACGTTATTAATACATGGCAGAAGACAGCTATCATTTTAGGTGCACACATACCAAATCATGTTGGGTCCTGCATAGAGGGAGAGGTATGATCAGGTGACTTCAGATGTGCCATTCAGACACAAGAGCTGCAGAGATGGAATCAGATTCTCACTCTGCCACTACCTTTGCAGACTGTAAAACCTGATGTCAAGTAAAACAACTTAGTTACAAAAATGGAACTGCAGTATGACACTTGCATTAAACCAGGTAAGGGGGTCATTCACCTGTTATGGTGAAACTGATGCTTATATACTGAAGCACATTAGGAGTCTGTCTGCTATGAAGCTTGTAAACTGCTGTGTGGTTGTGAGATTTCTGCTTCCAGTACAAATGAGAAGGTGAAAATATGTTACTGGTGGCAGGGAGACACTTTTTCAGGCACAACCACTGTTGAATTTGGTCCAGAGTGTGGCAGCAAGCTCTTGCTTTGGGAGTGCTTGTGTACCTCACTGTGGTGCTCCATTCAGAAGGGAGTGAGAGCAGCTTAGGATGCATTAGATCTTGGCTACAAAGATTCTTTTCTAGTGTCATTTGGGTGACAGGACTTCTTACTAAGAGGATGGGGAGGGGCACGGAGGAAGCAGGACAGGAAGCAGTTCTAAACTCTTCCCAGCCCTTACTGTCCCTTTCTTATAAGAACACATCTAATACTACATTTGTCTGCTTTTCCAGGCTTTAGACCAGTCAAATGCTACTGGTAATATTCTTCCCTCACCATTTAGACTCCATGCTTCACAACAGATTTAAACAAGATCTATTACTTGCCTAGCTATGTAAGAACAATTACAATTCCTGACATTTTAGCGTCTATGCTCCAGCTCTCCATGAGGCTCTGTGGTTTGTGCAGAGGAAGATCTATACATAGCAGTGCCACTCTTAAGCATCTTACACAAACAGCAACAGTAGTTGGCAGATAGAATCACAGGTCTTAGAATTAACTTTTGGCAGGCAGAAAGCAGTCAATCTAAAAGATTTCCTGCAGTTTTGGACATCCAGGGAGTTTCAAACAGGTGTAGAGTCCTTAACAGTGTTGAGAAATAAGATGGTAACATAAACTATCATATTTCCTGTATATACTCACAGAAATTGTCACTGAGACACCAGTTCTTTTAGCATGCTCTATTCCAGTTTTTAGTTAAGGATGACTGACATAAATGATGCAGAAACAGCATGTGTGATGTGACAGGAGACAGTCATAATTCTTGAATTTTTGTCATGCAGGTTGCTATGTGAGTTTGTGGCCTCCAATAAAGTATTCCTATTAAACAGTAATGTTGAAAATGACTGGAGAAAGGAAAAGATTTCAGATGGCATAAGGGCAAAATTTGCTTATACTGCTAATTGTGCCTGAAAATGAGTTCTTAGCCCTAGAGAAGCTGAATTTTCTGTTGCAGTAGAGTAAGGTAAAAGCATTTAAACTGACCAATAGTCAAGGCTTTAGACATGGAGAACATGTTGAAGTGACAGTTTTCTCTTAGGTACTGTAATTCAAAGTATATATTTTAAGAAATGCAGTGTACTGACAGCAAGTAGTGCAGAGGTAACATTCTCTCAGCATAGTGCTGTCTATGCTCTGCCTTGGGTAAGGCTGCATTGCCTGAATCTCTGGCCTTTATGGAGAGATAATTGGAGAGCAGTAGGGGTTGCTGCTCTGACTAACTACTGTTAATGCTGAAGGACGCTAATAGACTAGCTGTCTTGCACACTGTCTTCTGCAATATGATATGAATAGTGTCTACAAGAAAAGTTTGTGATGAATATAATAATTTTTCATGCTTCATCCAGTGTATTGTTCTGCAGGTGGTGAAGTGTGACCATTTGGCAAGTGTATCCTGCAGGGTTTTGTTTTTGCTTTTTCTGACAAAGCTATGCAAAGACCATGAAGAGTTAAGAAATGTGATAGCTCAGTCTTTTATGGCTTTTATGGTCTTGGCCTTAACTAGGAATTTAGCCTACCTAGAGAAAGTTAATGGCTGTGGAAGGAATCCACTTGATTAACACAGTGATCAAGAATCATACTTAAGGTTTAGTTTTCTGGGTAGTATTACAGTGAGTGAAAGATGTTCTGTATTTTGTAGTTAACAAGACAGTCGATGTAATGCTGATATGTATATATATAACATGCTTCATGTTTTCTTACAGCTTCTTCAACAACTGAAGCGATTAATATGTGACCTCTGCAGACTATATAACCTTCCTCAGCATCCAGATGTTGAAATGTTAGATCAGCCATTACCAGCTGGACAGGTAAATTAAAAAGCTGTGGACACCACCTTATGGCAGTGGAGAAGCAAGATGGTAGGAGGCTTTTAAACTGTTGCTTTATAGAGTCCCCAGTCTGAAATTTGCTTGCAGAATCCATTTAATAATGGTGTGATATTATTACACAATTTTCTTTGTGGTTTCTTCATCATTGAAAAGGGTGTGTGTGTGTGTTTGTGAGATACCAGTGCTGTCAGCTTAATTTGTTCTTACATACTGTAGAAGCAAATCACTGCATTCCTGGTGCTTCCCATCTTTATTCTTTTCAGAAATGCTTGATTATACAGCATAGAGGAGTAAGTTTTACAGTGTGCACTTGGAAAACATCAGTACTAGTTAATCCTTCCTTGTCAATTCCTTGCAGAGACATGGGATATCAAGACCATATGTTACTTTGGGTGGTAGGGAGTATCTGAGGTGCCTTGTTTACTGCTTGTGCATTTGACAAATGAAGAGTTGTGAAGAGCTCTGAAATAATCTGCTTAACTAAAATGTTTTCTCTTGTGCTGAAAACAGAACTGGTAATTGACAGTTTTTTCTGTTTTTAATAA
Source organism: Upupa epops (assembly GCA_013397515.1). Taxonomy (NCBI): domain Eukaryota; kingdom Metazoa; phylum Chordata; class Aves; order Bucerotiformes; family Upupidae; genus Upupa; species Upupa epops. The sequence goes on from VZRI01009009.1 coordinate 82,665, forward strand.
GATTGTTTAATGTTCTTTTGCTTATATGTGTTAAGATTACATGACTTTTGGAAACTCCTGTAGCATAACAGATGGTTTTCCTGTGGTGCCAGTGCTACAGTAATGAGTAAGAACTTGCTTAATTTTGGTCAGGTGCCACACTGTCATCCTATAGGTCTCTTCCCTCAGCCACCCACATAGCAGGGCAAATGTAAGGCAGTAGGCCATTTAATATTAGGAAACATCCTCATTGAAGAGTCTTGCTTATCCTCTGAAACTAAAAACAAAGTCATGGAAGGTTTCTTAGCCAGAAATGTCAAATAATTTGCAAGTTTAATAAGAATGGCCTTAGTAAGTCAGACCAAAGATTCATCTTGCCCCCCCCCCCACATCATCTGCAGCAGTGGCATTCCTTCTTTGTCAAAGAAAGAGTAAGCAGAGGACAGGCTGAGAGAATGCTCCTGAGCATTTGTGCAGATCAGACTTTTTGAACTTGAGGTAGTATCCTGAAATGGAAAGCCATGTGTGTTATTTTATAAAATCTAATAACGATGACTATATGAAGACAGGAGTTGTTATGTAGATATTCTAGGCAGTGAAATAGAAATCCATTGTGTTTTAGAGGCCTAAAGTTTGCTGCTTGCTCTTTTTAGAGGTTTTACCTGTATGTGGATTCTAGTTAGATCCATGATCTGATTTCATGGTTGAGATCACAAGTTATAGCTTGCTTAACTTGTTCATTGCATTTGTCATTGTCTCAAGATTTAGATAAGAATATCCTATTCTAAGTTTCCACTTTTAATGTCAAGTTACTTATGATATTCTGCTTATCTTTGCCTCAGAAACCTCTTGATTATATTCCAGGAAAGCATTTTGCGTAACTTCCATATTAATCTTCAGTCCTTTATGAACTTTAAGTGTGACTTTCATTTGTACTGCTGCCTCTTTGATAGTTGACTTCCTGTTATTGAAAGAAAGGCATTTATGCAGAAACCTCATTGTTGTATTGCAGAATGGAACAACAGAAGAAGTTACTTCAGAGGAGGAGGAAGAAGAAGATATGGGTGAAGTATGTGTGTATATAAGATTGTTGTCCTAATCTAGCAGCTTTCTGGTGTTTTGGTCTGCAGTGGCCAGCTATTAAGCCAAATTGTAAAAGTGTATTTTCCCTGGAGTTTAACAGAAAAGATAATTTAAAATGTTGTTTACCTTAATGTCAGCTTTCATTTCAACCACAAATATAGTGAAATTTTCTTCTTAAATCTAGATCTCAGCTGTGAGGTACTTGGATACAGAGAATTGGACATCTGTTTGTGCTTTAGTCAAACAATACATAACATTGTGTGCCAAATCAGTAAGTTTACATTGTTAATTCCTACTTCAAGCAGCACATGAACTGGCTCTGATGTAGTTGAAAGTGCCTCCCAAATTGAAGCAGACTGGCTAAGGGTAATTCAGTTTGCTGATTCCTTAAACAGGTGAGCTAGCTTTTCACTGTAATATATTGAAGGAAATGGAAAAATGTCTGCAACAGGCAGGCTGAACTGCAGGGGGTTTATATTGCTGACATCATGCTCCTTTTAATGAGTTTTGTACTGAGAGAACCACCCCTTTCAGTTAATTTTGCAATTAGAATCATGTTAGAATCAAAGATTCTTTAATAACAAGGCAATTTATAGGGGTTTTAAATGAGAGCCGTTCTGATTGCTTCAGATTTAGATTTTTAATGAAAAAAGTGTGTAGTAAGAATGAAAAACTTTTTCTGAATAAAAGATCTTCTTTCAGAAAAGATGTAAATGTTACCTGTTTTCTGGAATTCATTTGAAGCAGCCTGGCTTACACCATACTTAGCCTGATCCAGACTATATTTATCGGAGCCAGGGATTTGGTAAAGGCAGTACGTATGCTTCTGTATCCTGCTGCCAGAAGGCTCCTGCTGCTTGCAGATTTGTAAGTAGGCTTTTGCACTCCATTTGGATTACATCAAAGCATTCGTGTTGATTATTATAAGTTGTCAGGAGGCCTTGTATGTGGCACTGATGTCTTCAATTTGTAATCCAGTCCAGTTACTAACTTGAAAAGCAGCTTATGGTTCCTAGACCTATGTTTTTCAGAAATGATTATTTTAAAGAATACTCAATCTAAAATCAGTTACAGTTGGAGGAAACAGTGTTGTCAAAGACAATATGTAGGTATGTTTCTTAAGATACTTAAGAGTTTGCATTCATAGCCAGGTTTTCCTGTCATGCCAATGCATGGTGCATAGTTGTAAGTGTAGTGAAGCACTGCACACTGGAGCATATCTGATAGTTGTACACCTATAGCTGGTGGTTGTGGTTGCTTTGGTGCTTCCTTTGTCACTTCAGGGTATTGACATCTTTCCCTTCCTCTCCACAAATAGCACTTGAATTGCCTTAACAAGCAGTTGTCTTAAATTCAGAGTGTTCCTCTGCCACAGAGTAACCTCATCTCAGAAAATAGAGTGGAAGATTTTTCAGTGTCTTAATTTAGAAGTCAGAACTGAAATATTGGCTTATGTGATCAGAATACTGGACCACATAAATTTGTCTCAACCTAATTCCAAAATTGCTGCATCTAATCTTCAGCTGAAGTGTTCACCTTGAATAAATTGCATATAGCATTATAATATTTAACTTTCTTGAACGGTTGCTGGAGCCCTGCCAGATATGCTAATCATTGTTTGCTAGAAGTGTGATACAGCTGTGACTATATTGAAAAAATCTTTTTAGAAACTTTTCGGAGATATCTGAACTTTGGGTACTTCTGGATCCTCCAACCCTGTTCCAAATGCCTTACCTTTTTGTTTTCTGCCTGCTTTAATGGGCTAATTCAGCGTAATCATAGCTTCTTATAAAGGTTTTATTGTTCTTGTTTCTGTGACCAGAAACACATTTCCAGTAGGTACTGTTGGCTGAGACAGTGATGTTAGAGCAAAATAGAAATGGCATCCAACAATCTTCATTGGTTAAGTAAAGAATGCAGTCACGTACAGTGCATTTTTCTCTATATTCTATAGGACATTGAAGATCTGGATCACTATGATATGAAGGAGGAAGAACCAGCTGATGGGAAGAAATCTGAGGATGAAGGCATTGAAAAAGAGAACCTTGCAATTTTAGAAAAAATCAGGAAAAATCAAAGGCAAGATCACTTAAATGTGAGTTAATTATTTATGTTTTTTCTTATCTATTTTGAAGCCAAAAGTATTGCAATGGTTTTCAGCAAATAAAGCCTAGTGCTAGTCACCCAGACATAAACTAACCTGTATCCATCTTCCAGCATATGTAGGACAAATGTTTGAGTTATGAGACCTCAGTAGTTTCTTGTGGGAAATTTGAATAGGCTAGCTAATATTCCAAGGTCATTTAGTAAGAAGACTCATCTTTCCTCAGCTTCTGGCACAGGAAGTAAGTTGCCAGTCCACATCACACAGACATACAGATTACTTCAAAGCACTTTAATTCAGCCTGGGGGATTGGATTCACAATTTATGTTGCTGAACTGAGTTTGGATGTTCTTGGAATTTTGGAAGAAGCATCTTTTTAGCTTTTCACTAGCATTAGCTTGTAGATCTAGGTTTCATACTTGTTAATGACTGTTCATCTAATTTCTGAAGGTTGTCCCTCTAGCTCTTGTGTGATGCCTTAACAGTCCTCCTTGCAGAATCAACAGAAAGCCTGTAGGTTGCAAGCATGACTTCTGTGGCTGAGCCTTTATTAAAATAACAGGTAAAGCCATGAAACTGACTGCATTAGAAGTTGTGGGTGAGTTAACATACCTCATAAACCCAGGAATTTGTGCTTTAAATCCATTTTATGCATGAGTTTGTTTTTCAGTAATAATCCATGCTGGATGGAAGTTACTGAAGAGTGGTAGGATATTTTGTAAGACATAGAGGGGCCTTCATGAACTTTGCTGCTTTATTATCACAGTTTGAGTGATCCTGCTAGCAGGCAGTTGTAAAACACCTGCTCTCCAGAAGCTTGGAATTTTTTTGTCACAAGTACTAAGTTCTAGAGAATCTTCTGGTTTTCAGCAGCTTGTAGGAGGGAATGGTGATGTCATACAACCGTAGCTTAATTTAGCCTGGCTTCCAAAGATATAAAAACTTTCATTCCACAGAGGCTTAAAATGTGAAATGCACAAAAGTTGATGCTTCTCTTCATGACCAATTCCAACCAAAGGGTAAGAATTCCAAATTTTTCATCACTCACCTGTACGAAAAGAAAGCGCTTGAATGCGTGATCACCATTTCAATATTTAAAAGCAGGTAAACATAAGGTGCCAAACTGCTCTTGCTGTATGGTCCTATTTTCACACTTTGACTAACCATAAACACAAGGGTCACTTACAGGTTTGATTTCATTTTAAATGCTTGTTCAGCATTTGAGAAGGTGCCTATTAAGATTCTATATATTTCTGTATTTATTCCTCAGATCTAATGGTAGACTCTTAATCTTAAAGCAAGTAAATCTTCTTGCAGCCTGAAAGGCATGGTCTGCTTTTCCATCATCTAATAATTGGGTAGAATTGAAGAAAATTCTGTACTATCAATGTTCTTCCCTGGTATAAAAGGCTCTCAAAACTGCAGATCTTTGTTCCTTTCCATTTGGCGAATATAGCCCTTTTTTGCTCTTTCTACATCAAGTGGAGCTGAAATGAATGCTGCTAGTTTTTTGTTTGACAACAGCAGATTCAACTTACATAATAGCTGTTTCTCATGCCAAGACACTCTTGTTGAGGCTGGTACATAAACAAGGTCAGCTGAGTACAGGGAACAGGATATTCAAGTGCCGCTAAGGAACCACTGGTATTTTTGTGGGACACCAGAAATAACTGTGCTGTTTAAATAATTCCTCAAAGGACTTTGAGGGTTTACTCTGAAGTGCTTGAGAACTGAGATCTAGAGCTGCGCTACTGACCTAGCAAAGAGCTAACCTAGTAACACTTAAATGTCCCTTCATGTTGTCGAATCAAGGGGCTTTTAATAGCCTCTTAAATGTCCTTTTAAGATGGACATTTGCTCAGTGTCCAAACATAAAGCAAAATCTTATTTATCAGCCCTTCCCGGTGGCTGCTTTTAAAGGACACTGAGACACTGAGTTCCAGAAACTTAAAGGCAGTCAGTAAGTATAGTCTAGTTTTTACATGAACTACACAGTTCTCTTGGAAAAATTTTTTCTTTAGCTGAGGAACATGTAACAAAGCCATGATAACCACATGGTTTTTGGAAGAGGAAATGTGGGAATGTGTAGCCTAATGTAGTCCCAATGCACTCTGAAATGCTTTCAGTTTCTTTACATGTTCTTTGGCCCAAATCCATGGGTCATCCTTTCCCCTTGGCTGAATGGCTTATGCTAAAGGGTTTTCCATAGAGGAAAAGTGTGCATTCCCATTCTCCCATATTCTTAACTGGCTAAAGACATTTTTCTGCTGCTCCAGAGTTTTGTCATTGGAGTTTTTAGAGTCTGATGCTTTATAGAAGAATGTATCCATGAAATTAGTAAATGAGTTCTTTTCCTTGGCAGTATCCCTAATCCTGTTCTTGCCAGCATCAGGAAATAAATTTGGCTTGTAGTACAGTATGTAACTCTGAGGAAGAATTAATCTTCTTCTTAACATTGTAATAACTTCAAAGAACCTCTTTTTTACTGGGGGTAAAAAAAGGTCTTTTGAATTAGAATCATTAACTTCATATACTTGCTGCTCCTTGCTTTCTAGAGGTCTCTTCAAAGATAGTCATTGTAGAGATTAGCACTTTCTTATTTAGATAATCATTAACAGCTTTTTCAATTTCCTATGGAGGAGCCTTTGCACTTTCTTTAGTAGTCTGAAGCATCTTCACTTTTATCTTCTGATTTTATGAAGTTTAAGTTGTGATTTCCATTTTCAGTTTAATCCTTAAAGTAAGCATGAATCTGCTTGAACTTTCAGGAATGATCTATTTGTTTGTGCACAGATACTGAGAAAGTTCAGTGAAAATAAAGCAAACTTGTATTCTTTAGCTTTCTTTAGGTCACACTAGATTTTTATCTTGGACTTTCCAGTTTTTATAGGCTGTTTTTTTAGCAGGTAAGTTTTGGTCTTGTGGCTGAAGTGAGGCAATTCACTGTTTTGATTTTGGAAGAATTTTTGTGATAACATTGAAAAAAGACAATTCAGTCTTTGGATTTAAAACTGTAGCAAATGACACTTCCTACCTCAGAACTCATTTAAGGAGCATACAGTGGTGATGTTTTAAGCGATGGAAAGGGCAAAGAAAACATCTAAAGGAGAAAAGATGATGTTATAAAACTTCTAGATGCTTGGTGCAGCAGACAGCTAGGGCAGTGGCATGTGATGATTTCTGCACAGCTAGATGTGCGCTGCTGACTTGTGAATGCAGAAGCTTAGTTCTGAAATTTTAGCTTTCTAAAAAGTGGCTTAACTCTTCTATAAAGCATTCTACTCATGCTTGTACTGAAATATGAATTTGGGATCAAAAACATTTTCTTTAGTCATATCTGGAGTATCTGGACTTGCTGCTCTATTGTATCGTGCAGTGGTGTGATGCAGCTCTGTTCTAAACTGCACTTCAACAGTAGTTATTTAAAAGCAATTGTTTCAAAGGAGTGGTGGTTGGCATTAAGGCTACCGTCAGGTATAGCTGCTAATCTCTGCAGGCTTCCTCTTCAGTTTCCTCCAGAAGTACTTTAGTTCATGTGAAGGTAAGCTCCTGTGCTAAACTTCTTAAGCTTGCTAGGCTCTTTCTCTTGATCAGTGTACTGATTCTTTAATTAGTAAGTCTAACTATATTTAATAGTCTTATATAAAAGGAGTTGGGCAGTCCATTCTTCCTATCAGTCCTTCAAGAAAAGCTGGTGGTACTTCTGTAATCTGTGTCATTAAATCTAATGCAATATGAAGACAAAAATAGCCTACAGATTGTGTGAAGCTAAGCATATTATGGTGTTACTGAACAGAGAAGGCAAGGGAGTGTGTGGAGGCTTTAGCATCAAGTAACCTACCTAAGTAGGTTACATCAAGTAACCTTATTCAGAAATAATTTGATCCCACAATTAAGACCCTGTAAAATAAATAGTGTCACTGTTGACTTAAGGTGAACAGGAATTAAGTTTCAGATAGACAATCATACCTGCTTCAGATTCCTCCTGAAATACTTCTAACAATTCCATCCAGAAGTGTCTGAAAGGAAAATGAAGAAACAAGCATTTTCAGATTTTTAGATGGAATACAAAAATAGACTCATAAACTAATTATTTGGTACTTCATCTAGAAAGGCTCAATGGTATTTTAGTTGGAGCCTTTGAGTTTAGCAGGGTTATGGAATGAGATTTGGTTTGGTTTTAAGGGGTTCCCTCTCCTCCTGAAATTGCATTTAGGAGCCACAGTGGGAGTGACAGAAATCCAAGGATCAGCAGAGAACTGCATAGGTCTCAAAATCATGTACCTTTGTGAGACTGGCTGTCAGTGTAAGCCCAAGTTTCACAGGGTTGGTGTTCAGATTTGATAACTAGCTTACCTCATTTTGAGCCCTTATTGCTTTTCCACATTTAAAAGAAAAAATTACCATTCCAAGTTTTTTGTGTGCGTGTGTTTTTTGTGAGGACTGTATAAGCAGCAGGATGTTCATGTAACATCTAAGGTTTAATATAAAAGTCTTTCTTGCTGTCTTTGTCAATTGAATTGGAGAGAACTGTATAGATACTTTTGGTAATAATGTTATTCTGAATAAGCACTTTAAAGTGAGGACAGAACTTTTTTCCTCTTACAAAATTTAAAGTGTAGACAATGGAGGCAATATGTAGTACTCAACACATGAAAAACATACAACTTCTCAAAAGCCTAATCCTAGTACAGAATTAATACATTAGCATCTTTTAGGTAGTGTAATTTGGTAATGAAAATAAAGCTGAGTTTATTACTTTTTACTTATTTCACATCTCTCTTTTGTTTCAGGGTGCAGTCTCTGGGTCAGTTCAGGCTTCAGATCGACTTATGAAAGAACTCAGGGATATATATAGGTCACAGAGTTACAAAACAGGTAAAATGCTTCAGATACCCCTCTGTAAAACAGACTTTAAAAGAATTCTCTTGTGTTTTCTTGTCACTTGCATATGCATATAACACACATCTCATTACAGAAGTCAGTGTATTTGTGGGGAAAGGAAAAGGAAGTCAAGATACCAAAATGTGAATTCTTTGTTATTCAGATCTTCACATAACAGTTACAGGATTGGTGTAACTATGAGAATGATTTTGGGGTAGATGAGTAAAAAGAGTAACTCAAAGTTATTCCTGTAAGACTTTGAGAGTTTTCAGAGCTACCTGAAATTCAGCTCCCCATGTGCATAGACCAAAAGCTTGGATTTGGGAAACTGGAAAGACTTCAACAGCTACTTCTGTTCATCCTCAAACAGAAATATGTGGTGTCTCTGAACTAGTTGATTGAAAGAGACACCGAGTACAGTGACTAAGTCTTCAGGCCTTCTTTGTTGTACTAGGCTTAAAAATATTTGAAGTCATGGTCTTGGCCTCAATACCCATTTATTTGTGGCAATATGATAAGGAGGAACAAGTGTGGCTTCTTTATGTACTGAGTTTTAGAATGGTTTGGCATAAGCTGCCTGGACAGCTTGAAGTGCTATCTGTTATTACAAGTACTAATGCTTAAAAGTATCAAGCTTACGATAATGCATTCCAGAGTAATAAAACTCAGAAAAAAAAAATAAATCACTAATTCTTTGGAGAGAATGTGGGGACTGCAGTCTGTTGGTTGTGTAGCCTTCAGAAAACCTAGGCTGATTCCCGATTTGCATGTGTCTTCCAAATATTGATGTCAGCAACAGGTATGCTGTTAAATATTGTCTCAGGTAACCAATTCAATCCATTGCTTAACGTATGTACATGAATGCATTGTGGGAAGAGATTAGACTATCTAACACAAATACTGCTGGTACCATTTTCAAAGTCTCATGGTTAAAAGTTTATTCCTTTCTCTTCTGGGCTGCTTGTATAATCAAACTGCTTCTGCAGTAGTTAACAAGAAAACGGCAGATAATTTTTCATCTTTCTGTTTTAGTGAAATAACTTTAATATGCTTAAAACAAATAGCTGAAAGTAATTAGCTAGTTTGCAGAGATAAGTATTCTTTTGATGCATCTGTCTGGCTGCTTTGGTTATCTGTTGGGAATGTGCTTCCTACAGTCTACTTTGCTGGGTTTTCCACTGCATACCTTGTTCAATGTTCTGTCTTGGTCTGCCAGTGCTGATGAGAATCTGTGAAATACGGTGTTGTGTTCTTAGACTGTATGTTTTAGTGTTTTAAAAGTGTGCTGGTTACGTACTGGGTATAAAACATACTGAGTACTAAGCGAGTTGGAGCTGTGGAAAGTTTGAAGGGGAACTGGGAGAGAGGGGAAATGGTTAGGTGACAAAAACCTTTTGATTAATTCCTTGTGGTTGCTCAGTAAAAGCTACAGGAAGAAAGATGTGCCTCAGTATGTCATAGCTTATCTATTGCTCATGTTTACTGACAGCATTTGTGCTTAAAAGCAAATAATGTGTTAAATTTTACTTTGTTAAAACTTCTAGTGTATAATTAATATTATATTTTTACAGGGATATATTCAGTGGAACTGGTAAATGACAGCTTGTATGAATGGCATGTTAAGCTTCTAAAGTAAGTTATCAAAGTTTTTCATGTTCTGAAGAATGTTTCATTATTGTTTCAGATTTACTTGATTTGAACAAATGAGAATCCCTAGCCAGAGCATATAAAATATTGTGTGGGGATACAATTTTGGTATACAGAAGTATGTGCAGAGATTGCATTGTAGAAGTTGAGTTGACAAAAAAGGCAAGAAACCCCTCTTTGCACTGCCAACACAGTGTGTATTAATGTAACATTCATTACTATTCAATTTCTCTTTCCAAAACTAGTCCAAAATATGAACTCTTAAGTGATTAATTCTTTTTGTCCAGAGTTTTTGTCTGAATGGTGTTTTGTTTGGCTTTAAATAGAAGTTGTATTTTCTTGAATTTATATTCAAGATCTAAAAGACAACTGTGTTAGTATCATTAGGTCTTTTTCTACCACAGACTAAGAAGCCTGAAACTTTTAGGTATGAAATAATTGTATATAGCTTACTTGCTCATCTGTGTTTTGCTGTGATTGCTAGATGACAACTTACCTTGTGGCAACAGCCAAATAACTTTAATTATAGAGCCATTATGTTGACAATATTGCTGCTAATGGGATCATCTGTCATCAACCTACAAGATCACCTGTAGGAGTAAGCCTGTCCAAAGTAGGCTGGGTGATCGCAGAAGATGGCAATAGACAAAATCCTCAATTGGATCAGATATGTCAAGGTGAAAAAGGTCACAAACTCTTTCAGCATAGTAGTTGGCCTGCCTGCAGGAATTGCCTTGTCACAATGTCTTGCCTCACAGTGACTTGTACCACTGTCACCAGCTGCTGTGAAATAATTTTGTTAGTGTACATCACAGATGTGAATGTTTTCAAGATGAAAATAGCAGAAATGACAGCCTTCAGAAAAAAACCTGCCATATTACAAGAGGCCTTGTCTATCAAGCACTTTATTATGAAAGTGCTTAAACCACTATGCAGTGGTTTGACACCTCTTTTCAAGTGCTGTGAACAGGTCTGATTTTTCTGCCTTCAAGAAAGAAAATGGAATGCACACAGCATGTGGCTTCCAGAATGATTAGGAGAATATAAAGGAGTGTTGTTTGGTTAGCCTAGCAGAAGGTGTCTGGAAACAAATGCTATGCATGTGGGCTTCTTGAGGAGGTAAATGCCATGAAGAAATGAGTCCATTTGGCTAAGAACTGTATTTTTATTAGAATGAGTAACACTGAGCTGGCCTCAATTCCTATGGCTGGAATTGATAGGCTTCTGAGCGTTGGGAGACTCTCTTCTGAAACCACTTCCCATTGGTAGGCTAGGGACAAGTAATTCTGAAATGGTATCTAGAAAGTTTTAGTGGTTTCACCTGTAGTAGACGATTGTATTTAATAGCCAACCAGTCCCTTTAACATACCCTTTTGGTTTGCCACAAGCCTTTTTTAAAACATACTAGTCAAAAGCTGCTGGGCTGTCAGAGGCTGGGTGGTGGGATTAAATCAGCCACTACTGGGTTAATATCTAGGCTGCTAACCACCAGCATATTGCAGTAAGCAGTTGTGGCAATACTGGTGTGCCCAACCTGCTGACTTTAGTACTGCTGCTGGTGTAGTTTACTTTTAACAGCTGATACAATTACATTCACATAGTCCATAAAGGACTTGTGTACTGAAAACTAGATCACTGTAGTCTGCCCATTGAAGTAGGTTTTTTTTTCCTTCCAGTTAACTGAAGAGTGAAAATTGTTGCTTTCAATTGAGCAGGTTGTTTTGTACAAGCTATGATTAAATAACAGTTGATAGTGGTAGGAACTTCAGAGTGTTGTATCCAGCTTTCCTTTCATGGCTATGTGTGATTTGTAAAGGGAGCAAGAGGTATTCTGCATCTCACTCTATCTAGATTACCATTTGCAAACTACAAATACACAATGGTCTTTTAAGAATAGTAACTGTCTACAGGTATTGAAAATATTAATTTCATCTAGGGTTTGCTCCATGCTTCTTCTGTAGGGTTGATCCTGATAGCCCACTGCATAGTGATCTTCAGGTCTTAAAAGAAAAAGAAGGTGTAGAATACATTTTGCTCAACTTCTCTTTTAAGGTATGTGTTTGTGGGAAGAAATGTTGGGGGTTGCATTTGTACTTGTATCACAAAAAGTGTTACTTGGGTAAAAGTAGTGCTATAGTGCTGTACTATAAAGAAAAATATTTATTTCAATTTGCAACTTTAAGATTGACACTAAAGTTTCCCTAAAATTGCCTTTTAACCAGTGCTCTGGAAAAGTGAGTTTTACAGAACTTAAAAATGTTTCTGCTTTGTAGCAAACTTGCCAAATAAGGCTATTGATTAGGAAAACAATGTTGCAGGATATTCCTTAACCTGTTCTTTTTTTTCTTATGCTTTTCAGGATAACTTCCCTTTTGATCCTCCTTTTGTGCGAGTGGTGTCTCCTGTACTCACAGGAGGGTAGGTTTGAATTGCCTTACAGAAATTGTACTTTATTGCGTAGAGGTTACAACTTGAAATTGTTTGCAGAGAAAGTTTTGAGACTACCATGTAGACTCAAAGAAACTCCTAAGTATATAGGAGAGCTGCTGTAGAGCTTGAGTTTGAAGAGCTGTAAGTGTGCTAGAGTAATTTGCTTTCAAACTTTGTGAACTAGTAGTAGGCAAACAGCTGGGGTGCAATTCCTCTTTCAGTTGCTTAGTTTGTGTTTGGCTTAGAAAGATTCTCAATGTTGGAGAACTGGTCTTTTTATACATGCTTAATGGTGCTACTTCTATTGTTGTGGAATGTTTAAAGTTGGTGGTACTAGATCCCTCTGTTGTTAAACTTGCTGTGTAATCTTAACTTGCTCTTTCTGGTAACGCTGCCATGAGGTTTTTCTCTAAGAACCCCTCAGGTGCAAATCCAAGAGTAACTAAATCAACACCATGCTCCCAAAGTCTTGTAAAACATGTTTCAAGTGCTGTCAGTGGCACAGGAACTAGTAGATCTCTATGGAGAGATATTCATAGTCCGTGTATAGCTCTGTAAGCAGTTGTGTGGACTAGCTTGGTTGCTGTAAGTGTAGTTAGCAAAGGAAGGTGATGTTTTGGATTTTTTGTTTTGAGTTTTTATGTCGCACTGCTAATCTTCTTTACATAAGTATGATACAGATAATTAGATAACTAGTTACAATATAGTAATGGTTAAAGTGCATCTCAGCTTTATACAAACAAGTTTAACTAACTAGCTGTTGAGAATGTCAGGTGTGCTGGACAAGTTAATCTTTCTACTAACTGCTAATCTCAAATATATTCTAATGTTTTGTTTCTAGGTATGTCCTAGGTGGAGGTGCGTTATGCATGGAACTTCTTACTAAACAGGTGAACACAGGCTCTGTTATTTGGATAATAACAAAGCAAATATTCAACTCGGAGGAAACACTTTTATTTTAAAGTCCCTGTGGGAAATTACACAAAGGAACGATGGTAGAATAAACCTCTGTGCCACAAGATTTGACTTCCTGATCTTGTGTGAGATCTCTTCTGCCTTGGATGGCTTACAGGAGGTCTGAGGAAAGGCAAGAAGTGAAAGTATGTCACCTTGGAATTCTCAGAATTTCTAAGGGAAAACCAAGTATAAAGAGTTCTGAGGAGTAAGGCACTTCTTTTTTTTTTCCCTGGGTGTCTCTGTTATTACACAAAGTCAGCTTTTAGAGAAGTGATGAATGCAGAAGACTAGGCATAGATATTTGTGTAGACAGTTATTAGTTCTCAAGTACATTAGCAGTTTGCAGTGTACTTGAAAAGAAGAAAATACTTGTGAACAATGGAAGGTAAAGCAATGCCAGAGAGCAACAGTAACTTTCATGGAAATGGAATTGTGGTAGCTCACTCAATAACTTCACTAGATAGCAGTCTCTTCTGCTTCTTGCAACAAGAAGCTGTAATTTCTGTTACATTGCTGCTCATGTATGATGTGATAATGAAGCTCTTGTTTTTGTTTTGCTGTTTTTTAGAAATGTGTATTTGAACCTTTTTCCTAGTCCTAGGTCCTTGGTACTAATACTAATTATGTCACTGGAAAGTATATAACTTTCTTTTCAGAGAAAATCTGGAGTTAGAACTAGAATTGCAGTGCATGAAAAAAAACCAAAACACAAACCCCAAAACCGACATTCCAAAATAAATTGGGAAGATGAACACAAGGCCATGTTACATAGAAATACTTTTTTCTTCTTCAGGGCTGGAGCAGTGCCTATTCAATAGAATCAGTCATCATGCAGATCAATGCCACTTTAGTCAAAGGAAAAGCCAGAGTACAGTTTGGAGCCAATAAGGTAAATGTGCTGTGTATCTCAATTATACAGGTTCTCTTAATCTTTTGTTCCGTTGGTGACTTGCATAGAAGATGCTTAATGACAGAATTGTCATTGCAAATGGATTTGTGTTTTGACGTATTGTCCTGTCTAGACCACGTGTGACTATTTTGTTGACACTTAAACTTTTAAGACATACTGAATGTATGAGGATGAAACCTTAGGGCAGGCAGGCTGTGTAAGGTGTTGGACTTATATCCCCATATAGCAAGCAGGAGGAAGGAATGAACTAGGATGGTTTGGAAATTTCCAACTCTTCAGGGCTGTATCTGACAGCTTGACTGCTAGGATCACATACACTGTAAAGTTATCTTTCTTTAAGTGGGACTAAACATCTACGAAGTTAAATGAGAGAGTGAATAGCACTGTGATGCAAATTATTTCTGAACTAGCCATTCAGCATTAATTTAAATTATAATTCAGTTCAAGTGTGCTGGTAACAGTCTTAAGTACTAAATGCTTGTTTCAAATGACGTTTAAAAGCACTGGGATGACAGTTTTTAAATATAGATTCAAGGATGGTGAACGTAAGTTGATAACAGTTCTAACTAGTAGCTGATCAGAGAGCAAGACAGTTTTGGCAGGTGTGGCCTGAAGCCTACTGTTTGTATGCATTCCTGACTTTCCTGCAATAATGAACCTTCTGATAGAGGGGGGCCTTTCAGTAGCTGGCCTTTAATTGTTGCTGTTATGATGGAGACTGTAAGGGTATGATGAGAAAATAAGGGTACCTGCAGTGAAAAATCTTACTGCAAAGCAAGGAATGCAGTAATATTGTGGATGGTTTTTAATGGTTAATGGGAGCCCATTAGAAGAAACCTTTAGAGTTTCTTCATAAAACTGTTTTTATGTCTTCTGTGTTTAGATACAGGGATTTATGCTACTTTTTTCTTCTTTCAGAATCAATATAATCTAGCAAGAGCACAGCAGTCCTATAAGTCCCTAGTACAAATTCATGAGAAAAATGGTATGTATATCCTTGGGACTTGTATGCACAACAGTCTGGGAACTGGCACTTAGCTTCAGTAAAACTTGAAGTGCCAGAGTGTCTTACATTGGCTTGGGATGATCAAAAGTGGTGCTTCCTGTTTCTCATATTACACTGAGAAGACAGTAGAGCTTACAGAGTTACCCTGATTAACAATCAATGCAACTTGTACAGCTTATGTGAATGTTCCAAGTGTTCCTACTGTTGGTGGAAAGGCAGTTCAGCTTTCATTTTCAACCAGTTGATCTAGGAACTCTATTGTTAGTGTACCTTTTCAAGTGACTTTCTTGTTAGTAAAGTACCTGCTGGAAGCTTTGCTTCTTGCCCTGAGATGCTTTTTCATTGTGGCAAAACCTCAGTAATAATTGCTGAAGAGAGAAAGTGGAACGTCCAAGTGATGTGCATTGCCTGGGAAACTGCACTAGAGACTCATTTATTAACCCTTTTTAAAGCCAGTTAATGATCTCTCACCTGCATAAAACAAGTATTCAACTGCTTCAGGTATAATTGCAGTTATTGTGCTAGAATGAGAAGATGAGTAATGACTTGCGGGCTTTTAAAAGGCTTACATGTTACGTAAAAGCAGTCTGAAGGATTGGTACCCTGGACTTGTGATGAGGGAGGGAGTTATTCCCAGTTATCACTTCTGTGTTGTTCTTTGATCCAAGTTGGACACAGTGTCTTCTGGGAATGCATGATACTGTGAACATGACAGTGTAATTTGGTGTGACTGTAGTGAGTGCCTCAGTTTACCTACCTCTAAAACTGAGCATAAATCCTTCCCTAGTATTGGAACAAAGATAAAATATAAGTATGTTTAAAAAAATACTTTCCTATTTCTAGTATTTTTATCTTGGCATTAACAGTCTTCAGAGCCTTGCTTTTTTAGTTTGCTATGAAAGCCAGCATGGCTGGCTGTTTAGTTTACTTTAGCTATGTGGTAGTCTTGACTAAAGTGATTACTGGTGCATCAGGAGCTGCACACAAAGTATTCACAGCATTTATTGCTGCTATAGGTGTCTTAACTTAGAGCTGCTATTTCTCTAACATACATAGGCTATGTATTCACTGTACAAAAACTTTGTTTTTGTAGTGAATTTTTGCACTAGTAGCTTGGAAAATTAGAGATCTGAGGGTGGCTAGAAAAAAACTACACATTGGATCGGGTATGGTTCAACTGCTAAACATGTAAAATCCAATCAGGAAACAAGTTACACACTTGACATTTCTGAGCCTGTTCCTATAGCAAGATTGCCAGAAGTAGGATAAACTCTTCAGATGCTTCTGTCTCACTCCTCAGTAAGCAAGACAGGATTTGTGCATAAGTATTGTGGTATAGACATGTTTGTGTGTCTGTGCCTTATGTTGCTTGAAAAGTTAGGGGTTTACCTGTAATCCATTTGATTTTGCTATAGCAGTGCTTACCTTCCAACAAATTCCTCTGCTGATGTACATGTCAGGATAGCTGCTGCCCCCAAACTTGAAGTATTTGTTTCATTTCAAAACACTGGATCTAGTTCTGCAATTTGCCACGTACTTTCTCTGATTGCATGACACTGGAATTTAGAGTACTTGGTATTACTGAGATGGGCTACTTTTAAGAGGGAAGGAAGGAGCTGGTTTACCCTTCAGTCTCCCACAAACTGAGAGTAAGGTGGTAAGATTTTTCTGTCACAGTACTGGTACTTAACGTATTTCTGTTCCTCATAGGCTGGTACACTCCTCCAAAAGAAGATGGCTAATGCTGCGGACTGTTGTTTACCTGGACCAATGTCAACAAAACAAGCTATTTTTTATGTTTTTCAACACACAGACTCAAGCTATGAGTGCCCCTATAACAGCTGTACTGAAGATCTTAGCTATTAGTTAAATTAGTGGATAATCTGTCAACTGACACATAAAGTATAAGTTACAGCCTTACCATTCCGCTCTTAGGTATTCGGACTGAGCCGTTTTGGGCCTTTACCGTATTTGTTCTTATGAATTCAGCATCTTTGGGCCATGCCCTCCCTTTTATTTGAAAGTGTAAGCTCCCTATGGCAAGCTATTGAGTTAAAGATCATTCAATAGGAGATCTTCACACACTTCTGTGTATTATCTTTTGCAAAATGCAGACCGCAAAAACTTGCATTATATTGTTTCATTTAAAGCCAAGAAGTTTAATAATACATTGTTTAATACTGTTTTAGGAAGTGTCAGGTCTTGCAAATCACAGTAGTTTTTCTGGTCTAAAATGACAGCATTTGTAGTATTTCCAAATTAATGATATAGGAAAAACATGTATGTTAAGTCATTAAACATTTTTCATGGCTGTATGAGAATATGAACTATTTCTTGGAAAAGATGCTCTGTGTTTGTTAATTTTTTGTTATGGTTTGGTTTTGTTTTGGGTTTTTTCCTTTTGGGTTTTGTTTTTAAGTTTTTGTTTTTGTTTTTTTTAAGCAGAGCAAGGCTGTGCCAATAAAACCTTGTAACTAGTCACTTCCACTGGGGCATCAGAACTTGCTGGGCTGTTCCTGCTACTCGTTGGCTCAACCTCCTTGACAAGAAGAGCCACAGTATGAAGCTTGAAGTTATTTACTAAAAACCTTTTTAGGTGTTCCATTTTATTAACGGGTTGTTGCAATCATTTATAAACTAATGAACTTATAAAGTGATTGGCACAAATAGAGATGAAAGTCCTTGAATGAAATTTTAATACAAAAGCTACAATAAAGTACGAAAACATGTCTGCTGATTCAGAGGTCTAAGAAATATTGCCATAGTCATGACAGGTTTTGTTGTTGAAAGAGTAATTGGAGCTGTTCTCACTTTATTAGGAAGTGAACCTGGGTCTGTGTAATTACCCACTATTTCATTGCCTTACCTAAATGGATTCTATTTTGGTTGTAGTACTAGGCATTAGGCCTTTCTGCTAAGGGCGTGTCCCATGGATTAAGCACTTTTTTCAGAAGCTCAGAAGCATGTTTTTGTTACAGTTCAAACTTGTGCTCTTTTCTCTGTCAGGCACCTACATGCCCACGTGCATTTGCTTCTAGATACCGGTTTTTGCTGGAAAGAAAGGATGGGCGAGGCCTGACCCTGCTTCCTGCCCCATGCTGCGTCCCAGTGCCGGTGGGTGATTTGACCTGGCAGGTCCTACGGGTGCTCGCACAGGTCCGGGGCCTGCAGCCCAGCCCGGCCCGCTGGCGCATGCTTTGGGTTGGGTTTTGTTTCTCATGGCAGAGTTATTGGCAATGTACAGGAATTTGTAAACTTGCATCAAGTTTATGAATAAAAACCATTTTAAGAAGTGCTGTCTCCGTGCTGGGGCCTGGGGCGCGGGATGCGCGTGAAGCTCCTCCGCGCCACCAGTGGGCGCTAGTTCGACTATACTCCCGGCGGCGTCCTCGCGTGATCAGGAAGCTCGCCCCTGGCGCGCGAGTGACGCACAAGCGCTGTGGCCGTTGCGAAGAGGAGGTAACGGTGAAGTGTTGGCGGCGCCATGGAGGCCGCGGCTAAGGGTGTTTTCGTCCTCAGCAACCTGGCCGAGGTGGTGGAGCGCGTCCTCAGCTTCCTGCCCATCAAGTCGCTGCTAAGCGCCGCCTGGTAAGGGGCAGGACTGCGGGGAGGAGGGGATGGGGCGTTGAGATGGCGGTGGGTCCGGCGACAGCGGGCGGCTCTGCCGACGTGTGGTGCCGGTGGTGTGTTGCAGTGTCTGCCGGCTGTGGAGGGAGTGCGCCCGGCGCATCCTGCGGGCGCGGCAGCGGGTCGCCTGGGTGTCGGCGCTGGAGCCGGGACCCGCTGACAGTCACGCGCTAGTACGCACGTTGGCCCGTGAGCTCGAGGTGAGGGGGAAGTCCGCACGAGGGGCCAGCGGTACAGGTGGGAGACGCTAGTGCCTTCGCGGCGCCAGGAAGGGAGGGAAAAGCCTGCTGTGGGTTTTCCTGTTGTCCTTCTTCCCTCCCCGGCTCCTGGCCCTGTTCCCTCCCCGGAGTAGGCGAAGGACGGGCAGTGGGTAGTGTAGCCTTTCTCCCCGTTTCCTTAGAGGGTGCATGTGCTGCCCCAGACCGTACTCTACATAGCGGATGCAGAGACGTTCAGCGGCCACGAGGACTGTCACGAGCAGAAGAAAGGTAAAACCGCGAGGAGGGCTGGGGGTGCGAGTGCTGTGTGTAGAGGAGGGCTGCCTGGCTGGCAACTCCCAGAATGCGAACGTCGGGGGAAAGGAAATGTCTTACAAAAACGTGACTGTGGTTTGATGTTCATAGTGGGCAACCTAGCTCATAAACACTTGCTAATTTACAGAGAGAGCTCACTTTCTTAGGAAGATACAGATTCTGTTTGCTGGTGGTTCCATGCTGTTATCAGCCAATGCAGATTTGCCATATTGCTATCAGATAGGCAGCTGTTGATGGACAACATTGGGATTTATAGCAGGGTTTGTTTTGATATCATTCAGAACAACTCACTTGTCACTTCTCACTGATTAAATTTTCTTTTAACAGCCAGAAAAAGAAACAGTAAAGAAACGGCAATTGCACTTGAAAAGTTGTTGCCAAAGCGATGTCAGGTTCTTGGACTGGTCACCCCAGGGATTGTAGGTAGGAGTAAATCATGTATTTTTATGAGAGGTCATCTTGAAAGTGTCTGTTGTATCACGTGTCTATTTTAGGTTTTGTTTATCACCATTTTGTTTATTTTTGAAAGCATCCTCCTGCTGTCTTGATTGCAGTGTTCTGCTCCCACCTTGTTCTGTCCTAGCTTCAGTTTTAAGGAGTTTGCAGTATTGTCTCAAAGATAAATGGAATTTAAATTCTTAATTCACATGAGACAGTCTCAATCATGAGGGGTGATTTAATTGAGCAGGCAGCTTATTTGCAGTTTTTCTGACACTTTAATGTTATTGAATGTTTCTTGAGTTTATTGATATTTTCCATTGTTTTTATGGCTTAGTAGGAGACATACACAACAACTATAGAAAACTTGTGGTCTTAGTCTAGTGCTTCGCTTCTTTTACTGCTGGACATTTTCTTCATAGTTTGTCACCTTAAATTCTCGCAGCATAACTATAATTCTTGGTTGTTGTCACTAGCATAATTCAGTAATACACTCACAATATTTGTGTGTTTGCTTTATGATGTCACTTCACATTCATGTGATGTCTTTTCCTGCTTTAGTTATAGTCCTTAAAAGTCTGTTTGTGTGCCAGCAGAAGTAGTGCAAGGCTAATGAGAGCTGTTGTACACAGTACTCATCTTCCAACTGATTTATATTTGGTACAACTGGGGAGAAATGTCCAAATAAGTCCATGTCTCCTCCAAAGTGACTTCAGCATGATCGACAGCCACCATGCTTTGTCTTGCCAAAATGTCAACAAAAGAAATCGCACTGGGTGTTGATTAGATATGATGGTATGGAAACAAGCCATCATGTTTTATATCTAAGCTATATTGCATGTTTTAGCCTACATCAGTGGCAACAGAAGTATTGGAATCATTGAACACAAGATGTCTGGTTTTATGTGTTTGTAGTTACTCCTATGGGCTCAAGCAGCAATCAGCCTCAAGAAATTGAAGAGGGTGAAGCTGGGTTTGCCCTGCTGTTTCCCAAAATTGATGGGGTGAAAATTCACACCTTCCACTTTTCTAAAGACTCAAAGAACCGGATCTTTGATGAAAGTAAATTTGCTGAAGCAGGTATGTCCTAGTTCTCACCTTCATTTGGGCATTTGTGTTGTGTTGTTCTTTCAGGCACTGTTGTGGAGTTACCTGTGGAACCAGCAGTTCCTATCCTAACTCTTTCTAGGTCATGCTATGGCTGTACAGAATTGTAGCTGCTAACTGTGCTTCTTTTCTCTTCCTGTTCTGGTGGAAGGTTAGGGTGAGGTTATCCTGAGTATTGATCTCAGATTACTTTTTCAGCTAAATAATGATAAATAGCTGTGATTTTAGGAATAAATCCTGTAGCTGCAGCTGGTACAAATCAGCAGCTGCTTTTCAAAAGTGATGTTGTATTGAGATCCTAAGTCAGATGCTGTAGCAAGGAAAGGTAGCACAGAGGACAGCAATCTTCAGTAAATAAAATTGACATTTCTCCTCTTGTGTCCTGGGCAGGGCAGATCATTTATAAAGAGTGATATACTGAAGGTTTCTTAGTCTTCTAGGAGGTTTTTGCCTTGGGATCAGCAGCTGGCTGATATATGTAATGTATTTAGTTTCCAAGTAAAGCTATTTACTCTCAAGCGGTTCTTGTTAAATAGCATGTGTACTTCATTCTTGCCTGTAAAAGGATGATTAAGGCTGCTAAGTAAAACTGAAGAGCTGTGTCTTTAGAGGCTGTGGTAGAACTGATGCTTTGCTAAAAAAGTGGAAAGCTGGCTAAAGTCAATGCCATTTTCTTTTCTTGGCTGTGTTCTCAAATCCTCACTTAAATGAGGAGCACTACCCAGCTCCCCTGGGTGGCTTGTCTCTTACTTTCCCAGTGCCAACAATGAAAAGCCATTACTAAACCCTGATGTGTTAGTTGAGGAGAGACTTGGCTGGAATTGAGGGGTAAGGATTTAAAAATAAGAGGATTGATGTTTGTTGCTGTTCTTAGGTCTGAAGAATAACCCAGACCTTCGGGTGGTTCTTCTGTTTGGCTACAACTCCTGGAAGTCTGGAGCTACTCGATTTCTTCATCAAATAGTCAATCCTTTGAATGAGAAAAGTATCATCTTGGCTGGAGGACAAGTGGAAAGCTTTACATCACTGACCTCTGAGAAGTGGGTATCTTTTTCACTTGTAATTGACATTTTAATGAGGATTTAAAATAGGAGAAACTCTGCAGAAGCCTTTTGTTATGTCATATTAGAAATACCCACTAGCAGCTGTAAAACAATTTTTTTAAGAGAATGAAGTCCAACTGCCACGCTGTGATCTAGTGTGAAAAACTAAGGTTTGTATGATTATGTTACAAATACAGTTCTGGAAACCTGTCTAGGAGAAGCTTCAATGGAGATTTTCAGCCTCAGATCCCCTATGTGTGTTTATTGCAGTTCGAGTTAACTGCCTTGCAAATAATTACCACTCATTGTTACAAAGACCACCTATGTGAACATTGTCTTTTTGTCAACCCCAGGTAGCATTAGAGAGGAGTGGTTGTACATGCATGCAGGACTGTGCTCCAGGAGCATCCTGGTGTACTGCTGAGGGATATGACACTTATGGCTAGACTAGATCTCATCCCGCTTAACTCCCTTCTCTTTGTGCTATCTGACAGGTGGGTGCTGGTGCATCCTCACTGGAGTGTCCTGTGCAGACATCGCTGCAGGCTCATCCTACCAGTATAACTCCATAGTGACACCAGTGTTTTCTTGCATCTGATGTATGCCAGCAGCACTGTTAGTCCAGATAAGAGAGCTGTTGTAGCAAAGTACTGAAACCAGTGTGTTGTGGCTAACCACAGAATCATAAAGCAGTGTGAATCTGAAACCATTACAGACTGCTGCTGTTGTTAGATATGTAAATGCTCTGTACTTTTGTTTGCCTGAAGTAATAGTTGAGTTGGAGTTACAGAGCTGTGGCATGCATAGACTGCTGAATTTGGTACCTTTTAAAAGGAAAGCTTACACTTAATCCCTGGTAAGGGATGCACGATTCTTCTGTATGGAAGATTGCTAAAAGAAGAAAAAAAGGTTGCTAAAACATGAAGGCTTTTATTTGTTTTTTGACTATGGGTGGATTTTATTGAATCAGTATGGTAGACTGTCTTGAATCCTGATTCTGCCACAGCAGAAGTTTATTCAGATCGGACATGGTATCCCTGCAACGTTCTGTAACTTGGTGCCTTTTCCTTGCAGTAACAACGCCCAGCCTGGTGATGCCTGCGGTGTGGTTGGGCTGGCTTTCAGCGGTCCCCAGATCCAGAGTGCCACCGTTTTGTTAGACCAGGATGTAGCTGATGAGAGAACAGCAGAAGCCGCCATGCAGCGTCTCAAAGCAGCAAATATCCCTGAGCATAACACCATTGGTTTCATGTTTGCTTGTGTTGGTAGAGGATATCGGCATTATAAAACCAAAAGGAATATGGAAGCAGATGCATTTAGGAAATTTTTTCCAAACATTCCCCTCTTTGGCTTTTTTGGACATGGGGAAATAGGGTGTGATCGAATAGTTACAGGAAATTTTGTATTAAGAGAATGTAATGACATAAAGGATGACCTGCTCCATGGTTATACTACAGTTATGACTCTTATTCATCTCGGTTCAACTAAAGTAAACCAAATGTAAATATGTTCTTAATGCGTCAATGAGCTGTTTGTTTCTTTCCAGAAAGCTGAGAAATCTGGAAGAGTTGGACATCTTGCAGTCAAAACCCCTTTCAAAATGTAAACACCATTTTGGTAGCATTATCACATCTTGTAGTAGAAATACAGTTCAGTGTAAAACCTATGAGAAAGCTTTGCATTTTGTGTAATCCCCCGTATACACCTGAACTGCAGGTAAATGGTATCTGATGGAATTCTGCAACTGAAGAAAGATTCTTTCTTCAAAAATGAGAATGGTTTGCACAAATGGCAATTGGCATCTTAATATCTCGAGGTAGAAAGAAACAATACTTAGGGGAGCTCTATTTACATAGGTCAAATAGTCTAGGAAGACTAGTGGTGCATACTGAAGCATAGATGCATGAAATCCACCATTTTCTGGATTTTATTTCAAGAGATGCACAGCCTGTCCAGATTTAAGTACTGTTTACAGAACTGAATGGTTTTACTAGAAAAAAATAAATGAAAAATTTTAAAGTAACGGTGCTCATTAAATAAAATGAAAATATGTAAAAGTACCTCGACTTCTATTCTTAGAGAAAATGCCCTGATCTTTAAAGAGATACTGTCCAGTGATGAGCTTGTTTCACTATCTGGAACTGAATTTCAGTTCTTTTAAACCCCTAGTTAGATGTGTGTACCAGCAGTTTCAGTGTTTGTGCATTTCAGTCTGCACAATCACAGTACACTGGCTGCCTGTGTTTTGGATTATCTCATAGTATGATGCTCTGTATTATCAATACCTAAATCCAAGCGTGCTAAACATTATTTGGTATCTTTAAATTCCTTTTAAAGTAGGGTTTTTTTCTCTTCAGTTTGAAATGGTAGGCTACATGAGAGTTGGCTGTGTTCTATTTATATAGAACCTTTAAACAAGAATTGAGCTTTTGCCCTGCTTTTGCGTCAGTCATCTGCTTTGATAGCTGCAGCTGGAATCAGTATTGAGAAGTTCAAGTAATTCAGCGTAGCCTTGTTATAGCCAATAATAGATTTGCTCCCTTTTAAATCCTTTCCTTACTGATACTCTCCCTTAGCAATGGAATGACAAGAAAACAATTAGTTTTGCACCATTTCACTACACTTCTAAATGCCAAATCGGGTAGCTGGCCTGTTTTCACTGTAGTGAAAAGAAAGCACTTAGAGTTGTGTTGTGCAGGTAAGCAATGGTATTTTACTTTAAATGTACCAACTGAGACTACCACTGGCAACTTTTTCCCATGTTCAGGAAAGGTTTTAACTAGACATGGCCCAATGAACTAAGACAAAGGCATATCTCCCCTGAGAGCTAACTGTTGGTATCTGTCCTGAGGGCTGAATGTTGTTTCAGTGGGAGCTGAGCACAAGCATGTACTTCCCATGGTTGTGGTGCTGCTAGCTTTTTTTTTTTTTAATTAGAAGACAAGAGGATGACCTGTGAATTCCTAGTGGTCTAGGGAGAGGAGTGTGGGTCTGACTTGGAAAACGTTTCATTGCTGTCTTTAAAAGGACAGGCATTTGTGAATGGAGGATGCTTGTGTTTTAAGAGAAGTGTCTTGGTGGGAGGTGGATACACGTTTTTTCAGCATTAGCAGGGTGCCGTGTTTGGTAGCAGCATGTTGTCATGTTTGGCCCTTTCTGGCTCCATAGGCTATGTTTTTAATAGGAGCCAAAGCCAATGTTTGATTTCTGTAGCAGACAGAATTCCTGTAGCTATTAGGTGAGTTAGGGCCTGGTTAGCATTACTACAAGTGCAAGTCCATCAACTTTAACCAACCTTCGCTGTAGTAGCCATAGATGAAGTGTGATCAGCCACAAGTCCCAAACACTATTTCAGACATGTCTACCAGAAGCATCTGAAGATGTAGATGGTGAACTTCAACAGTGCAGCAAAACATGTGGTTTGAAGGGGCTGATTATGAAGGCTGCCTAGCTGCCCCATAGTGTAGCTGAAGACCTTTAATATGTAAGTACAGTATGGAGAGGTGCTGGGAGCAAGGGGGGAGGGCCCAGTAGCTTGCACCGTGTGCCCAGGATCATCTCTCCAACCTTGGGCAGTGGGGATGAGTGCAGGGGACTCCATAACCATGCATTGCATGGCAGGAACTGCTACGCTGTCTCTGAGACTGCATTCCAGTGGAATGTTTATGGGTAAAGCTGAGGACAGCCAGTGAGGCAGATTTCCTCCTGTTGGGAGTCTGCTGTGGGCCACATGACCAGGATGAGCTGGTTGATGAGTTTTTCTGTAGACAAATAGCAGAAGCCTCAAGCCCTTGTTCTTGCTGGGGACCTCAACTTACCAAACATCTACTGGAAATATAATACAGTGGAGAAGAAACAGTCCAGGAGGTTTCTGGTATGTGTAGAAGATAACTAACTTCCTGATTTGGCTGGTATACAAATCCACCAAGGGAAAGGCCTTGCTGGACTACTTGTTTACAAACAGGAAAGGACTGGTGGATCCTGATGGTCAGAGATCATCTTGGGCTTAATGACTGTGAAATGATAGAGTTCTCAATACTTGGACAAGTAAGGAGGGGTTTCAGCAGAACTATTACTATGGACTTCCACAGGGCAGACCAACCTCTTTAGAACACTGATTAAGAAAGTCCCTTGGGGTACAGCCTGGAGGACAAGGGGGTCCAGTAAGGCTGTACTTTCAAGAAGGAGCTCTTAAAGGAACAGGAGCAGGCAGCCCCCATGTGTTATAAGACAAATTGGCAGGGAAAATGAGTGACTGGACTGGGAGACTACTGCCACTTACAAGAAAGGAGAGTCTACCACTACCGCCTTGGAAGAATGTGCAGGCTACTCAAAAGTACAGAGGTTTAGTTAAGTTGTGAAGAAAGGATATAGAGGGGCAAAAGCTCAGCTAGAACTCAGACTGGCCACTGCTGCAAGAGATAATAATAAGTGCTTTTACAAACAGTAACAACAAAATAAAGGACCAGGGAGGGTCTCCATTCTTTACTGGATGTAAAGGGGACCATAGTTATCAAGGATGAGGAAAAGCTTGGAGTAGAGTACTTAATGCCTTCTTTGCCTCGATCTTCAGTAGTCAGACCAGTTACCCTCATAGTATTCAGTCAGCTGAGCTGGAAGATAGGCTTGGAGATCAGTACAGTCCCCTCATAGGAAAATGTAGTGTATGACCTACTAATGCAACTGGACACCCATAAGTTTATGAGACTGGATGATATCTACCTGAGAGTGCTGAGGGAGCTGACAGAGGAACTTGGCAAGCTTTTCTCCATTTATCAGTGGTCCTGGTTAATGTGGGAGGTGCTGGATGACTGGAAAGTTGCCGATGTGACACTCATCTACAAGAAGAGGAAAAGGGAGGATCTGGGGAACTATAGGCCTGTCAGCCTGACCTCAGTACCAGGAAAGATTATGGAATAGTTCATCTTGGGGATGATCACACAATAATTGAGGACAATGTTGAACTAACCTGATCTGCTATGATCAGGTGACCTGTCTAGTGGATGAGAAAAGTGGTGGATGTTGTCTACCTAGACTTCAGGAAGGCATTTGACACCATTTCCCACAGCAGTCTGCTGGAGTAGCTGGTGGTTCATGGCTCAGACAGGTGGACTCTTCGTTGGGTTAAAAACTG
>VZRI01009009.1:109554-164094 GCA_013397515.1 Upupa epops
TTGGGTTAAAAACTGGCTGGCTGAGCCCAGAGTTGTGAATGGGGTTAAATCTACCTAGCAACCAGTCACAAGCAGTGTCCCTCAGGGCTCAGTGTGGGGACCAGTCTTGTTTAACATCTTTATTAATGAGCTGGATGAGTGGGTCGAATGCACGCTCGGTAAATCTGCAGATGACAAAGAATTAAGTGGCAGTGGCAGTCATCTTGAGGGTAGGGAGATGCAGCAGAGGGATTTGGACAGGCTGAAGCAATGGGCTGAGGCCAGTGGGGTGAGATTTAATGAAGCAAAGTGCTGGGTCATGCGCCTCGATCACAACAACACTCAGCAGTGCTACAGGCTGGAGGAAGAGTGACTGGAGAGCTGCCTGGTAGAAAAAGACCTGGGGGTGTTAGTTGGCAGCTGGTTGAACAGGGTGCCGGGGGGGTCAAGGCCAATGCCATCCTGGCCTGTATTAGGAGCAGGAGGTGTCCCTGTACTCTGCCCACCTCGAGTACTGTGTCCGGGTTTGGGTGCCACAATATAAGAAAGACATTTTGGTGCTGGAGTGGGACCAAAGGGCAATGAGGCTGGGGAGAGGTCTAGAAAACAGACCTTGAGAAGAGCAGCTGAAGGTTATTTAGTGTAAAGAGGAACCTGAGGGGAGACCTTATTACCTAAAAGGAGTGTGGTGGGGTAGAGAGAGAGAAAAAAACCAGTTTGCATCACTCTGTTCCCTCCTCCTTTTCTTTTCAGTGTAGTAATGCCTAGTTAAGTACCGCCATTAGAGGGAGAAAGCCCGCGCGGGGAGGGAAGGGAAGCCTCTCGAGAAGCGGGGAAATCTTAGACTTCTTTTGTACTTTACTTTTTAAGCGGGAGATTTTCCGCCTTTATGATTGGAAATGAGTTTTGAGCGGGAATTCTCGGCTCTATGGTCGGTCATTGTTTTGAGTGCGAGATCTGTTCAGCTTTGGGATTGGTTTCCCGCGGTTATTTTAAGGGGCTGGTTTCGACTCCTTGCTGCCGCGTTTCACTGCTTTGGACCTCTCGGCATCCCCGGCTGTTCATCACAGACTTCTGGTTTCACCATCCCGGAGCTGCTTGTTTCGGACATCCTGCTTTGCTGCCGCTTGCCCAGCTGGAGTTTTCTTGTTCCCGGACCCTGTGGTGCCCCTGCCACAGCCGGTCCCTTTGGAGCCGCTTCATGGGCTTCTCTGCTCTCAGTACCTCTACTGCTCCCTGGCACCTGACTTCTCTTTTTGTTATTTAATAAGCTTTCTGTATGAAGTTATTTATTTTTCCATAGCATTCCGGGTGTCGAACCTTTTTTACCATGTCCATCTGGGGGATGGGAATTCCTAACTACATCTCTTTGCCCCCCAGATTTGTTCTGAGCTGGGACAAAGAGGTTGTCGCGAGGCTGGTGCTGGTCTCTTTTCCCAAATTTACTAATGACAGGACTAGGGGAAATGGTCTCAAGTTGCATCCGAGGCCATTAGGAGTAAGTTCTTTACGGAGAGAGTGGTTGAGCACTGGAACAGGCTGCCCAGGCGGGTTGTGGAGTCCGCCATGCTTGGCGGTGTTTAAGAATTGAGTAGCTAGAGCACTTGAGGCCGTAGTCTAGGGGTTAAGAGGATGGGCTGGGGTTGGGATGAGGGCTGGACTTCAAGATCCTGGAGGAATTTTGCAGTGCAATAATTTACATTTCATTGTTGGCTTTTTGAGTGACAAAAGTCTTAAGGTGGGCACAGTTAG
The DNA here is from genome assembly GCA_013397515.1 of Upupa epops. NCBI lineage: Eukaryota > Metazoa > Chordata > Aves > Bucerotiformes > Upupidae > Upupa > Upupa epops. Next base: position 111,286 of record VZRI01009009.1, read on the forward strand.
TTAAATGAATATTCAGCTATTGAGGCAAATAGCAGGACTGCTCTAAAGATAATTATCAACCATTGCAGTGCTGATGGTAGTGGGCTTCTAGCCAGAGAATATAATCCCTAAGTGACCTCAACTAAATTTTGTGTTTGTTAAGAAAGAAAATCTTAAATCACAGGACCTGCATCTAGGACTTTTGCAGACAAGAGGTAAAAGAATATTTTCCCTTGTGTTTTGAAAATGAATATTATTTCATCGCACTTCTTTTTTCTTAATGCATCATTCAATTAACAGTAGCCTTCAAAACTATAAACATTAATAGGCAAATGATGTAACCTCAGATTTGAGCAACCAAAGCAGTAATTGCCAAACTACTGAAATGCTTAGTGTAATTTTATTTTAGAAATCTAATCCAGAAACCTCCCATTACAGGGTATTTCTTTAATGGGCAGTTCTAAGAAAGTAAGGAAAAATTGAGAAAAGAATGAAATTATGCTAAATAGACAAAACTCTTGCCAGAAAGCAATTTCAGTTAAAAACTGCAGATAACTGCATAGATAGTGAACTTGGATTTTGTAGTCTCTGTGTCAGATTTGTTTTGGCCATAGTTAATAACTGGAACAAACTTTATTTTAACAGATGAGTGAGTCACACCAAATAATGCCCCCTTAGCAGGCAACACTACGTCAAGAGATGTAAAAGATGCAGTGAAGCAATGTGCAGCAGAGAAGGCTGAGAACAGTGTTAAAGCTTAGACTGAGGTTTGAAAAATCAAGGGATTATATATATATTAATTTTTAGTTAAAAGCATATTTCATAACTACCCTCTCTTAGTTTATTGTCCTTTTAAAAATGGAGAACTTTCTACTTGAAGTAACTGTGGTGATGTTCATTAGCTTTCCTACAAGACACTAGTACCAGCCTAAATTTTATGATCCCTTAGTGTCTGGCTAAATAAGAATAATGTAAAAGCATTTGCCATTAGGATGTCTGTTTCTATTTTACTCAATGGCATGATACAGGAAACTAAGAAACTAACATTCAAGATATAGAAATTTGCATAGTTGGAAGTGGCAGGACAGTAAACGTTTAAATTGAAGTGGTCTCTTTATATTATAAACCTGAGCACTCAGCAAGCATTAAGAAAATTATTTTCCCTACAGTCTGCTTATTTGCCATCATTATATTGTGGGGAAGATTTTTTGTATTTTTTTTTTTTAAATATATGAGTTCATTGATGGATCTAGAAAATATATTTCAACCGCAAGCAGCAGTTGTACTTCTGTGCTCACAAGGGTAGGTAAGAGAAATGTTAGACTCCTTAGTTATCGTGTTTCTTACTTGGAAATTTTTCCTTAAGTCCATTTCTCAGTCAGATGCAGAGACTTTGTCAGAGGTTGGTGTAGATTAGTTTGAGGATGTTCTGTCTAGAAACATGTCTTCTGAACTACAGGCTTATTGGTGTGCCACAAGGTAAACTGACCTCGCCTGTGGTAGTACTGGTGGTTTGCCTTGGTCCTGTACCACACTTGTAGGTCAAGAGAGAGTTCAAACACTGTAGAACTCCTCTACTGCCTGGTTCATGCCTACCAGCACCTCTAACATTGTGTTCTTCTAAACAGACAGCATACAGCTACAGTAAAAAACTGGGTTATTTTTTTCAAATAAGAGTCTTAAGGTAGGTCTGGATCATTTAGAAATTACATTATCTGAATGTTTCTGTTAGAATTACTAGTACAGAAGTAGCTATAGAATTTTTTTTCAAGTAATTTATTGGTAATTTGTGAGCAAAAATTGTATCAATGGTATTTGTGCTTCTAAATGCTTTTAAAAAACAACTTATAAATTACCATCATCACATTTTATAGGTAGGGCCTCCCTGAGATTAGCAGGAAGCACAAACTTCTCAAAATAAATGATTCAGAGAGATTCACATCACTGAATCAGTGTCTGTCATGTCACCTTTTCAAGATAAATTTTCACAGCTACAAGAGTGAGAAACAGCTTTTAAAAAATAAGCTTATCCTTCCTGACTTGTGAATATGACAACAGTGAGAGCAAACGCTACTCCCTTTAAAACAAGAACTTCTTTAGAATCTCCGAAGTAGTGACAATGATTGGGTATTGTTGAAATAGTTGAAAAGAGTATGAAATAATTTGAAAATTTGAACAAATTTGAAATAGTTTGGAAAATTCTGTGATGGTAAATGTACAACCTAGATTCAAATTATTAAAAATGCCACCAGTGGCTGCTCGGCTTTGTTTGTACAGCCCATCATTTGCCTGCACAAAAGCTATCAGCAAAACATGACTGGCATGGAGGGTGTTCTGAAAACAGTCTCTTTAATGTACACTGACAAAGAGCATTACACAAACAAATGTTACACAAACTGACAGAGAGGCACATTTAGAAGTGTTAGAAATTGGCTGTAGCTTTAATTTGTATTTCAGGTTCTACAGCTGCAGGCTCTGTTGGCAAACCTTTGGCTGCGGGAATAATACATGGTGAAAAGTTCTGGGAACTATCATTCCCAAAAGTGGAACCGAGTGGCACCCTGCCTGTCGGTATTTCACGGATTCTGTATTTGGTGCTCTTCAGGCACACATATGTTTGGGCTTTTTAAAATTTTGCTTAATTTCCCCCAAAGTGCAGGAAATAGTGCAGTACTTTCTTGAAAGCAGTACTTTATTTATGTCTGAAATCTTCTGAGTATTTGGGATAAGCTGACATACAGGAATATTCCATCTTTTCAAGTCTACAGATGTCAGCAAAAGGCATCATGGCTGAGAGAGTTACAGGGAACTGTCGTGGTAATCTAAATAGTATTGACAGAAAATCCTAACACAATTGAGTTCTACATTTTCTCCCAAATAATAGGTCTTAGTATCTCCGCTTTTGATCATGGTACAAGTGACAGCTCTGATCCAAACGTATTCATAGTCTTTTCAGTTTTTCCTGCAAAGATCCTGATGTCCTTTAAATCCAAAAGGATTCCAAATACCAAAGGAGCAATTGAGAAGGATGTTTTGCTTTGACTTTTCATGTGGGTGTTCCACGTTAAACACATAACCACCTTTGGCTAAAGCTCTTCCTGGGCAGTCCTTTCAAGGTATGTATCTCTTGATACAGAAATTGCTGAACATTTAACAGGATTTTTTAGCCTTTCTCATTGCTTTCCATTTTCAGCCAGGACTCTGGTCTGTTTGGTAGCTCCTAGTCAGAACACTGAAAAGATCAAACACCATTTCTGTTAAGTTCTCTCTTCTATTTCTTCTCTGCTTTTCCTTTTCAAATACATTAGTACTACCAGAGCTGTTCTACATCTCCTTTAAAATGCAAGTGCAGTAAATTGTGAAGGGGTCAGACAATATTGGTAAGCACCTTTCAAAATGGGAAGACTTCCCATTTGGCTTCCCGTTAACAGTATAAATCAGGAGACAATGCAGCAGAGATGTTCTCTTGTTTTCTTTGAACAAAGATTTCTTCTTTTATTTTCATTGGACTTTGCTCCAGCTGTGTGTTTGGGGTACTAAAGAAAAGAATTATATGCTGAGTAACATACTCAGTGTCTTAGGTCCATAGATTTCCTACTAATGACTGATATTTCATTCTGCAAGTAGTCATAAGGTTTTTGCAACACATTATGGAGAGACCTTTACTACAGGAAATTACTGTGTAATTATATAAGTGGAGGTTCCAAGGAAGTTAGTCTTTTCAGCTCTTCTTCCCCCATAACCGTTCAGCTGATGGAGGGGTAATTTTAAAGACAATGAGATCTTACATTTCATGAAAACAGTAGTCAGGCAGAGAATTCAGATCTTAATACTCATCTCTGTCTATACAGATGGCAGTTTTTTTAGATTTCAGTGACTCCATCCATGAGTTCTAATCTATTGGAACCGGTGCTTTCTTAACTTTATTGCTCACAGGACTGCTTGCTTAATTTTGTAAGCAAGCATTGCTAGAGAGTGTAACACTATTTTATTAAATGTTGGCTACTCTGTAATTTCTGTGGCATTTGACCACCACAGAATGAATTTGAAGCCTGATCTCATTTTGACCTGAATGTCATATTCACAGAGCTTGAGAAGCTGAAGTGTTCTCATATGCAACAAGTTTAAAGCAGTCTGAGCTGCTAATAGGATTTCCTTCAGAGACAATATTGTTTAATAAAGCAACTTGTTTGCATTTGAACTTGGGTTTGGTTTATTCATCTTCCCTTTTTGTATAAATCGCTTCCCAAACAAGATTGGTAACAGCAAATAACTAGTCCACATCCATCTTGAAACCTGAGAAGGTGCTATCTATGTAGAGTACAACTTCAGTCCATTATTTTCTTACGTCCTCCGTTTCCTTCCTGTATATCCACTTAAGATGAACATAGGCCTTTTCCTTCTTCAGTGGAAATACTGTACCAGACTTTAATATTATTAAGTCTAACAATCAATAACACATGCAAGTCATTAATTTTCCCTGAGGGTGTACGAAGTACTTTAGGTAACACTGATTTTACCGTAGCTGTCAGTACTGCTATAAATCTCCTGAACTCTATTTAACTGTGGCCTGCCCCTGTGTGATGAAAAATCACTTCTCTTTCCTAGCTTTTTAAACAGTATTATGAGATACCTTCTGATCTGCGGAAGGTCTGAAGTACAGAAAATAACAAATACTAGTTAATCTGGGGAGAAACCAATCTTTTGCTGGTATATACTGCTTAATCTCTAGATCAGGTCTTCTACCTGATTTAGTGCCCTTAGATTCTTCCTTCAGATGCTGAGCTTTAACTTGGAGCGACTTCAATGCAAGTCCTCAGAAAGTAACATCTTATTCCTGTTGTGTTATCTAAGGTTTTGACTTCTTCCTTTACATATGGTTGTAACAGTGTGCCTTTTATTTTCTCTGGATGTACTTTTGGCTATGTTGATAGGAAATGCACACTGTTTTTTTTCTGAGACTAGAACATGTAGTAGACATTCTAAGAATAGCTTATTCAGTATTATCTTCACACCTCTATTTTGTATATCTCCAGATAGTTTAGCTCAGGGATAAGAAACTGGCATTCTGCATTTTCTTCCCTTACAATTCCTGACATTTTTCCGATTAAAATTCTTTTTAACACAGTCTTATAAATTCCACATAATGAGCTGATGGGCAATGTGCCATTGTGAAAACACATCTGATTTTTGCTGGTTTCAATCTCCAGTGGTAGAAATTAGTTGGAAATAAAACTGTTCAGTTTATGTTTTCTACGCTTCTGACTAACCAGAGTCTCTTTGTGTTGTAAAGGCAGAAAGAGAGATGGACCATGTCATTTGGCCCCTCTTTGAGTATGAGAATCCCAGGAAGCAGGTAATGGCATGTAATATACTGGTATGATCAAGACACAGTTATGTGAATTAACCAAGTAAACCTTTGGAGCAGGCAGGACCTGTTCAGCTAAGACACCCGCCTGGTTAATATTTTTGTGTCATGGATGGACCTGATGAATAAAACTCTGGACTTTTAGGTAATATTTCGGATACTAGAAAATTTAAGGTAAGGTGTAAATCTTCCTCAGTGGTACAATTTTCAGAAGAAAGCAAAATAAAAACAAAACTATCATGGAAGGTATCTTGCTGAATAGCAGGGATGAATTCCAAAAAAAGGGTAAACATTATGCACATTATCTTTTGACCATTACCAGTCTCTTTATTTTTTTTAATTTGAATTAAAAACTTGTGTCAGGAAGCTGGCCAGTGTATTAGCAGTGGTAATTCATCCTCATTTTTTCTTACTATTACAAAGAAAAAAGTCACTATTAGATGGATAAAGGTACTTTCTTTTTTCCCCTACAACTGGGCAGTGTACAGTGAAACAAGCCAGCTTCTGGACAGGTATCAGGTTTAAATTCTGAAATTGCTGAATCAAGAGACTACTCAATGGCTTCAGGACAATCCTGTGAAAAAGAACAGCCCTGTCAGAAAGTCACAGTATAACCTCATGCTAAACCCCTGTGATTATCTCTCATTCTCTGTGCAGTGGAAGAAAGAAACCAAAATGTTTTGGTTTGCTTCTAGCTGTGCATTATTGAAAACTGACTTGCCACGTAAAATCCCACAAAGTTCAAGCACATTATGATGATTGTAGTGGTTTGTGTATGATTTCATACAGAGAAATATCTAATAGGTGTGACTTTTTCTTTATATCATGGTTGCTTTCCTCTCCAATAAAGCCTCTTATTCCAGTCTGTTTTCTTCTCTCATCTTGTTACCACTTCGTCCTCAACTATTGTACTCTTAGGGTTGCTCTGCATGATGTTTTCCCACCATTCTTTTACTCTAATTCTTTACTCTGTTGTTATTTCTGAAAAAAAACATGGCAAACAAAACATATGCTTTTAATTAAAAAAAAATTCCTTGTCTTCCTTACTAAGTCTAATTATTTTATTTTAAATGTACTCACTGCTGCAGCCATGGCTGCTTGTAGTTTCAGCCAGGTTGGCACCACACTCTGAAGAACTGGTCCTTGGAATGGAAACTTTCCTGACCGTAAGAAATAAAGACCAGGCAACAGGGAGGGAAAAAAAAAACAAAACCAAAACACACAGAGTGAAAAAAAGCAATGCTTCCATGAGAAGAAGTAACATGGTTCTTTTGCAATTACTTTCTAACTAATGCTCTACATTTTTTAGAAGCACATGTTTGAGGGAGAAGAACAGAAATCAGAGGCAGAAACTACACAGCTTCTCTTGTGAAGTTCATGTTCTTGTTTGTGTGATCTCCTAGGTCTTTATGTAAGCAGTTAGTAGATAGCACAATCTTAATTTCTCATTAATGCGCTTAACATTTGAAAGTGAAACATCAGTAATGTGATATTTTCTACACTTTCTTGAGAAAACAGATCCTTCAGATACAATTGATCTCCTGCTGTCTGTCCCCTTCTTTTAATAATAATAAGACATCTGCTCTTTTGAGAAGAGTCATGAGCTATTTGTTCTGTCCAGTTTGTGTCCCATGGTGATGTAAATCCTCCGCAAAGTCTGTTGTCTTGGACAGCTTAAATGGCTTTATTCCTAGACCCTGTTGTTTTGGCTGGCTGAATTCCTGCTCATCAATATATGTTCACCTTGCAGATAATGAGGTGTTTCAATGTGGACTTTATTTTAATAAAGTATAGAAATGAACAGCAGTCTTATTTTAGACTTCCCATGGGTTTTCTCTGTTCCTCTAAGCTGTGTATGTGTGGTATACTGTCTGAGCTGTCACAGAAATGTAGCAAATAACTGAGAACGCTTTTTAGAGATCAGGATCCTTCTTTTGACAGAGAAGTTAATGTTTATTGCCTATGAACCAGCACAATCCTGGGGAACATTTGAAAAATGGCACCAGTTTTTACATTTATTTTGGGTGTGCACAGTACTAGTCTTACAAATTCCAACATGATTTAAAATTGTTTTACAAGATCTATCCTTGAGGGGATGTAAAAGCATAGTCTTTTTTAGCAACATTCCTCAGCATTTTTTCATACAGTAAATTAATGCTACTGACTTCATTTCCCAAATAATAACATTCTAGCAACCCGAGACACAATAAGTAGCTATACAGTAGCCTTTCCTTCAGCAGGTTCCAGTGACACTTCAACCCCAGGCTATTGTCTATTGTTCCCAGTTTTAAGCTGATTTTTTTCATCTCCAGTTCTTGACCTCTTCTTTCTCCCTTCCTTCATTCTCTGCTGTTCCTTTCTCTCAGGCCTTCCGTTCTTTTCTTTATTTATTTTGTTCTATTTTCCATCATTCTCATCCTGTAGCCATTTCAAACACTATTTCATCATTATCTTTGATTCTGTCTCCCCTCTTCTGTGTAGGTTTGCTTTCCCAAACTCTACCATCTTGATGAATTCTAGTAAATAATGACATACAACATAAAATCAGCTTAATAGCAGATGGTTGGCAGATTGGAAAAAAAAAATCCTTGGCTGATAAAAATGTGATGAGTCAGTTAAATATAGAAGGACAATTATTTCCTACTGTTTACCCAGAACTTACCTGTAGAGCCCTTTTCTTGCTTACTTTTGTTGTTACTCGTTATTTGTTTTTATGAGCAGAACAATGAAATCCTTTCCAACCTTATATGCTGAATGGATTAATTTGTAGGGAGCATTAAACACATTTTCTCATGCCTGGTCCTGAAATGTACCCCAAGTAGCTTGAGAGGAAGAAAACTTGGAAAATGAAGGATAGGTACAAGAAAACAGAGCATTAGGTTACTAAATTCTAGAAGATTTTATGTATAGTTTAAGATTCAAGTTGCAGTATCTCCTCTTCTGCATCTCTTCAGATTGCATTATTATTTATATTAAAACTAAACTAGAATCCTGAAAGATGTCTGAAAGGGACACAAAAATGCTTACTAACACCCAAAGGGGGGAAAACCTCTGATTTCTCATTCAGGTTCTAACATATATGTCAATGAAGTGTAGAAGTGTAAATGTGATAGCACAGGATTTCTCATAACATTTTAAATTCAATACATCCTGTGAAGCAGACAAGTCATGGGTAACACAAACTCTCAGCTAATTTGAATCCTTGGTTTCAAATTTTTCCAGAGTATTATGCTACAGGTGATAGATAAAATTTAGATCTAAATTTGAAAGAATGAAAAAAGAAATTATGACAGCTGCTAGTCACAATTAACAATCCTTGTTTATGCAGCTGAAAGGAGGGGTGTAGATTAAAGTCTCAACTTCAGACACCTCTTACAGGTCAGTCACTTCAGTCCAGAGGACTTTTACATGTAAAGTGTTTCTTTTACAGATGAGTTTTTTTTACAGAAGATTATTGTGCTAAATCAGCTTCTGAAGTGTAAAGGTAAGACATGACAGCTTTTAGCCATTTATAGTTTCTTTATCCTAGAGAACTTGATGACAATTTTGATATTTCCCCAGCTAGTCTGGAATGTAAGACAGATTCAAGAGCAATAAAGCTAAGACTGAGTTGCTGCCCTTCTTGTTTTTCTTACATAGAAGCCCTACTACTTGTTCTACCAGTTGGGTAAAACTCAAATAAATGGATTTCCTATAAAGGAACAGTACTTAAGGTTCATCCTCCAAAAGTTGAATAAAAGACTGGCACAGACCTGTTGCTGTTGATATTCTAAGCTGCTGTGCTGTGCAATGCAAGGCTTTTTGACTATAAAACTCTGCAGATTGTGTCTGGAACGTTCCCCTCATTTTATTGTATGCAAGAGGAAAAGGATCTATTAACAGATTACTGACTGATTCTCTGCCTTCTAAAGATTTCTCAGAGACAAGCTTGATTTCTAAAGAAATAGTCTCTATACCAATCTGAGACTTAAATGTATTTTTCTTTAGTTAATTACAGCTGTATTCCAGTCAAGTGATTTTATGGAATCTGCAGGTGTTCTTTAGTGAACAACTGATGTGGCATTCCACTGCTAAGACAGGATTAATTTAAACTAAAACGACTAAGGTGGGGATATCCTCTACAGTAAGATTTTTTTGATACAAAAGGTTTTATCAAATGCTCTCTCAATATATTAAATTATGGTTTCCATGACAGCACCTGAGGTAAAACTAGACCAGCAATTCCAAAGGTCACTCCTCGAAAAGCACTGATCAGAGAGGTTGATTTGGTAATGTGATTCTGGGAGATTAAAGAACAGATTTGCAAGAAGAACCTTAAATTACCATAACCAAGGAGAAATGCAGCATAGCCGGGAAAAAAAAAAAAGACGCTGCAAGTCTGTGATGGTTAAGAATTACAGGGACTGGTAAAATTGCCTTAGAACAGCATAAATACCTTTTAACAGTATATAATAAAGTAAGTTCTTACAAAAAGTGATGTACTTTAAAAACAACAGAGAGTGACTTGCATACAGAAATGCAGAGAGTAGATGAAAATAGAAAGTTTGTTTGTGTTTGGTGTAAGTGTCCTGAGGTACAGATATGTGTGCAGTATCAAATTTTGATGTATTGTTTTTATTCCAAGTCCTAACATGCTTGAATTGCTAACACTAGATCTGCAGCACTCACTGCTTAGCATTGACATTTTCCTGTTATGCAAACATGGATTATCCTGGATAAGTGAGTTAGCCTTCTGATTTGTTCTAGATTTTAGTTAATAAGCATCTACTTCAGATTATTTTTCAACTTGATTCTTTTCTTAGTGCTTTTTGAACGAGGAGCTATAAAATAATTGGGGAGCTAATAGCACCAGTTTGTTTGGCTGCCAGTTCAATGCAGCAGAACTGTTTCTGATCCCTAAGCACTTTGGTAATTTGCTTCTATTTCTCAACCTTTAGCTCAACTCTTACATTGTCCAATGTTTTAAAATGTTACCACTAACTCTAGATAGGCTGTTCAGAAATGAATGTCCTATATGTATTTGTTATAAAGCAACTATAAGTAATAGCATTTAAAAGACACTGAGAAAACGACAAGCTACAAAGTAAAATATTACAGGGACCAAGTTGATACATCTACATTAATTATGCTGAATAACCACACAAACCTTATGGATAATTCATTACATACTTATACATTCAGATAATTAATACATGATTACCAGAAGAAATGTACACTTGATTAAATAGCTTCAGTACTCTGAAGCACTTTTACCTGCAAAGGAAGAAGAATGCTCCAATTACAAGAACTCCTAGAAGGAGGAGCGAAGCCAAGAAAGTTGCAAACAGGTCACCTTTTGTTTGGGACTTTATGCTGGGCAGCAAAACTTCCTCACACCGCGGTCCTGTGTAATTCTCAATGCACCTGGGAAAACAAGTTTTATTTGGGTTAGGTAGTAATCTGTCATCTAATACGAAAAGCATGTTTTACGTTGCTCTAAAGTAAGGAAGAAACTAACTGTGGTGTAATTCAAGGTTTCTGTTTGCTACACAGAAAGTTTTCTTTAGGAATTTCCACTCACCTCATATTTCTGCAACAGAGGAAATTGGGCATCAAGGTTACATTCTGATCCATACTGCTTTTATGTTAAATGCTATCTTTCTTAATACATTAATTGGATTAGCAATATACTTTACAGTGGTGTACTTTGCAGCTAAATCTGCCTCCTCCACTTGCTGGTTTCATTAATTAAATCCATGTCTTTAGTGTTGTCATCCCACTGGTCCTGTTTTCCCCTTTTCATGCAACTCTCTAGTATTTTTTATTGAGCACCTAGTACTATCAGCTAAATAGATTCAAGGGAATGGGGATTCACTGAGAGACAGTACAGCCTCCACTGCAAAAGTAGTTTATGAAGTGCAGTAATTTTTGCCAGAGGATGTCACATGCTTGGTGAAAGACCCTCTATTGGAGAGATCTACCTAAAAGTCTCTTCTGCTGTGCTTACTTTACGCATTTAGCTTCTTTAAACTTCTGAAGAAAGGATTAAAATGAATATGGTATTTTATCATGGTATGATACTTTATAAGCAGTAAATACAATTAATAGCTTAGTAATTCATATGGAGTAAAAAATAGGTTGAAGCTAAAACTAAACTAATCTTCGTCTTATATTTTTCACTTATTCAGATGTTTTCTTAAGGAATTTATTGCATTAAAAAAAGAGAGCACTTCAATCAATAACTACGTTCTACGTGTATCTTTTGGTATAAGTAAATTTGCCTCTTTCTATTTGTATTGCTAAAGACCTTGCTCCTTCATGCTATTTCTGGCATTGAAGTCATTACAATCTGTGACGTAAGCAATTCCAGGCTCCAGCTGAGAAAAATGGGCTGAACTCTGTAACATACTTGAAGTTCTTGACTGCCATTGGCAGCTGCAAAGTATAATTTCAGATGGGGGATAAGAAGGCAGAATGAGGAGTAGCTGCCAAAACCCAGAGATGCCTAGGACACCTAAGACAAATGGATCGCTCTGAGCATACCAACATGCCTGCTTCCTGTGACTGCCAGCAATGCTTTCTGTAGATTATGGGGTACTATTCCAGTACTGCTGGGCAGGACTGTAGCATGAAGAATTACTGCCACTTAATTATTGTCCTCTAGAAATAAAATGGAAGATTTGGACCTAGATAAAAGATTGAATAACATTTGTTAAAGATGTGCAACTCCTGAAAGAGCCACCATTTACTAAGGACAATGTGAGATTTTTTCCAGTGTTTGACTGCTGGGAGAGGGAAAGGTAGGCAGACTGCTCTGATTGCTTGAGATAATGTTCCAGATATTTACTGTAAGTATAGTGGCATTTCAGGGGCCTATTTCTGAAATACTGTAGAATACTTTAAGAATAGAAGTGTAGTCTGAGTGGGGCATTGTTCTCTAGCAAGTGAGAGAGAAATGCTTTGGAGAGCTGAATATAATAACAGGAGTGGAAAATGGAATAAAAAAATCATATAAGTAATCTTGAATATCAGTGAAAAAAGAGAATAATGCAAGACTAAAATGATACAAGAAGAAAAAAATAAATAGGTTTTGGCATCCAGTTATGGCTCATGGAAAAATTCTAGAGAATGAACATAAAGGCAGTAAGTCAGTAGCTTAAAGGGAAAGGTGAAGAAGGGTGAACCAATGACGACTCCTAGCTGAAGAGAGTTGTGTTTGGGATCGGGTGAAAGCCTACAGCAGAGTTAGCTGGCATGCTCAGTGCATGGAAGCCATACTCATGTTCTGCAAAAGACCAATTGGGAAAGTGATGGTAGTGTAGCAAAATGTCACTGAGACTGTAGCCACTTTCTGCTGAACAGAAAACGAAGCAGATGTTTAAGGTAGTCACAAGTCTTCAGGTGGCAGAAGGCCTAAGAGTGTAAAGGGAACACTACAGCCAATGTGAATCCAAGGTTATAGCAAAGAGAAAAAGGCATATGCTGAAAATGCAATATAAAACATGTTTGAACCTCTTAATTCTTCCTGGATACAACAAAACCAAGTTTTAGAAGGATGTTCTCCATGACTTGCCAGTTTGATGATATCTGTTGAACTATGAGCAATGAGTTAGGGTTTTTAAAGCTTTTCCTCCAGGCTGACCTGTGGACACTTACTGAAGGCAATTCCATGGTATGTAGAAAATACTATCATATGAAGTAAAAAAATATGGTGGTTTTCATAAGAATAGGAAGACACCGATAGGTATTTCTTGGCTACATTTAAATAAACAAAATTCTAGCTAGTGCAACTCTACAGATAGGCTCTGCTACCAATAGGACATTTCTAAAAATCCAGCTGTTTAAATATTGGCTTGCATAAGCTTTTACAAAGTCATCACTGCTGAAGTTAAAAAGGTGAAGGACGATGGTATTTAAGCTTTAAGAAAACAAAGAGAAGGAAGGTTTCTACTGTAAGTCCCCTCCTAAAAATGGTGAGAAGAAAACTCAGTAGAATTCAATAATTAGCAGTGGAATGCGCTCAGAAGATCTGCTTATCCTGTTGCATTAGCAGAGCTCTAATAATTTCAGTGGAATCACATACACAGTGACTGAAAGCAAGTCAGAAAAGTGGTCTCTAACAAGCATGTGGGGTATGAATACAATCCAGACTCGTAGTATCTATATAGTGTCTCCTAGATGTGGTCAGTCTTGCTACACGTGGCTTTAAAAATCAGTGGCTACTCTGACTTTATCATGTTTCTATTGGCTGCCTAAAAGCAGAGTACAAGTTAAGCGTTACAGTTGTTAACAGGACACGATTAATACACTTGTGCACTTGAACAAATGAGTGCAGGAGACAGAAGCCTGCTTCTAGACTATAGTGAGAGGGAATTACACTAATCAACTCTTGTGGTCACTAGGCTGAGTGCTGCTGTCACACATCATCTGTGTGCTGTTAGCTTGCTGTTTCAGGACATTCTGCCTGTTGGCCTTCAGTTGTTCTATGATGTAAGATCCCAGGACAATTTCTAAAAGGGCAAAAATGGTCTTTGCTCCTCAGAGAAATTAGAATTTCAAATTCAGAGTTGAAAGACAATAGCCTTCAAATGCTTGACAAAAAGCTGTGAGATTAGAACTCATTTTCAGATAGCATTGAGATTTATGCTTTCCTAGTTGCCTGCACACTAGCACACACACCTCCATACCTCTGGTCAGATGAAAGAAGCCAGCCTTAACAGTTGTATGCAAACTTACTGTAGGAGCTGTGCTGGAGAAAAAACTATAACGTAACACACGTAAAGAAATACACAGAATCTTTCAATGGAGGGCATTAATCAAAAATACTTGTATCAGCATCAGTACAAGGTGGAAGGACATAGACAACATTGGGTGTGAGAAACAAGCCACATAATTTTAAAGATTTTATTGGGGACATACAGCACTAGGTACATATAGGGGGTACGTACAAAACAAAGCAGACCCTTCCAAAGCTTTATAGTGTTTTTCATCCACATACCAACTTGAGCTTTTTGTTATTTATGTAAAGGTGTCTCCTGCTTGAAATTTACAAGCTTTTGATGCTGTCCATATGGCGTTATCCCTCCTGTCACATTCCTTTACAACAGATAATGGTTTAGGTGGAGCAATAAAACTCCCTCCTCCCATCAATGGATAACAAAGGAGCTTATTTAACTACTTACAATATTTAATTTTAGAAAAAGGCAAAAGCAAAATTTCTATCCTAATTTATCACATTGGATAAGATGCTGGGAGGTGACCAGCAGGATCTGCAACCTTCCTTTAGTAAACTAAAATGTAAAATGTAAACATAACAGTCCTCCAATAACAGAAAGCATTACTTCTGTCTTGTTTGCAGATGCAATTTGTGAGACAGTGCAAGTGACATACTGCCTATCTGATTTAGGTTAGAAGGTAGGCACAGTTTCTTCAGACTGAGGTAGGTGCTAGTATTTGCCAGACTTTAAAAAAGGAAGTATGAACTGAGACAAATATGCACACAGAATGCATTGCTTCAGTCTGGGCTTCAGTTTCATTTAGTTGTCCTTTAGTCAGGAAATCCTGGATGCTCCTTAGGGCACAGCAAGTATATCACTCATGAGGACATTTGAAAAAGAGAATGAAGGACCTATGTCAGAGAAAGAGCCAGAAAAGTATGTGGTATACAGAAAACTACTGAAAGAATTTTCACAGGATTTCTTGGAGTAGTTTAGGGAAGATGGAGAAGAAATTGGATTAGGGTAAAGCAAATAAAGGGGAAACTAGGATAACCTTTAACCATAAAAAGGAATTTGAGGGAGATTTCCAAGGTCTGTCTCTGTCCCTTGCAGTACTCAACCTGAAGGCGCTGTCCTCTGCAGAATATGATCCCTTCCCCTGAACACACTGCACTCTGCAGAATATGATCCCTTCCTTAAAAGGAGAGCGTTCACTCAATTTCTTTACGTACTCCACTCGGAAGCAGAGGAGCTGTGTTTGTGTGGTCTTAGACCATCTATTTTGTCTGAAATACAGAATGAAGGCTCTGAGCAACCAGCCATGTGTAAGACAAAATGGAAGTACCAGAGGTTCCCCTGACACAAGATCTTCCCCTAATTCTGCACTGTGTCTATTAATGATTGTGGGACAGCTGTTTGTTGAGACAAACAGCTTTCAGCCTCATGTTTTATAATGCATCTGAAGCAGCTGCTTTTCTATCCTTTTCCATTCTGCTGCATGTTTATTTAGTACATTTGAGCGTTCCTGGATTTGAAGCTCATCTTGTTTATGGTGACAGGTGCACCTTTCACTGCTTAGAACATTAACTCATTGTCAGGAAAGGAATGAGGGAAGTTGGCAACTGAACACCTTCATTGTTATTTAACACACATCTGTCGTATTTAAAATTTGCTAATGTTGCACAGGGGAGGGGGATAACCCAGTGTTTTGTTTCCGTTAAATCTCTACCTCATACATATGAACGGTAAAAGTTACTGAAGTTCCAGAAGTAAACAGTGGCTCTTAATTTGTTATCATGCTACCACGTACCCATTTATAAGGAATGATGCCATTTTCCTTGTTGTATTGTGAAATTTCTTCCATTGTGTAAATAAGTAGCATCTTGAGACATATCTTTTCAGGTATTGTCCAGTTTTTTTAGTATCTCTACTAGCAATTCTGTCACTTCAATATGACAGACATCTGCAGCAGAGAAACATTGCCTAACTGTGTTAGGATGCCAGTCTTGAAGTTCCAAAGCATCAAATATTTTTCTGAATTCTGCTGAACAGTGATGCATTTTTCCTGTTGTTTCTATTCACATCACTGCTGATTACTAAGATATCTGTGTGTAAACAAAACCTTTCTCATCTATAATTAGCATTCTCTGACTGATTAAGGAACATGCTTAGAATGAGGACATGCTTAAATAGAATGCTGCTATTTAAAACCATATAACCTCATAATCAACCACTAGATACAGAAGAAAAGTACTTGATAATTGCAATAAGGATACCTAACAAATACTCCTAGGATGTAACTTTCCTGCTTCAGCAGGTTACATAAAATCTTCGGGTACCTGAATTAAAAATAATTTCTTTTGGAGCCCTTTTAAAGTGGAGGTTATCTGTACTAAATACTTTGTGCTTCTGAAGAATGAATTGTTCTGAGTATTTGTTACTTCATATTTACAGTTACTGCATCAAATACACCTTCCTTATTACACAGTCTAGGAATAGTTGAGGGGGTGCTTTGAAATTGTGTAATGGGTGCTGTTTAGCCTAACATTTTTCCATGTAAGTATTTTAATATCAATAATATACCACATAAGTTTGCAAGGTTTTGCAGTTAGAATAAATTATCATCATGTAGCACTTCCTAGCCATATCTTCACTTCTTGATCTGATTCCTTCTCCCTGGAAGTGTTCGAGGCTAGGTTGGATGGGAGTCTGGGCAATCTGGTCTAGAGAGATGTGTCTCTGCCTAGAGCCATGGGAGTTGGAACTATATGATCACTGAGGTCCATTACATTCTAAGCCATTCTGTGATCCACTTTATGGCATTGGGCAATATGCTTAATGACAGCACTATGCTGTGTATGCTTTTTTCAATGCGTATTTATCACAAAATTGCCTCTTCTCTCCTTCTCTGCGACAGTGTTGTAGTTTGAAAATTTGCCAAATTTTCAGGAGTTGTTTTTTGTGCTTTTATGCCAAAAGAGCATTTTATTTTGAAACTAGAGATGGTTGTCCCATCAGGCCACTGAGTCAGTGTCCTGACCCCAGAGGGCATTGGTGGACAGAGTCTATAAAAGGGAGTGAACTTCCAGATTTCTGCCCTTCTTGTTCTGTCTCTTGGCAGATAAGGAATTTTGCTGTGCCAAGCACAGTCCCCACCCTCCCTACCCCAGGGAGGGCAAAGGCCCAGTGGGCCGCTCTACCCGGGGCAGTGAAACTGCAGCCCCGCTTGGAAAGAGCCTGGCTAGGCTGCAGGGCGGTCACTGCAGATCCACCATGGGGGCCATCCTCAGCCCGATTCCTGTCTCCAGGACAGTGGCAGTGGGCCAGAGCAAGGAGCCACTGCCCCCACATTTGTCCTCACCACGGGCATGCTTCCTCATGATCAGGGCCATGGGGCTGATGCAGATGGTGTATCTCAGCTCTGCCACTGAGAGACCTTTGAAGGTTCCTACTGCTTGGCCTGAAGTTTTGGGCTACAAAAAGCAGATAGGATTGATCTCTTAAACATTTGACAAACAGAAAGAGCCTGAGGTTCTGAAGTGGATGTTGTACTCCTCTATCTGAGATGCTGTTTGTTGCAGTCTGGAGGACCATTGAGGATCTGCTGGCCATAATCCCATTGTGAAGAGCTCCCAAGACAAGGAGGTAGAAGCAAATCAGAGACATAGAGGGGAAGCTGGTGTCTACAAAAGGACTGGAAAATGGACTTTTCCACAAGCATCATAATGTAAAGGGGCTTCAGGAGCCCTACTGAATTCCATGGATGGAGAGGATGGCTGAATTCTTCCTCTGATTAGAGTGTATCTTTTCCGAGAGCTGTCATCTGAGGCCAGAAACCAATGTGTTAGCTGTCTCCCATTTTTCTCAGTGTGTGTAATGGCATTGTGAAACAGTTTCTGCTTTACATTTTTTATTCCTTTACTTATTTGGGATTTTTTTTCTTGTCTTTTTGGTTGTGGGTTCAAGAAATTTTTTCTTTTTAGCAAAGTTGCTTCACTGCCTGTTGAATTCTTAGTGAGAGTTTGGATTGCAGGCACCAGCCTAGAACTGATCTACACCCAGGACATAGAGGTTTAAACATTTAAGTTAAAATGTCACAAACAAAAGAAAGAAATATTTGAATCACAAAATCACAGAAGAAACATGGTTGGAAAGGGCCTACTAGATCACCAACCATACACACACACCCACAAATACCTACATGGCTGATTGATGGAAAAACAATCCCCTCCATGCCTGCCACAAAGCACTATATGTATACACTTCTTCAATACCTCCAGGGATGGTGACTCAATCATTCCAGTGCTAGGCATCATAGAAGAGATTTTGATAACTGGATGAAAAAGTTGAAGTAGTAATCATTAACTATAGCTCAAGACTGAAGGAGGGGGCAGAAGTTGCAATGAAAGACAAGAGGGTAATATCCTTAGGTGTAGTAAGTGTAATTAAGTGTAATATGTGTCTGAATGCCTATTATCATGCTAAGTAAACCCATTAAATTGACCATAATTTATTTTCATGAGCAACAACTCAGAATTAGTAAATGCAAAACCATGAAAAGTTAAAATTGAGTTTAGCATCTTCTTTTGATTTGTTAAATTAGAATATAAAAGGCTATGGCTGTATTTATGCAGGAAATTTATCCACATGCAAAAACAGGAAGTGCTTTTTTTTCAGCATGCTACATGGGCTTCAAAAAGAGGAATGACCATCACTGTAAAGTGCTGCCCTTCCAGTGCTTCAGTGAGAATTCAGAGAAGGCAATGAGGTTCGAGTTACTTTAATTTTTCCTCCAAGAAGATTATATTCCCTTTGCACCTCCTCATTTTGATTGGATCTTTTTGTTATAAGAATTTTCACAATGTAATTAATCTAGAAGAGAAGACAGGAGTGTACTTTGTCTTTCTGCATTCCTTTCCCACAGTCTCTTTTGCCTCTGTGAGGCAAAGGGAATTTTGTTTCTTGCTGTCTTTTAATGAGGGGAGGAAATACTGCCCAAAATATAGATAACATCCTAAATGCATACATAATGGTACTGTTACATTTGTCAAACAAGTATACACCAAGTAACACATGTAGTTTTCGTGTCCTGTCTCTGCAAGCTAGGTAAGTAACCTGAGTATGAACTACCAAATTTGGAAAACAGCCATAGGTAAAGGGTACTCTCTATTTTATAATGGTTTAACAGTAATTTCTTGAGAAACCAAAATGGAGAAATTGTCATTAGACATCTGCTGTCCAATACTGAAAACCACACAAAACTTCATTCACTGACCTGCAGAATGGGCTGGATACAGTAGGAATGATATAGCAAATCCCTCCATTTAGACAAAAAGATCCATAACTAGTGCCACAGAGTTCTTCATGATCTTAAAATTAAGACAAGAAGACAGGGAAAAGGAAATCTTAATTATACTTCAGGTAAGTATCAGTCTTGCTTTCCAGGCCAGCAACATACAGCACAATATATCTTGCAGAATTACTTCAAATAGTGATATGCTAAAAAATCACAGATTTATCACCGTAGCAGATGTGAAGCACTTAAATTATATGGATAAATGCAATGTTTCTCTTGCAGTGAGAAGAACTTTTGAATTCCCCACTACTTCATTTGCCTTTTATGACCACAAACAAAAAAATGAGTACAGTGATTCTTATGATGATCTATATGAAGTCTGGTTTGCTGTCTTCCAGGGACAATTAGTTTAATTATCTTCTGTGAGAGCTGAGTCAGTACAAATAAACCCAGAACAGTGTCTGGTGTGGACCAGGACATTTTGAGACTGCTTCAGGCTGTATTAAGATCTGAATCATAGTGCAGTTGGACACCACCAGGTTTTCGCATATCATTTTTAACAGCAAGTGGAGGAGCTGGTCTGTGAAGTATGTTTGCAGAAGACTGCCTGTTGCAATGTAGTTTCCACAGAGCTCAAAAAGGTTTTTTCCTAACACAGTAGGCTGATGAACAGTGTGTTTATCACAATTAGGCATTCTAATAAAACACCAAATACAGGATACAAATGTTTTCACTCAGGGCAGCAGTTACCTGTTTCATGGTCAAAAAGAGTAACTAACTGTATCACTTCACTCTTTCTGAAAGCAGTCTAAATTTGGAAGCTAGAGTGATATATTTAATGATATTTTTAATGCATCATCAGCATTTTATATATATGCATATATATTTTAATATATTCAATCTTATGGAACCACAGCATCTCAATCAAAAGAAAAATAGAACGGTCTTTGGACATCACAAGTGTGAGAATCATGTGTCACCTCACACTTGAGGTGTTGGTTTTACTGTTATTTCTCCCAGAAGTTCTGAAAAAAGAATTCTGCTGTTTCACATGCTCTATACAAAATGTAGTGTTGTTTTAAGAGGAAGCAGAATTTTAATTTTCTTAGTTGTCCTTCAGGAAGAAGAGTTAGAGTTCCCCTTTATTCCTGCAGGGAAGGAGAGAGTGGTGTGTACGTAAGACATTCTTACCTAGACAGAATTTCTACTGCTTTGTATGTAAAATACACCTTATTTCTAACCCTGTGCACCTAAACCATCATACCTTCTGCTATCCTCTAGACTATCTCTGGTAATTCCATTCCTCTCCTGCATTCCATATGGTCTTCTATTTCTATATTGATATAGGAGTGTGAGTAAAGTCCTTGTAGTATTTTAAGACAAAGGCAGTTACACCACAGAGCTCAACAGGAATTGAGTGTATGTTCATGCTATCAAAGTTCTGGCATCCAAATGGTAACTGGACCTTTCAGTGTATGTGCAGGAAAATTAGGGAGCTAGAAGAGGTCAAAGGTTAGGCTGGAAAGATTGTTCATGTTTGACCTTGTTGCATTGGCTCAGGATGTGGCATAACAGAAATGTGTATTCTGCCTTGCCTCATTAGAAGTTAATGAAGATTTAACTCTGAGGCTTTCTGTGCTTGTCTACTGGCAATTAATTAACTGCAAGTTCACTATTAGAAGACTTTTTACATTATTTTACATGTGTAACAATATAATTGCAATGTGAATAAAATGGTAACAAAAACCTGAGCAGGATTTAAACAAAAGCTGTACGTTATTTGATTTTGGTTTATTCAGACATAATTTCTGGAATTTCTGTGACAGTATAATTAAATCGAAGGCTACCTCCTTCCTTAAACGAAGATAGAATATTGAATACATGAGCAGTGTTTCAGGATATCTATATAAGAATCAAGAGAATAAAAATGCAATTGTCAACTTTGACCTGCTCTTGACTTTGTTAAGCATTGGAAGCAGTTAAGCAATCCTGAAATGCTACCATACAGAAAAGCAAGATGATAGAAGGTAGGCCCCACAGAAAAATCCCTTTAGACAGCTCATGGAAAGCCTTCAAATAAATTCTCATGAGAATTAATGAGAACTTATTAACCTTATTATAATCTTGCCTTATGGCTGTATTTCTTCATCTTTATGCAGAAATAGGCCCATCTTACACTGGCATAGTGGCAGAGTACTGAATAAAAAGAAATATACCTTAAGTCATTCAGGTTTCAGAGCATTTGGGAAAATGATTCTGTCACTATTATGGTGTGAGCTGTATACTAAGGACCAGTTCTACAACACAACTAGACATTTCTGTTCTGGCAAAATACCTCAGGCACTGTCTTAGACCTATTAGAGAAAAGTGAGAGGTGAAGAAAGAGAACAGAAAGTGCCTAGGAAGCTTTCAAAACCTTTTTGATTGTAATTACAGACAATTTTTCTATAGGTTATTTCTCTTTAGAGCTAGACTTCTTTCCAGTTAAGGGAAAAATGGTGACCTTAATTTACCATTAATGAGATGTTTGAGGAAATTTCTATCCATATAGATCAGGTGTCCCATTTTCCATCCAATTGTGCTTTTCATTAATTTTATTTTGTATGTTAGTTTTTTGCTACTACTTACTGAAAGTACCTGGTTAATATAGTAGAAAATAGAATCATGAAGACAGAAGGAAATTCAGTGTTCTAAAACTCAAGAAAAAGATTACTAATTACTAGCAGTTTGGGGTTTTGCCACAATACAAATATTTATATTGTTGTGCTTCATACCCATTTTAGTGGAATGCAGTAGTTCGGATCAAATATGAAAGCTACAGCTCTGGTATTACAGATGGGGAATTACAAAATCAACAGTTTATGCCTTTATAGTCAATGATGCAGAAGGGTATACTGGAGAATCAGAAGGGGTTCAGTACAAGCCAAAACTCAATTACATTAGCATGGGTGACTGTGTAATGATTTTTCATGAGGTAGATTAATACATAATACTAATCTAAAAATGCAAATTGTATGCTTTGAAAGTCAAATGTTTACTATATTCAGACTACCATAATCAAGATAGAAAGTTTCAAGTAAAGTGATGATGGGAAATTAAAAAAAAATACAAAAGATTTAGCTTTTCAATTAATACAATTGTGGAACCTTATATAATGTACATATATGTGTATTGATATTTTATGCGAGACATTAAATAATGCAAAGAAGGACAGAAAAGTTATTTTTTTAGAAGCTGGGTTTTGGTGAGACGCGAAGAGGAATGGAACAAGATTGTGCTTTCTAATAGTAGGCTGAATTCTTAAAGAATGGCAGAGGTAATAAGAGCCTCTAAATACTCTGATTCTCAATTACTCTTCTTGAGGAATTGTGGATAAACCTACCTTTATGCTGCCCTGTCTGTCTGCACTTAAACTTTTGTAACCTAACTGTTCTATCTATTAAAAACAAAAATAAATGATGGCTCAATACCATCTTAAGCCCCAAAGAACCAAACCAGCCTTGATAATCCTCGTGTTGACTCAGCTGTAGTGACTAGTCAAGAGGCTAAAATGCTACAGACTGCCTAATCCTGAAGTCTGCTAAAACAAAAAAAGGAAGGGGAATGAGTGGGAGATGTTGTCATAAGATAGAGGTGCTGATGCCTCCTGTCTCACTTCCAAGCAACTTTGGACTGTTTGGTAGTCAGCCACAAACTGTGAAATACTAAGATAGATCAAGCATTACCTTAAGAGAATTCATTCCACTGATTGGTGAATTCTAGTTTGCTGACTGGTAAGTGGTGATATGGAGTAGTTGTGACAATCCAAATGGCAACTGCCAAAATCAATGCTATTTTAATGAATTCTAATTATATATGCATACATATCCAAGTAAAGACTTGGAAGAAATTACCTGTTCGCATATTATTCCGACAACAATTTTTATTCTTGATCAGAGGCTATTCTTCTAAAACAGCACCTAAAGACAAACATGTAAATTTAGCATCTTTTTTTTAATCCTGGTGACTTTTTCCCCTAAAGAAGTAACTATTGGAATGTATCTTTCAGTGTTGCTGCTAGAACATTTTTTATGTGACAGTAATTTGTTACTTTGACATTAATATATTGTTATGTTATGTGTAAGTGCCATTAATTCACAGTTAATGGCAAACGTTCCAAGTCTACTGTTAAGAGAACTCCCAAGGACAGTACTACAGGGTAAAACTACATCTGCACCAAAGTACATTTGAACAATGAACACTTTTTTCCAACTGCCATGCATATTCAGAATTTTTGTGTCTGATGCTTTTAGGCAATCTAAAGTTTTGATCCTGGGTAGCTAATTAAATTTGTATTTGTACTTGAAAATGTGCATACAACTGTACCAGCCTTCAGATAGGTAATTAGTCAGTCAGGTATGATCTTGACGGTAGAATACTTGCATTTCACAAACAAGAGCTCCCCAACTTGTAATCTCTTGGAGAGAATGTTTGTGCTTTACATGAATGTTTCTCATGCCTGGATGTCAGGTGAAATTTGTAATACCGGCCATGAATTTTGCAGAACTCAGCAAGGTCAAGACCTGCACATTTATGTTAAACATGTGGAATAGAAACTTTCTGCCTGGACAGAAACCAATCTTCACTTGACATTGCTAAAATGAAACTTACTCTGTAGATGTGCCAACTCTGTAGCTATCTAACATATATTCTGTTTCCCTGTAAGGTACAGTCAAAGCTTACTGAGCCAAACAAGTTACTGAATGAGTTTAACATGACAGGTCTCAGTTCTTTTTTTCCTAGTAATACTTTAAAGTGTGCATAAAGTAAATATTTAAGCAAATTGTCCTATATTGGAAGAAAGATTTTTTTCCTATTAAATGATCCAATAAAATAAATTACCAGCTTTACCAGAAATAATTACCTATACTTCAGATTTTAGTAATAGAAAACGAACTTTCTGCAGGGGTTAATTTCAAAAGGCATTTGTACTTACTACATAAGCAGACAGTTCTGTTTTTCATAGGACCCCAAATGGCTTCTCCAGCTTTTTAAGTGTCCTGGCAATACAAGAAAATGTGAAATAGCAGCTCCCTGTGATACTGGGCTGAAGCAGCAAGTCCCCACCCAAAGGCTGTCCTCTTGAGCTGCTCTACAGACACACAACTTTACTTCATGTACACAACCAACATACAAACATAGTATGTGGCACAGAAAAAAGTGCCAGCACAGAATCAGCATGATCCACTTCAGAACTAAATTCCTGTTTTTAGAAAAGATAAATTGTACTTAATGTGGTTATTCTAGTGAGTCAGGATCTGGATTCTACAGATGCTGTTAAAAAGGCTTTACAATTACCTTTAGTGCAGTGAGGGTGAGGCTACAACAAACATGCATACAGAGGCCAAGCAGAGATTAGGGTAACACCCCAGCCTGCCCACAAAACCATTTGCACATTTTTGTAGAATTGCCAGTACTGCAGTTTATTGCTGAATTCAAAACATTCCCATGGTGCAGTAGATATAAATTGCATAGTAAAAATATTATTTGCAGCAGTCATGTAAATTTATATGTTATTGGAGCATGCAGTCCTTTTTAAATTACTTGCCCTTTTCTCAGAATGTTACAGACAATGGTGTAATAACCAACAGTCCTCATAACATAAAATATAAATCAGATACATAACCTAAATTTCAGACTGACTTCTTTACCAGATTTAATTAGGATATGGGCTCTTCAAGAAACCAAGTAACTGCTGCAAATAGATCTAGCATCACCTTTTCTTACTGACATTGTGCATCTCATTGTCTTTCTGGTGCTGCTACTGGTGTAAATTGAACTTTCCAGGACATGAATCCAGTGATCCAACAGAAAATTCCTTAGAGGAAGTTGACACTTTTCTACAGCATCAGTGTTTTAAATGGCTGTGCTATGCACCTCATCAGCGTTTTGGACCAGGACTACTTGTTACAGGTAGTACAAATTGTTTGTAAGCAGAGTGCAGACAATACAACAGTTTCAAGAGGGGTATGGGATTCCTAACTGTCCATGTGTCAAACTTTGTTGTTTGCATATTGAAGGACACAAGGGGTGACAAAGAAGAGGGTGTAAATACTTCCTAAACAGTCTCAAAGGATTTTTAAGTCCTGATATTAAGTACTACAATTTGGGTCTAAAGATCACTTTTAAAAGACATGTTACTAATAGCACTCATAGTTGTGGCTTTTTTGGGCTTTGGGAGGTTTTTTGTTTGGCTGGGGTTTTTTACCTGAAAAGTAAGTCATTAGGTAGTTAAGTAAATGTTTGTTGCAGAATTTCAGAACTTGAACAGAAGTTGCAATATGTAAAGAATAATTTGGGCTCTCTAATTGGAAAAGAAAGCTCATAGTGTGTAAAGAAAACTAAATGTTATAGTAAGAATTATTGCAAACTTGGTTCTAACTTGCGCACATCTGTCTATCTGTGCGCTGATAAAAGCTGAAAGAGGTAAAATCTCCTGCTCCAATACTGAGTTCAAATAATCGTAAAAACAGTGAAGGGGAAAAACAATTAAAAATGCAGTATCTGTTCAATCTGCTAATTAAACATGAATCTCCTGAGATAAGCCAGGAGCTATCACGAAGTTTTGTTAAAAGAAGCCTATTTATTTTCTTATTTAGATGGTATCTTCCAATGTCATCACCACATGAAGCTCTTAAATGATTTTAGCAGAAAAAATCATCAGGTGTCAGAAAAATCCATCAAACTGCCCGAAACAAATAGATATCTCAGTGAGGAAGAATTCAAGATTCAGTATTACAAAAAATTTGTGTAAGGACAATCTGTTGCTGAGATTTAGATGCTGAAGGTTTAAGATGGGATAGCCAAAACATGTTGGAACTCTTAGCAAAAGACAGGTGCATTTTAGTTTTATCCAAGTAGTGGTTAGGATTTAGTCTATGCTTAGTTATATATTAAAATAGCTGGTAAAACTGTTGTTGTGATGTTGTAGTAGTAATTTGAGAGATTAAAGTAAATTTAAGAGAAAACTTTCCATTCCTACAATTTCATAACCAGCTGTAAATTCCCACCTGAAACTCTTATTTCTAGTGTTCGAGATATTCATACAGAAATGGGTAAAGCTATGTTTCAGCTGAAGCTTCTGTCAAAAATAACTGCTGTGGCCATACTACATGTGTATTTTTTAGAAAGAGATCCTTATCTCAAGCTTGTGTGCTTATGTGGGTGAAACACACTACAAAACTATTCCTTCAAACCCTAGTTTCTTCCATAGCACATTTTTTCTCCCAGGTTTTGTCCCTAAACTCTGCCAGAAACTGGCTGAAATGTGTACCTCAACAGTGCTGAGATACTAAAAGATATGACAAAAGTTCGGATATTTACATGTACATGTAGTTATCAGAAATTAATGTAACTTGTCTTCATTATGAGAATTTTGATATTTTTAAGCTAAACTTTACTCAGACAGCAGCCCCTGACTGCAGCCAGTGCCAGTTAATGCAGCTCAGTGTACGGAAGAACCGGTACAACTTGAACTGTTTTGCTGGGTTTTTTTAATCTTGTCTATTTAAAGCAGGTTCTTAACTTCTGTGTTTTATACTTCATTCAATTTTGCATTGAGTTAATTTGTTCTACTTAAACCAGGGCTTACCGCAGCAACCGGGAATTCTTAGCTCTGCGGGTGTAATCGTTCTCAGACAAGCACAGGACAATCTGCTGAATCAACGTAATCTCTAATCTGCACCGTGTAATCTCGCAGCTGCTCCCCGCATGCCTTTTATGTAATCCTGGGCTCTGGGAAAACACAACCGCACGGGCAGGACAGGCGGAACTCGCTGGGGAACCCCGAGTTGTAGCCCCGCCGCACCAGGCCGAAGCGGCCCCTCTCCCCGTCCCCCGCGCCGGGGCTCCCACCTGCCCGCCCTGTGCTGGGGTCGGCGATCAACACACAGCGGTTCCCACCGCGGGGGGCGGGGCCAGGGGCCAGAGTCGAGCCCGGCACGCCCCTCCCTCTCGCTCGTCCCGTAGTACTACAGTGCCCGCCCCTCCCCGCCGCAATTGGCTTGGGGGCCCTCGTGACGCGAGGCGAGCACGCGCGCGCGACCCCTTTAAACCGCCTCCCCCCCCCTTTCTCTAGCTCTGCACGACCCTCGCGCCGGCCCGCTGTTTCCTAGGCGACCCGCGCTGAGAGGGAGTGCGCGCGCGGGCTCGCGCTCAAGCACATCCCTATGTTCTGCCCCCCCTTCCTCGCCTCTGATGGCGGAGGCGCGCGCTGAATCGTTGGTGAAACGGGGCCGCGCGAGCAGCGGTGAGGCGAGGCGGGCAGCAGGTACGTGCCGCGCTGGGGACCCACTGGTGCTTCCTGGGGCCCCCCTGACGCCGCCGTGGGCCGCCCCTGGAGAGAGTAGGATGGCCTGGCGGGGTCGCCGCGCCGTGCTAGCGGGGCCGCGCTGGTGGAGAGGGGCGCGGGGAACCTCTCCGCGGAGGAGAAAGTTTGTCCACGGGCGCCGCCTCCCGTCAACTTCTCGGCGGCGAGGCCAGGGGCGGTCTTCGGGCTCCCGGCCTGCATCCGAAGGCAGTGGGGTTAGGGCACCCTTCGCATTAGGCTATCAGGCTGTGGGCCGGGGGATGTGGAGTGCAGGTGGGCTTCGGGCCAGGGCTGCTTTGCTGTGTGCCGTTGGGATTTTCCCTCAGAAAAGAGGGGGCTGTGGGGGCCGGCGGCCCCTTATGCCTGCTGTTACCCGCCCCCTTCCCCCCCCAGCTCCGCAGCCAGACACTGTGGGTCGCCAACTACTACCCTGCAGTTCCTAAATACGAATAATCCTGGTTATGCCTCCGCGCACAGTCGCCTTTATTCCCTTGGTGCGTGAAGGGAAGGAGGAGTGAGGAGTATAGCACCTCTGCGATACGGTAGTACTTGTGTGTTTTCAGTGAGAACGCTGTAAATCTGTAAGATGCTGCAGCTTTTGTCGGGAATCCGCTGCGCGAAAGTAGCATAGTAGGTTGCCCCGACAAGAAAACGTGCACTAGTTCTTTTTTTGAAGTTTAAATCTATTTACCTTGCTCTTAATTAGGGAGCGTGTGGTTTGTTTTATGTGAAAATGTGCTACATTTAATAGGCCTCTTTGTTACATCTGTAGATGTGAAATTATTATAGTTGTGAGGATTATATGCTGTAACAGGCTAGCATATTGCAGTGACTTAAGGGAAATGGTACACAGCTGTGCTTGGTTTCTAAGTTTGTAGGTGTGCTGGAGTTAGGAAGAGGATTGCTAAATGTGGCTCCAGCAGAATGTCTTTTTTCTGATGTGTGTTTGAGAGTAAACAGGTGAGATGGAGCACAGACTTGACACCATTGTAATAAGTGTGAAAGTGTAAAGGAGCACAGCTGTGGATGCATCGCGGCTGTGAATGCAGTGAGCAGCGAAAGGCTCATTTGCCTGAACTCGGGGCACCTGTCATGTTACAGACACACAGTCAGAAATTGCTCTTTTGTGATGTGGCTGTTAGGAATCCTATGTTTTGTGCAAGACTTAATGCTTTGCAGCATATTAAAAATACATGGGGTTGCTCACCCTTCGTTTCTACAACTTCCAATATTACCTGAGTATGGATCACGCAGAAGCGATACTGATAATGGTTCTCTGGTAGTTCCTGTAGGGATGCTGTGAGTTCATGCAGGGCACTTGTGAAGTGGTTATTAATATCACAGTCATATTAGGGGAGGATTATAAATTAGACCAGACAATAGTTACATGTAATGCTTTGCAACATGATACTGTGATTAACTTAATGCAACAGTTATACTGTGTATGGGAAAAACTGTTTGCAAGAACAAGTAACAGCATCTGTGTTGTGAGGCAGCATACTGTTTGTGGAGAAGGGAAGGAATATCTATCTCGTTTACAGAGTGTGTGGAATAAGAAGCAGGTGTGCACTGCTTTAAATGTGTTATGGTTCCTAAACACTGAAGGGTGTGCTTAGAGTTAGCAAAGTAACTGTATGAGTAAAGAGCCTACATTCCTAAAGCAGTTCATATGTATATGCACATGCCTTCCTTTATGCTTCTAAAGAAATCGGGGATTTTGCAGCTTTATCTTGATACTGCTCACTGGATTGCAAAATCGACTTGACTGCTTAGTGCAAGGTGGGGTTTTGACTGAAGGATGAAAAGACATGTAAGTTGTGCAAAAAGTAAGGTTTTGTTAGCAAGTAGTAACTGCGGAAGACAACAGCAACAAAGAGGTCATGTGGCAAGAGTTTGCATCAGCTGTAGTAGTTGAGATCTTAACTTCAACAATCTTATATCTGAATTTTCTTATTGACCTTTTCATAAGCTACATATGCCTGCAGTGTGAACAATAGTGCAAGCCTGCTGCTCAGCTGAAGTATTTTCAGATTGTGAGTGACAGCATAAATGTAGAACATAATGCACAGTATAGCTGTTTTACCTATCAGTGTGCTTGTTCCTAAAGATGAGTTGGGTCTATGTGTGATTACAATTCTGAAGGTGCCCTGTAAAAGATGCATCCAGTTTACCATATTTTCCCTCTCTCAACCCCAGGTATTTTTGTGCTGTTACTCCAAGGTTCAGTGGTGACTCTGAAACCTGTCTACCTGGCAGCTTGCTCTTTTGTCTCTGGTGGTCTGTATGCTGCAGTTTCTGACTCTGCAGTAATATTGCACCACAGATTACTTATAGCACAGAGGGACAGAACTAGTAAAACATCAAGCATGGTGAAGAGCATGGTTTCAGCGCTATTACATTATTATAACCAAATTGGAAGAAGAAACTGCGTTGTACTACAAATGCTCCTGATACAGCTAGAGTTTACTTGCATTATCAATATTAATTTGAGTTATTTACATTACCTGGCAACAGAGTAAGAGTTCTCCCACTTGTGTTGCGTAGTGTAGAACTGTCTGCATGTTCTATATGAGCAACAAATAGTGGTTATGTTGATATAGCAGTGCTAAACTCATCTGGTACCTGGATAATGGGGTTACTTGGTGGTCAAAATACCTTTTTCTTATTAAAACTGCAGAAACAATATTGACATAGGATAGTGAAGTGGTGCTCTATCTGTCTCGTGTTATCATCGAAGGTGTCAACTAAGTGCTATTTGTAGAATCCTCATTTCTAGTTGGTATGTGAGAGAAAGCTTGTGATTTAATTCCTCCCTTTCTCTGCTGGTTCTAGCTTCATACTCTGTGCTGTTGAAACTCATTTCCCATGCTATTTAGGTTTCACAATAAGATGGTTAAGTTGGAATCTGTGGTGTTAGAAAAGAGGGGATTTGGGATTTTTCTTTTTTTACTTGGAGAAAAGCAAAAGTTTTATCACTGTGGGGTAGAACTTGGCTCTTAGAGGCTCTTGTCCAAGGTAAATTGAAAGCTTTCTACCACCAGGGTCATAGGTGGTGCACTGTGGGCAGAAACTGAGTAAAGGATGGTGGAAGTCTTACTTCTGTCTGTCTTTCATGTTTCAAGTTGTCATATTTGTTGGGCTTAGGATTTGACTTGACAAGTGATGTATTAGGGTTTAATTCTTAATTTAGTTATGAGGTCACAGTGAATTCTTGCATCCATGTAATAATGTTGAAATTGCTGATTTTGTGTGATTGTAATGGAAGATGTGCCTTCTTGTAAATTCAAGTAGCAATAGAAGTTTTCTAATGTTATTTGCCATTAAACATCAGCTTACGTCTTGCTTCATTCAAATGCATAATATTTTCAGCACAAAGAGGTTTTTTCTGTCTCATTTAGATTTTTCTCTAGGATTCAATGTTACTTTGATATTTCATTTGTAAGATGTGTTTTGGTGCAGTTACTGTATCTTTGCATTGTGTAAAGCAGTGTAAACCTATAGCACTACACACAAATGATACATGTAAAAAATTTATGTTTATATATTTTGGTTGCAAAGTCAGACCTTGGAGATGTCTGAAGGCTGTGCAGGTGTAGCTCTGTGTTATAAGCCACACTGTATGTCAAATGAGCCAGTGATTAGCAGAAAAAAATAGTAGCTTAATAGATAATTAATACAAATATAGTTTGTCATAACTCTGTTTTAAATGTAATGCTCTCTATTTTTCAAGAGCTTAACTTTCAACCTAAATAGCCTTCTTGTACTTTATTTTTTAGCATGGAAGCTCTTAGTATGGTGGGTTTTAACTTTTTTTTTTTGTAAATGGTACTGTATAGAGGTATAAACTTCCCTTGTTGACCTTAAATCCTTAAGTGGGATTTGCACTTCTGGTAGTGATTTCTAATTTAGGTAATTGCCTTATTTGGTAAGGTTTCTATTTGGTGGATGGGGAAGGACCTTTCCTGGCCTATGCTTTGTCTTGGGAAACAATAGGTAAAGTTCGACCTATTCAATTCTCCTTCCTACTGTCTGTCCTGCCACTGCTGGTTTTGCTTCAGCCTCCTGCAAATGTTCCCTAGCACACAGTCTGCCCAGTTCTCTCAGGCGTGAGCTGCCCAGTTATTGTATGCATGGGATTCACATCTATTTTGTATTTGTGAAGACGCCAAATACTTGATAAAATAAAAAAGGCAAGCAGGCAGAGGAAAACTTGAATGGATTGCCATGAGACAGAGCTTCTCTGCTATTCCAGAGGACTTGAAACTGCCCGAAAACAAAGTGTCTGAGCTTCTGAAAAAGTTGCAAAAGTCTTTGTAGTGGAAAGTGTTGTGACTGATATTTAAGTGTGCCTATCAGGTTTTTCCAGTAATAGAAAATGAAAATGCATGTATAAAATAGACAACATAA
Source organism: Upupa epops (assembly GCA_013397515.1). NCBI lineage: Eukaryota > Metazoa > Chordata > Aves > Bucerotiformes > Upupidae > Upupa > Upupa epops. The sequence goes on from VZRI01009009.1 coordinate 143,379, forward strand.
AAATGTTATTGAAGTTGGTGAGACTTTTGTGGCTGAATTATTGTAGTATTTGGCCTTAAATACCCTTTTCAGGTCTATCAATTCATTTGTTATGAAAAATTACAGCATTTGGACTGTCAATTTAGACAATAGTACAAATGTAAGGAAAGCTCTTTAAGTGAACTGAAGATCTGTCTGTAATAATTAAATTTAACAAACATCCAGGATGTAAATGAGCCATGTGGTATGTCTCAGCTAGAAGGCAGTGCATAAGTTCTCTGTATAAAATAGCTGCCTGGATTTTACAGTCCACATCTAGTAAACAATTTCTTAATCTAGAATTGGTAAAATTAGACAGCTTTGAAAACAGCTTGTTAACAGGAAAGTGAAATACGGGTCAAGTTCATATGTTAACTTGTACAAGTGTCTCAATAAAGAAGAGCAACCTCAAAGATTTTTCTTGCACATATTTACAGGTTTTTGTCTTTTTGTTACTAGCTGCCACCTCCAGAAATTGGAGTGCTCCTTTTTATTTTATTTGATTTTTTTCTTAAGAAGCAGGGAGCATTAGTGAAATTAAATAGATAAAATAACTTCTTCCAAAGTTGAATGTTAGGACTAGCTCAAAAAGGCAGGTACTCCTTGTGGATGTTATAATATGGCCAGATTGTCAACTTAAAATGAAAGAGCAATACAATGCTTCAGTAGCATTAGGGTCTACTTAAAAGTTTTTGATGTACATTCTCTGGGCAAAGAGAAATTCAGAGAAAACTGCAGAGTGAACATAAGTTCTGAGCCTCTCAGCATTTGGTTCTGCGCTGGAAAAATCTGCTTCCATAGAAGCTGACTCTGTGGAGTGATGTATTTGTTCTCTTTATTTCGTTGGGACTGTAGTGATGCTGGTTCTTCTCCCTGTGCTTGTACAATAGCACTTCTTAGGAATACAACACTGTTGGATCTAGCACAAGCATGTACTAGACAAGCAAAGTTTATGCTGGAGTCAACAGTTTTTCCCTAGCTGCCCCCACAGCGTTGCCATTGCTTCCCTGCAATTTGGGTATAAGGAACTGAGAGAAGTCTCTGGATGTTTCTGGTAGGAAAGGGTTTATACAAATTAATGGGCATACTGTGGGGATATTTGTCTCCCTACTTTTTTTTTCAGATTCATATTTACTCACTTTTTCACCTTTCAGCAAAGGGGAGCATATGGCAGTGTGCTGTCCATCTGGCTGCCACTTACTGTGAAATCATTATGCAGGCAAATTTGGCCCCATCTTGAATTTCTTATGTAGCTAAAACTGTTAATAGAATGACAGCTGAAGTGTTTATTCTGAATTGTAAAAGGGAATTAAGCACAGACAGTGAGCATAAAGGGTGCTTTCTGAATATTTTCATCTTCTCCCATGTTTGAAAATATCTGTGTGTGCTAGTCTTTAAAGAAGAAAACATTGTTCTGCAGACCATAAAAGTATGGATAAAGGCATGTTCTGTCCTAGAGGATTTGCAATCTAAATACATCTTAATGAGAATGTTGTGAATGGTGATAGATGCCTAGGAAAGCCTTAAGTTATATGTGTAACACAATATATGCCATTAACAGTTTTGTTTATATTTTGACTTCTTGGCACAAGCTTGTGGCATAGTCTGTCGAAGTGCATAGCGAATGTTAAATTTGTTTTTCACTGGTAGCTTGGTTTTTAAGTGAAGTGTGACAGTTTTGAGAGACTTTGTTAACTTAGTGCTTGTGTATTTTGGATTTATCTACTAGATACCCTTATTTATGTGACAAGGATCAACACTGGAGCAGAAAAGCCTTACTGCCTTTCACAGCATGTACACATTTGTTGTCATCAGATTTCATGTAACTAACACTGAAATTGTAGCAACCTAACTTGTAGTTATCTGAAGGAGTAGTACTATAAAACAGTAGTAGGCTGCAATTATACTGTAATACTTGTAGATCTTACATGAAAATGAGTACTTTAAAAAATAAGTTATAAATTAATTTCATTGTACATATATGATGGCTAACTTTTGGGACGTCTGTTTCATCAGTAATAGTTTTCATATATTGTGGAAAAGTCTGGGTTTTTTTTTAAACTGTAAGAGGTGGTTATAAAACTAGAAAATAAATGCAGGAGTCAGAAGCAAGTAATTTATCTGAAACAGTTGTTTTTTGCTGTTTAGATCAGGGATCCTAATTTTTGATTGTGGCACACATCCTTATTGAGTAGGACAATGCTGCAGTGACCCACTGTGATATGGAAGTTCTTGTGGACGGGTTTTGAGCAAAACTGCAGTCAAGGTTTTACCACAGCATTGTGAATGCTTTGCCTTTTTTCCTGCAGAGTCAGTTTGAAAGGCTATAGATAGCTTTCTAGGACGCTTTTGTCTTGTTCTTTTGAAGGCTATGAGAAAGAAGTTTATTTTAACTTTCTTGGACTTACTCTGAATAAACTGATATGTGAACCAATAATCTGTAGATCTTCTAAGCATTTTAAAGTGGAAATCAACCCCCAGTACACAACTGTGAAACTAGGCTGGGAATAAGTAGTGTTTGAGAGAAGGAACTATTTGATGGCTTTGGTTACAGCCTGATCACAGCCATGGTCTACCTGTTGATTATGTATAGCTGAGAACCTGTAGTAGTAGTGTCACTGAGGACAGCCAAGAGCTTTGCTGCTTTAAACTGCATGATATGGTCTGTTAAATCACTGTTGAGCTGTGTCTTGCAGTACCTTGGTGAAAGACTGGTGCTGTATGGATTTTTTTTTCCCCAATTAGAAAGTAGAAGAAAAAGGGTACAGAAAAAGTCAAGCATTTACTTTTAGTCCCTGAGTCAGAGAACTTGAGAGACTATTTAATGTGTAGAGGTTGGGATTTTTTTAAAATGCGTAGTGTTGTGTGACTTGTATCAAAGTCTCCTGAAATAAATAATTTAAATATTCAGGAGTTTGTTGAAGACTAAATCTTTGATTGATGTAAATGTGACATGCTCAGGTTCATGGATATCTTTTCCTAAGCTTGGCTCCCTGCTATTGTTTTATAATGCAATAATGAGGAAGAATGCCTCCAGGAGCCATCATCTTGTGAGGCAGAAGTAACTCATAAGGTAGTTTTCTAGTGGTCTTAGAAGTCAGGATCAGGTCACCATAGTGATTGTTGAGACTAACATGAGAGAAAGTTCAGATTTAGTTAAAGAACTTTAAAGATACTAACCATCTTTTTGCATCTAATATTCTAATATAGAAAAAAAATCATACGGATAAAATTACATGGTTCTAGCCAAGCAAGAGAGCATAACAGTTATCCTGAAGTGCTGCTTTTAGGTTGGTACCCAGGTTTTGCATCCTGCCAGAAAGAAGAAAAAAATGTTTTGATGTGTGTATGAAGGTATTGTTGGAATGCTGGGAAAGCTTGGAGTGCCAGGCAAAGAATTACCTCTACAGCTTGAGGAATAGCTGCTCAGGGACTCTTACAACTCTTTGAAACTTGAGCTATGCACTGTCCAACTGTAAGAGTGTTTTCTGTTTTGGTGTTTTTTTTTTTTTTAATTGCATTCTGTTTTGGTTGTCAGTAAGTCCCTTGTACTCACCTGAAATTTGGCTGCTATGGAAAGGAACTTGGTCCTTTTTTTCTTTAGTGGCTGGATGTTACACCTAATCTGAATGCATTGTTTTGGTCTGAAGATTAGATGGCCTTGTTGCTTTTGAAGAACTATTTTGAGGGGAAAGAGACTGCAGTCAAAGTAGGTGGTAGCCTGAATGTGGAAGCAGTGAATACATTGGACTAGCGGACTTGGTTGACATATTTGGAAATGTGGCCAGTTCTCAGAGTGCCTTGGTGACATGCCAGCTGGTATGTAGTATTTGCTGAATTAAATGAAGTGTGAAGTAAATGAAATGATCCTTTAGTGATGATGTGGATCATTTTGTATCTAAAAACACTGGTAAATAATGGTTTGGTGGAGAGATTTCGTAGACTGAGTGAACTTGTGAAATGAGCTTTCTACTGCTTCATGCCTTCAAATGATGATTAAGGTACGTGGCACAAATTGATTGGGAAATACAGGCTTGCACAGTTTGTTTCATCCAGAAAAGAGGATTTCATGCCTTAGTGTCTGTGTATTCCACAGGCTTAAAAAAGGACACTTAAACATGCTCATTGTTTGCCCTATGGGATGGAGGCTGTCTCTCCAGGTAATGTCTAATGTAATGTAACGCTTATCTTGATTATGATGCTAACATAAAGCAATGCAGAGTTTTATCACAGGATGAAGTTCAAAAAAGGGAAGAACAGTGTTCAAAATATTGAATTATAAAGTGAAGACTTTGGTTTTAGAGGAAAAATGGATGGTGGTGGTAGTTGCCTTAGGCGGACATCTGATTTTGGGGTATGTGTACTGGTTTTGTTTAAATGGTTTAACAAAACACTTCAGTCTGAAACAGACTGTTTTTCTATTAGTTTCACAGGGTGTATAAAGCGTACTGCATGAACAGCATTTGGCAGGAGAGGAGTGTAATGTATCTAAAACCTTTAATTATATGCTGTAGGCAACTCTGTCTGGGTCAGAAGGTACCATGTTATCAAATAACGTATTACAGGCATTCAGAACTAGAATAGTTGGTCTTTGTTAAGCAGATAATGGCACTGTTTGCATTCAGAGCCCAGGTTTGAATTACATAACATAGAATATTTGTATTTTAAGTCATCCATTATCCACCTAAACTAAATAGAACAGAGTTCAGTAGAACATTTTACAGCAGCAAAGCCTGCTTATTCTGCTATGCATGCCATGCTTTTACTTACTGTATGCTACCAGCAGTTCTGAAGGTAGCTAAGAGATTTTTTTTGGCTCATTAAATTTTCTATGAGTGTTTGCTTGCAGCAACACTTAAGACCATATTGGCTATTTAAACATAGACTGTGTTAACAAAGAAAACAAAATATGCCTTGAAGAATAAAACAGCTGAGAAGTTTCTTCAATTGCTTGAGGGCAGAGAGAGAGGAAAATAAAGAGCCACAGAGAACAAGTGTATGACATAAAGACATTGCAAGCAGGAATTACAAGAGAGATAACAGCTTTCACTGTCACACACCACACCTTTATTTATCCACAGAACAGAAAGTATGGATAATTACTTAGCCTTTTTAATGCTTTAACATCCCAAGGTAGAGTAACAAATAAACAGCAATGTCAATAGCTGATAATTTTTTCAAGTATGTCTTTGTAAGCATGATCTAAGGTAAGTTTGCAGGTTTTGCTGGGCTCTCACTTATGTAAGCTTCTGCTTGGATGTAACTATCCGCTTGGTAAAATTCCTAGTTGCTTCTGTACTCTTAGAAGGGCTAGAGAACAGATGATGATGAATGGATCTCTTTTCTCTGCTTTTCATCCTGCTTAAGATAAGCATCAGATTTTCTTTATGCTAAGCTGCAGTTTAAATGAAAGCTAAAATATGGTAAAACTATTCCTTTAACAAACAACAAAAGTGACCAAAACCTCTCAAAGTACTGGTTTTACTGTATCAAGTGCAGTATACTCAGTTAATCACAACACACATTCTGTATCTGTGACGGTTTAGCTTGCATATCAGTCTACCTTGCAGTAGAGAAGTTGTATTTTCAGTATGAACTATATAACCATTTGAGCTGTGATCAGCACTTTTTGCCTTCCCTAAGGAGATGGCAGTGATCGTAGCATTTATCATACATAAAGGAATCTGTCTTGCTGTGTGTGGCTGCCAGAAGATATGTGAGAAGTAGGGACGAAGGAGGCAGTGCTTATGATCTCAGTAACCCCTCAGGCAACAAACCTGAGAGTGAAATAAATAGCTTTTCCACTTCTCACCTGAAGCACATATTTAGCCACAGCAGAAGTTGCAAATTGGGCTAATTTGATAGCATAGTACTATCTGAAATGCTGGTGTAATGTTTCATGCTATATGCATGTTAACCTGTGCTGCAAAGGCACAAATCTCAAGGTGTAAGCACATTCTTCACTCCAGAACGAGTGCACAGTTAAGTGTGTTTCTTGTATAAAAACTGTTACTTGAAAATTAAGTGAAATAATGGGCAGGAGTTTGAAATGTTGGTGTTCAAGGAAGAATCCAAATGTATACCAGTGTTTTAATACTAGTGGTCAGTGTCTGGATTATTTAGGATTGAAAAAAGCCTGGGATGCGATGCATGTTCTGCTGCCATCAAGCAGCCTTGTGACTGGAGCAGAGACAAAACAAAGGCTGAAAGTTTTCCCATTTAGGGAATGAAAGATGGAGCAGACTGAAGTGTCCGAGCACTTTTCCAAGGGAAAACACTGGACATATGAACTTTGCTGTAGTCCTCAGCTTTGTAACAGTAAAGATGATGGATTGGTTATTCTTTTGACTTGTCAAAATTAAAGCTGCTTTCAGGTAAATGCAGCAAAAAGAGTCTGTGAGGCTGCTCTGAGGTTGCTTACAGAGTTATGCTCCTGTAATGCAGGAAGGAAAAAGAAGGTTAAAGGACCTGCAAGCCAAGATCAAAATAAAGAATTCGATAGATGGATGGATGGATCACACAGGTTTTTCAGTTCTGTGCTATGTATGATGTAGATATGTGGTACTTAAGTTCTAACGATTGTTCTCATGTCAGGCTAAGCATTCTCTTCCTTACACCTCCAAAGGACTGAACTAAAAAGGATTCGTGTGATTTGAGCACATAGCAACAGCTACTGGATCTGCATGCTGGTGCTCACTGCCACACTTCTGTCCTGTCATGGTGTTGTCAATGGCATTCAATTAGCCAGTTGCTAATTTAGCAACCAAATTAAAAGACAAAGATATGACTATATCCATAGTTAGAGTATGAGTATATGTATAAATATCTCCAGTGCAGGTTCATGACAGTGTTGTATCTTTGGATTTTTGTCAATTTTGAGGAAGCTTTGTGTTTGTTTTGTGCATGGATAAATGTATATTTAAAGTAGTTATCATCTTTTCCACAAGATACGTTTTGCATCCTTACCATCGCTTATACCTGAACTGTTGAAGGAAACCTTTCAGACATGAATATTAAGTAAAAATCTGGTAACAGTGTTAACTGCTGCAATCTGTTTGCCTAGAAAATCTTTAGGTAAGATTTTTCCTTCGATAAGTAAGATCTCTTGTTCTTTCCAGGCTTTTTTGAAGGTTTTGATATCCACTGAAAAAGTGCCTGGTGAGGAAAAGCATCTTTGCCTTGTGGAATTCTTATCAGTACTGAGCGTGCATCTATGTCCGTGTGGGTCCAGTAATTTTCATGTCTTCAGAGCTCTCGTTAAGGTCATGCTGTTGCAGAGGTTCAAGTTTGATTCATGCTTTACATCAAATTGTTTCTGGGACAAACCTCTCATCCTACTGATTTGCTGTGGTGTTTTGATGCTAACTGTAGCAAAAGAAGAAAATGTTTGAGGAAAAATATTTTAAGAATTGCAGATGTACTTGTCATCTCTTCGACTGGTTCAGCAAAGGGGAGAAAAGTCAGCATAATGTGACCAGCCATCCCTGTCAGCTGTCGATAGAATACAGTTTGAGAACATCTGGGCTGTAAAATGCCCCTCTTGAACTTTCATTGATCGGTTTCTTGGGCTGTAAGCCGTGAAGTGTATTTTTAGATCCTTGCAGCAAATCTTACTGCATGTGGAGTACCAAATCCATAGTTTGTCAGCTGCTGTTTTTCATGAAGTAGGGATCAAGGACTGTGGTTTAAGTGGTTAATTTGCTGCTGCATTGCAGACTGCAGTTTGTACAGCTATACCTGAGCTGGCTTTAAACTAGGCAGCCTGGAAACTAGTGTTGAGGTCCAGCCTCAGCAGTGCTAGCTCAGCATGACTTGCTATAATCCTCCTTTCTAATCCAAAGAGGAAAACTATGGGCCTGGAGACAGTAAAGCAGAGCAGAAAAACGTGTGTGGATTTTTTTTTTTTTACTAGAACAAAGGGGCACACAGCAGTTTGATAGAAAATGAGTCAACGCCTGATAGGAGTGAAAGCCTAATGCATGCTATGCATATTCCTTGAGACTTTTGAAATAGAGCGTGCTCTTGTTCATGGGGCACAACTAATTTCTCTTGCTTTCAATGTGTGTGCTGTCTGCAGCCGTAAAGAAGTTTGCAGCTGCCTGAGCTGATCTAAATTCATGGATTATCTCAATCCCGTTCCTGGATGAGGGTGCGCTCCATTTTGGCCTGCCTGTACAAGGCAGAGTGTTTTCTTAACACTAACACTTTTTTTTTTGACTATTCTCTGAAGTTCATCATGATTGGTTTGGACACCTGTCTGTTCTGCACTTAGTAGAAGCCTTTCTGTGTTAGCAGCTGTTACAGAAGGGTGAAGTGTATTAAAAAGCCCCTACTTGTTCATGGAATAATTTTTCAAAAAGTATTTCACCTTTGAATCAAGATAAAAGTTTTCCTTTGCTGAAGCATTCCCTGTTTCTTATGCTATCTATCTTTATTTTTTTCCTAAAATATCCAGTGTTTTTGTGCTGTAATAAATTACAGATCTGTTAAAGCAACCTGTATTTACAAGCTATTTAATGTATGTTTGTTCAAAACTGTGATCTTATTACTGCAAATATTGTCTCAAATTAGATTAAGTACTTTGGAGCAGGGTTTATGTAACTTTAAAATCCACATTGTGAAGTACCTAATGTGTGACTAAGAAGCATGTGCAAAAGAAAACTATGGGCTGATTTTTCTTGTCCTGAAACACTGTTCTTTTCTAGGACCTTTAAAAATTGACAGGATTTCGTTTTCATGTTTGGTATCCTTCCTGTCTCAATGTTGTGGTGAAGTTTGCAGTGGATTTCTTTGACAGCTTGCACAGAAAAGAGATGCTGAACGCTTTCTAACCTGCTTTTTTCTAATTTTATAAACTCAAAAGTTCGTGAGATGTCACTTGTCAACATAATCAGTCTGTTGAGAGTGAGAGGTTAAATAGTTTTTTTTATGCACCACTGTTTTGGAGTTTTGGAGCTGTGGAGATCAGAATTTAGATACAGAGCATTGATTGGTGGTTTAGCAGTGATCTTAGTAGTTAGGTAAATGGTTGGACTCAATCTTAAAGGTCTTTTCCAACCTAAAAGATTCTATAAAATCACAAGATCTAGCTTCTTTAAACCCATTACTGATCTTTACAGCAAGCAGTTTGCCTCATTTCTGCTACTTGTTTTTACAGTGCTAGGGTGGTGAATCTATGACCTGAGGCCACCATGATCTTAATTCTTCACAGATAATCTTGTTTTATTGCAGAATTTCTGTTGATTTAGTATTTTTATATTTCCAGTTCAACCAAGACTTAATGTTTTGAATTTATTTTTGAAATTATTTTAAAACACACACCATACACCTCCACCCCTGCAAGCTACATTTAAAATATTGAAGGGTTATCTTTCTGTCGGGAAGTGGTGTTTTTTGACTGATTGAGTGCCAGACTAAAAGTCAGAAACATGAGTTTTAATCCAGACAATAGCATCTATGTGGTATGTGGTCTTCAATTTTGGGGTTAGTGAGTACCCATTAATTTCCTTAAAACTTTATCAAATGTGCTTGTTGCTCTGTTGCTGGTGATGATAAACTGTTTGGAAGATAGTGACTGAATTGGGTTAGTGCAATGCAGATGTAAAAATATTTTGCAAAATTTCCAATTGTGACTAGCTCTTTGTTTTTAATCCAGAAGCTAATACAGATAGAACTTTCTTGCTGTCATCTGTCTGTCTTTGGACATATTTTTCTGAGTTTTCTCCTGACAAATGAGTATGTTAATGATTTATCCTGGTAAAGTTTTAAACATTTCTATAAAGATGAATTGGTAATCTTAACAAAAGTCTGTGTGCAGCTGAAAAGCAGGTGGCTGGTTTGTGTTACGGGTTTAAAAGCAAGAATGTGTTTTATTTATAGCTAGTGTTTTTGTTTTGGGACTTGCATTGCAGTATGGCTCCCTTGCATAACCATTACTTGAAAAGCATCCTTTTATCTGATCAGTGTATTAGATAGAACCGCCTTATTGGATGTGGGTCATGGGACTTGAAGTACTAAATAAGATATTGCTAAAATAGAGCTGTGGAGGGTGGCAGGATGACTGCTATATTGGGTCATGCACTAGTGGGCAAAACTTTTCTGCCTGTATGATATTGAAAGAGGCAGATTGCTCTCTGCTTTGCTCTGGTGGGTGCTTAGAAGCAACGGCACAGAATGCTCAAGAATAAAAAAAATTTCTGTAGGCAGATGTAGTGGATTGCCGTGGTTTTTTTGTTTTTAAGAAAATAGTAAACAAAAATACCAGCTGGTCTATTTGTTTCCAAAAGCTGAACTACAGTACGTACCATTGTTTGGGAGAAGGACAATATATTTCACATCAATGGGCTAAATGTTTTTTACCTGCTTTTATGATAAGTCATAAATTCATGTGCATTTATTGCATTTTGTAAGAGAGTTGCTCATAATATTCCTCAGGAATGACAAAACATAAATATTCCTCAAACATGTTTGTCGTATAGTTGGTTCTTAGAATAAAATCTTGACTTCCAGATGCTGTTGTTCATATGTCTGATAGCTTGCCTGGGTTTAGTACCAATCTACTTAGTGAGTTAGTGCTGATTATGTGAGAGACAGAATTGGTCTGAAGAACTTTATTAGTTGTCTTCTTAAAATAGAGATTATAATACAGGACTCATGTAATTGATAACATGCATTGAAATCCATGGATGCCAAGAATTTATCATGAGTTTTTTCAGTACTTCCCTGCATTCTTACTGTAGTGTTATAAATCTTCTGTATTTTGGTTGAGATTAGGTGCTTGAAAAATTAGAGAATACTTCTACAATTACCTAGAAGTCTTTCAATCCAGAATTGATTAGGCTCAGGATTCTAAAGAAAAAATAGCTTAAATCTTCAAGTTTTTAAGGCTGAAGTCTTATTCCTGAAAGGCAGTCTTCAGGTCACATTAATTGAAGGGTATGGGCAGATACTCAAAAGGTTAACATTTAAGTACAAGCTTAAGTAAGTAAGATGAGCTGCCAACATCGAAGATGAAAATTACTTAACCGTTTTCACAGCTGACAGGAGTCTGCCACTAGCAGGCAGGTGGTAGTGCTCTAGCTTGACTAAGGGTGTCCTTTTAAATAGAAACATACACTGTTTTGAGGGATGGCTTGAAGCAGGTTGACTCAAGTGTTTTGGGTTACTTTAGTTAAAAGCCTGAGTGAAATTGTGGTTCTGTCCAAATAAAATTTTCTGTTGCTTAAAATGGTCTTACCATTTTAACTCAAAACCCATTACCTGACTGAAAAAATAATTAAATGCATGTGGGATTAACTCAAACCTTATTGGAGAAGACCTGCTGTGTATCTATAGAGAACTAAAATAACTACTTATAGCATGTCAAAAAGTATATATTTTTTTTTTTCTTTAGTATTCTGAAGAGTGACTAAACCTATTTTTTTGGCCTGAAAACAAAAGACATGGCTGCAGATCCCTTGTTAGTAGCTTTTTACTGCAGTTACAAGGAGGAAGAAAGAGAACCAGAAACAAAATTCAGGAGTCAACTCTTGACAGACACAAGCAAACCCAATTAGTTTGAAACTAAATCTATACTTGATTTGCTGCCAATAGTAATAATTTGGCTTACTTAATGACTCAGCTAGCTTATTGTCACCCACAAACATTTAAAATTTAGAAATGGCGTTGTGTTTTAGCTATGCGAATATAAACTCTTGGGTTTCAAATTTAATATGTTGATATTTAATTCAAGAGAATGGAAGGTTTGGGGTTGTTTTTTTTTAGAACCAGAGTTTGGGACACAAAGTATCAGCTGGGTTGGGGTAATTGTGCCTGTGTTACAGAAATTGTTCAAATGACATTCTAACCCTGTATTGGCTGAGCCCTGGGTAATTTAGTTCCCATGCTGGGAAAAAAACAGATGTTTTCAGTCCAGTGGAGCTGTTGATGCAAAGCTCATTCCTACCAACATGTGCAGTGGCATATCACAAAAGCTAACCTGGAGCTTGCTGAGAGCTCAGAAGCAATAGCTACACAGCATCCTGCTGGATTTATTTATCCAAGCCTGTGGTCTCTGTTAGTATCCCTGTGATCATCTCATTAGGAGCCACATCTGGTCCAAGTGATGCATCTTTGTATGGGTAGATGTGACCTCACTTCTCAAATCAAAGTGGTATCTCCAGCAGCTGGAGCCATAAGCAGAGCAGCAGATGTTTGGTCATGCAGTAAAACAGTTTAAGCTGGCAGCCTTGTGACTAATGCACATGTGAAATACCAAGTATGCTTTTGTGGTTTCCCTTCTTATTAAGCAGGCCTAAACTTTGAAGACTAGAAGATCTGCAAAAGCTCAAAGGTGGATTTGAGAGCCACCTTTATAGTATAGAGTTTTCTGTTTATAGATTCTGCATGTAGTTAAAGTGTAGAGACAAATTCTTGAGATTACCAATTTACCACAACTGAATGGGAGGCAACTTGTCAAACAGTAGAGTAAATGATAAGCTGGCAGTTTCTTCAGAATAAGAAACTGAATTAGTTATCTTGCTGAATGAATGCATGTCCTAAAAGCAAAGTTGCTATTTGGGTAGCCTTGTTAGTTATTCCAGATTTTTGAAATGACATATTGTTCCAGGTGTTTGCTATGAATGTTAAAGTTTGACACATGCAAGGCCTTCTCTTTGCCCCATGGTATCTTCATTATTAGCTACACTATGGATTGCTGCGGTACCTGCTGGACGAGTACTACTTTTGGAATATGTTAGTAGTCCATCAGAACAGCTGAATTTCATAGAATCATCAGGGATCGGAAGGTACCTCAAAAGATGATCTAGTCAAATCCCCCTGCCACAGCAGGATCACCCAGACCAGGTCCAGGTGGGTTTAAAACTTCTCCAGAAAAGGAGACTCCACAAACCCCTGGATGCTCTGTGTAGCAGGAACTGGAGTAAAAGCCCAAAGGAGCTGTCAAGGCAATATTAGTATATGTCAAAAGCGTATATGTGTTGGGGTGTCTGCATGTCACAGAACCCTGTTTTTACACCTGCTGCATAGCCCCTGCCCTCTCTCACCCAGTTTCATACCCATCCCAAAGAAAGCAGCTGATTCTGGGTTTTTTGTCTGGAAGCACCAGGTGCCTTGAAAGTGGCCTTGGCTGGGCTGTCTTGGTAGTTTGTATTGGTCTAGTTCTTCTCTCTAAAGACTTGGTTTGAGCTACTGTTATTTGTTCTGTAGTCCAGATCTACAATACTGAAAAGGTCAGAATTCAACCAGTGATCCTGATACATTTACAGGGAGATTATTATGATTATACACAAGATCATTTTTCTGCTTTTTGGCCTATCTAAACATCTCTCTAGAAAGTATGAGCTATACTTAGGAATAATGGTACAGCCTTTAATTATGTGATTACATGCTCTTTTCCCTCCAGATAGCTTTCTGCTTAATTTCAGTGCACAGGATGATCCCAAAAGGATATAGAATTATGACTGCATGAACAAGCTCAAATCTGCTGCCACTTCCTGATTTCTGAATGTCTGATTTTTTTAAAATTTTTTTTCCAATCTAAATACCTCTTCTGTGATAGTGCCTTCTTTTTTTTTGAATGTGACTGACTTAAAAACTGTGCATCCCTCCATAAAATAAGATGCAAAATTCAACATCCTTTCTCCTTTGAAGTAAAAAGCTCTATCTTTTTGTACTTTACTTTTCTGAACACTACAGGGGAATATGAGAAGAATGGAACTGGGAATCTGTGATATTAAAATATTACATATCAAATGTACTTGACTTGTTAGGGAAGATAATCTGATGTGTGTTTTCCATGTGGTGTCACTGCATTTGCACTCTATTGACATATGAATTTTTTAGAAAAACAAGACACATTCCTTATCCACCTGTACAAAGCCACATAAACAAATACTTGTTCAAGCTTTCTTCTTAAATGAAAGTGAGAATAGGGAAGGTCAGTTTAGTATAACATTTATCATAATGAACCTGTTCACCTAGTTCAGGGGAGAAAAGAAAAACCAAATTTGTTCAACCTGAAGTGAAGGTAGTGCTGGGACCTATTCTGCAGATTTTCAGGATTTCCCATTCAGAAATGCAAGCTACTGGATTTCTAAAGGAAGTAGTGTCCACATACATGACCAATAAAACTTTGTAAATGCGAATGTGTGGAGCTGATAGAAATCCTTACAGGAGAGGGTAAAATGAAGACAGTTGTCAGTATTGTCAGGTTGTGATTCCAGGGAGTCTAATTTCAGTCCTTAGAAAAATATGATTTGCTCCAGTAGAAGCGTGTTCGTGCTGATCCTCGGTGTGCTATCAGTGGTGGTAATCACAGAAGTCTAATTCACAAGAGAGAAATATCACTACCCCTAAATCATACTCTCTCTTTGAAAGGTTCTGGGGTAATGTCTGGTTGGGTGCTTCCCCTGCTCCTACTTTAAATTACTCCTCTTTTCCTTTTGTCTGTATTAGATAGCTCCCTGAACTCCTTAGGATTACCCACTAGGAACCTTAACAGCCATCAGTTCCATTTGGGCTTTAGATGGCATAAGAATTTTAATTTAGAGGCTGAAATCGGAGCGTAAGTACTTTGCAAAAAACCCTCAAAATTCCATTTCCTGATCTGTACTAGATTCAGAATAAAAAGCTTCAGCATGACACAAAAGAGGAAGAAAACCTACACAGAAGCGCTTTTCATTTCTACCACTTCCCCAATCTGTTCAGCATTTTCCGGTTGCATGCTCATTCCAGCTGAATATTGCCACTGACCAGAGTTCAATGCATCTTTGTTTGGGTATTTCTGATCTTAAATATTTCTCCACTGTGCTGTTTGTTTCTATGGCTATGCTCATAGTACACTGCCCTACCCTTTCAGTTTTGCTGACATAACTGGTTTTGGAGCTGTACTGTGACCTGTATCAGGGAGGTCATTGTGTGTGTTGATTTTTTTTCTTTTTTTTTTTAAAAAAGTAAAGAAAAGGAATTTTTGTTTTTGATTGAAATGACAAATATGTTTTCTCGTCCAGCTCACAGTATTGGCGTGTGTACCGGTAGGTGGATGGCAGTGACACAGGCAGAGGAAGAAGTGGAAGCTAGGTGAGAATACCTAAAATGCACATTGCAGCAAACAGCAGCATTTCTTCAAGTGTGGCCTGTTGCATTTACTTTGGGAACAAGCTGTGAGCCTGTCTGTGTGTCTGAAGTGCTGCTGAGGGACTGCATGGAAGAATCTTTGGTTAGAGGAATTTTTGCATTGTAGCTGCTTCTGTAGAAGTATGTAAACTTGAGATATTCCCATTAATGCCTGTATTCTGTATAAGAGCTTCATGATAATTCTCCTAATAACACAGGCAAATGCAACAAATGGTCCCAATCCTTGTGGCCTTGACTTTAGTTGAGCTAAACAGGGCATGATTTAGAGACTTCAGTGCAACAGGTTTAAATTAAAGCTTCTTCCTCACTGGGCCCTGAGTTGTGTCGTGCTCTGTAAGGCTGCTTAAACCAGTGCTAGAAGCCATGGCTTTCAAGCCCAAGATGAATACGCTTGTTCTTTTTAGGGTAGCTCTTGTTTTGGTTCATCTTATAACTTGGAGTGCATGTACACACACATACTGTGCTTTTAACATATTTTTTTCCAAAATGTGTTATATGTTTTGTGTTGTTAAATCTGGGCTTTTTGTTAGCGGGTTACTGCCATGGTGTGGTGACTGACAAAAGAAGGGTGATCTAAACACTAACAAATTAACTCGGACAGGATGTTTGCTGGGCAAGAGCATCAGTGTGACCCTTTGCAAAACTACAGTGCATGATCCCACTTGTCAACCTCCGTAGTGCTGAGTGTAACCTGTGAACTGTGAAGCAGTTGAGTACCAATGCCCCCACAGAGGAGGAGGTGGAAGAAATTGTAAACAAAGAGTACCTCAAAAACATCTTTGAGGAACATGAGTATGTGCAAAGAACAAAGGAAAACGTAAGGTTAAGGACTTGGAAAGCACTTGGTAGGCACTTTGTAGTTCTTGCATCAGAAAGAGCTCAGTTTGCTGAGTATAACCACCTTTCACTGCAGAGGGGTGAATAGCTGAGTGATCTTTGCTGAGATTTGGACTGTGATCACATTAATTTTAAGCTAGGCTACTGACGTACAAATTTGACTCTATACAGAAAGCCAGATACAGAAATATACTTCCCATGAGATTGCACAGTTCTCTGGTGTATTGAGGTAGTGCGTCAGTCGCCTAGTGCAATGATATTAAACACAGAAGTGTCTACTTCAAAGCTTGCACTAGGAACTTTGGCATGGTTCTTTAGGTCGTCTTTACTTTTTAAGCCAGTTCTGTTCATCTTGGGTAACTGTGCTGCTTCTGCAGCCATTTCACCTTGAAGGCACACCACAGAACAAATAGACTTGCTGAACTCACAAAATGGGCACTGCTCATTCTCACATGGCAACTCAGCAGTACTGTGTGCTGGCTGGTCTTGGTTCCAAGAAGTGTGTGTGGGGGGGAAAAAACCCAAACCCTGGAATTGTTAGGTAACCCCTTTTGGATGAAACTATGAGAGCTGAGGCTTTTTGTCTACTGAACAGTGAGTGGGATAGGTTTGGAAAAGGCTGTGTGGAAAAATTTCAACGCAGTTGCTGGATGGAGTTATCCAGAGATTGCTCTCTGCCTGTTTCTCTTGGTGGCAAAGCCACGTCATTGCTCTTTGCCTACATTATCTCCCATAGGAATGCAAGTGAGAGATAAGTGCAGAAGAAGAAAATCTGCCTGCTGTTCCTTGTGGCTTTCAAGAACTACTTAATCATACAGAAATTACCTGTGAAAGTGTGTTAAGCTGTTTCAAAGATTAGGTTTTTTAAAGCAAGTTTTGAATGTAACAAATAGATGAGGTGGAGTTGACTGAAAGCAGTTTGCAGAGTATCAGTATAATGCTAGGATATTTCTATTGCTTGCATTTGCATAAAGTCTAGAAAAATAATGAATTGTAGGTAATCCCTCTTAGTATCTAGGTAGACAGTCCACTGCATCCACTCAGAAGGCTTCCATTGTACTGTTCTCTTATTGTACATATTAACTACTTGTCTTTTTAATTCATTAAATCAACTAATATATTAGTAATCTCAGACAGAAATTACTCACTTTTTGCCACTTTTTCTCTCAGGAAGGCTCCGAGTCCTCTGGTGACTTGATTCCCTCTGTTTTCTTTCAGATCTTTTTCAGTGTTACTTGTCTCACCTTTGTGAGCACCTTATGTCATGGTAACCATCCCTTCAGCTAAGGCAGTTGGACTCTGCTCTGCCATCAGAGCTATCAGAAGAGCTTGGTGCCCTCCTGCAAGTTGCTCCTTCAGTCCTGATGGTGAGCAAACATTATCTGTAGAGCTGCCAACTCCAATAGCAGAGAACATGTCTAGCTTATTGGTGCTGACACTGGTTAGCTCTGGTTGAGTTAAAAAATCTGCATGACGGTACAGATATTTCCAACTTCAGGAAGTAACAAAGTTGAGCCTGTGTTCTGAAGGGGCAAGTATTTAATCTTTATAAGCTGTGGAAAGAATTGTAGTGTTGGTGGGACTAAAGTTCTGTTCAAGAATTTTGAGATTAAATCATTATTATTATTTGAAAATCTAGCTGTACTTTTTTTACCATTGATTTGTTTTCTAAACCCTGTTTCGTAGGTAGATACTAAGTTATTAGTGCTGTGCTGTCTTTGACATAAATGATGAAACCTCATCTACATCTGTCTGTCTGTCCTCTGAGACCAGTTTTCATCAGTTTTAGTCCTGTTTCCTAAATCAGCTGTACCACTGTTTGTATTTTACTCCCCAGGCCTGCAAATGCAGTTACAGCAACATTCTCTATTTCCTCAGTCTCACAAGTACACAATACCTCATGCCTTTACCATTTTTTCCGGCTGATTGCTAAGAACAATTGGTTTGGTTAAAATTTTTCATTTGCAATTGTTTTTCTCAAAAATGTTGTAAAATGTCAACCTAAAATGTGTTCAGGTTGGAGTTAAATATCATCTTTGTTTTGTAATGTTCTTTTTTAGATTTGTTGTGCTAATAGGTTGCTATCATAAAGCTGTCGTAGGTACATGTTCATCAGTCCTTGATGTGATTTAAACATGCTTAATTTTACACAAATGTGTTCTGTGTTTTTCTTCCTTTGAGATCTAATAGATAAAATAATGTAAGGACTGCAAAAGCAAGCAAAGAGACTCCCCTTGATCCTGAATGGATGGTGTATTAATGGTTTATCCAAGGAAGGTTTTCTTCTTACTCTGACTTTGTGTAAAAACTTGTAATACTTCTAAATTGAATATTTTTCTAAAATATTTAAAACAGAAAAATAAAGTCAGTCATACTTGTTTTTTTTCATATATATAGTTTGTTTGGTTTTGGCTGACTTTCTTTCCTGACCAGTGTAGATTGTCTGTTTTTATACACAGGCACATAATCTGGAAAATCACAGAATGGATTGACTATGTTTTATATTATTTATAATGCTACAAGACATGAAGTAGAAGCCTTGGAAATGGCACTACAAAAGGTGTAAGTTCAGTTTTATTATTTGGTATCAAGTGACCGTTAATTGTCATACTCTTGTTACGTTTATGTCTTCTCTGTAAATATTAAGTGCATAATCCTTATGTTAGCATTATTGAAGCTCTTAAGGTATCTTTTTCTAATAATTTATTATGTGGCATTTTCCAGTTTATGCTTTTCCAGTTACCAAAACTTGCGTATCAGTAGGTTTTGTTCTCACAAGTCTGTCTATTCTGATTGCCATACACTAGTCCAGGTACAACAGATTTTTTTTTTCTCTGAGTGAATGTGGTCTTTTCCAAATGTGTTAATGGGGTTTGTTGATCAAAATAACGTCTTGCTAACAACCCATGTAGAGTGATTTGCAACTTAATTCTTGTTAAGAACTTTCTATGGTAGTGAAGGGAGTCAGGAGCTGTTCAAATTGGAAAATGGAGAAGAAAGCCACAAACTTTGTTGACAAAGCTAATCTCTATAAAGTACATTCAATTGTAAAAGACATTAAATAAAGAACAATAAAAAGTTGGTTGGCTGCTTGTGGAATTTGCTCCTGAAGCCCATGAGCTTTCCTTGAAAATCCATTCTACATTCTAATCTTTGTTGGTTTTTTTCCAAGAACCTAGGAGTTTAAAGCAAGACCCTAACTCTGACTTCTTATGCAAGTATATATGTGAGTAGCTGTTTGTGCCCATAAGTAAATGCACTGAAACTTTTAAGCTTCTGTAATATGGAAAAATTAACCTGGAATAATGCAACTTCAGAAGGAATGAATTGCAGGATAAGTGAAATTATTAGATAAACTTGCAACATGACAACAAATGTCAGTGTAGCCCTTTGGAATTTTTTTCAACTGCATTTTGGATAACTTTGTTTTGCTTCTTACAGAGACCTAATTTTGGAAGGCTAAACTTTTCTATAAAGCAGCTGGAAATAGTTAAACAGTAGAACCACTCTTGATTGCATCCTCCAACATGACCAATCCTCAGTAAGTAAAACATGACCAATCCTCAGTAAGTAAAACATGACCAATCCTCAGTAAGTAAAACATGACCAATCCTCAGTAAGTAAAACATGACCAATCCTCAGTAAGTAAAACATGACCAATCCTCAGTAAGTAAAACATGACCAATCCTCAGTAAGTAAAACATGACCAATCCTCAGTAAGTAAAACATGACCAATCCTCAGTAAGTAAAACATGACCAATCCTCAGTAAGTAAAACATGACCAATCCTCAGTAAGTAAAACATGACCAATCCTCAGTAAGTAAAACATGACCAATCCTCAGTAAGTAAAACATGACCAATCCTCAGTAAGTAAAACATGACCAATCCTCAGTAAGTAAAACATGACCAATCCTCAGTAAGTAAAACATGACCAATCCTCAGTAAGTAACGTGCAAGGATAATTGTGAATTATTTTAAATGGAACAGCTTTCTACCTTTAGGAGAAATGACGCTGGGGAGGGTTCTATCAGTCTTACTGGAAGGAAAAACTGATAAGCTGTTTTTGAGGACTAGTATGGTTTGGTCAGTTGTCTGAAGAGAGTGAATTAGCAGAAAAACATGAGTGTTGATATCATCTAGTGACTGAAATTAGTATGGTATGGTATTTTATTGTGAGGTCTGTTTGTCGTCTTTCCTGTCACCAAACCCACCCATCAACAGTAGTCTATTGGTTTTTTATTTGTCACAGAATGTCTGTCAGTTTAAGAATAAAAAAGGTATTTAGTGTTGGGAAAGGAAAAGATCCATCAACCACTTGCTATGTAATACTAGAAATTGAGTCACTGAACACTTATTTGTGCAAAACAGAACCAGCTTGGACTTCTAAAGGTAAATGGGCACAAGATGGCAGGAATTTTCTTTCTTAGATTTTTACCCTCAGTGCAAAAATTACCTCATCTGTCTGGGCTTCTGATTACAAACTTTTCACAGAGGAACATAGGATCATTAGGTATGAAAGATCATCTAGTCTAATCCCCTTGCCACTGCAGGACCACCTAGACCAAGCAGCACAGGAACAGATCTAGATGGGTCTTGAATATCTCCAGAGAAGGAGACTCCACAGCCTCCTGGGCAGCCTGTTCCAATGCTACATTACCCTCACTATTAGAAGGAACTTCTTCACATTTATATCGAGTCATCTGTGTTCCAGCTTGCACAGATTGCC
>VZRI01009013.1:2648-13155 GCA_013397515.1 Upupa epops
TTGGCCCTCTTGGACACAAGAGCACATTGCTGGCTCATAGTCATCCTGCTGTCTTCTAGGACTCCCAGGCCCCTTTCTCCTACACTGCTGTCCAACAGGTCAGTCCCCAACCTACACTGGGACCTGGGGTTGTTCTTGCCCAGATTCCAGACTCTACACTAACCTTTGTTGTACCTCATTACATTTCTCTCTGCCCAGCTCTCTAGCCTGTCCAGGTCTTGCTGAATGGCAGCACAGTCTGCTGGGGTGTCAACAACACCACCCAGCTTTGTGTCATCAGCAAACTTGCTGTCAGTGCACCCTAATCCTTCATCCCAGTTATTAATGAATAGATTGAAGAGGACTGGTCCCAGTACTGATCCTTGGGCATCTTCCAGAACGCTAAACACTGACAACATTTTTATGTCAGGTACTGTTTTCCTCTCCAAGCACTGTAAATACCTATATATGTCTATTTATAGGAAAGGAAATGTCAAAGACTGTAGACTAAAACAGTGAATGATTTCCCTGATAGGCTCAAAGTGCCATTACTATTCCCTCAGTAAAGCGAAGCATCAGACAGCAAGTTCTAGATGTATTTCCTTTTTAAATAATAAAAGCTAACGCCTTCCAGATGGCTTTAGTGAGATAGATTATCATTTCTTTTAGAGACTCCTTCTTTTGTTTTAGAGTACTGTGAGAGTTGCAGTTCCTTGTCAAGAACTAACGCTATTTCTAATAATTTGTAGAAAACTGTTTATTCCCACACAAAAAGCACGCAGCTAGACCTCTTCTGTCCTCTGCCAGCAAGAGAACTACACAAATCTCTTTTTCTTGTATGAAAGCAAGAGGAGCTGTACGAGAAAAACTGGCAAAATGAAAATAACAAGCACTGCGAAGCATGACCTCTCTGTTCTGTTGACCTCAGTGCAGTGCAAATTGACTTCACTGTGGTCAGAGTTCCACAGTCATCTGGTGAGGCTGAACTCTGAGTGCTTGGTGTCAGGAGTTATCACAGACAGGAAGCTGAAGTCTTTGGTACCACAGATCATATGTCGCTTGCCTTCCTCCTCTGTTTATAACTAACAAGCATCCTCTCATGTTTCTCTTGGACTATTTTAATCCAAGGTCATCTTTTCCCAGATCTTTTCATCTAGCACAAGTCTATAACTTCCTAATCAAGGCTTCCATCTCTTCCAGAACTCCTTTTCCAGCCAGCACTACCTGCCTTGTAAATCAGCGATAGACTATGAGTTCCCAACCAGCTTTTCTCTTCTCTGCATTCCTTCAGTGACCTTAGCGTAACCATCCATCTGTGCTAAATCTTCACCCCTGCACCACTCCTGTTCATCTGTTGAATCAATCCTGCTATCCTGAGTCCAAACCATTTGAATTTAATAAAGTGAAACAGTCTGTACATCCTGTTAGAGTGAAAGTAAATGGTTTTACATCTCCAAGCTGAACCACAGTGGAGTGTGGATAACAAAGCTTTTAGGATGGGATAATATCTGAAGGGGGTAAAAACCCATGGCTCTGAGATGGAGCAAGACTATGACAGTCATTTCAGGGGGGTTGTGGAGTCTCCTTCTCTGGAGACATTCCAGACTCACCTGGATGTGTTCCTATGCGATTTGGTGTAGGTGATCCTGCTGCGGCAGGGGGATTGGACTAGATGATCTTTCAAGATCCCTTTCCAATCCTTAAGGATTCTGTGATTCTTTGATTTCAAATAGAGCACGATTCTCAGGAAACAGATGAACGAATGAAATAAATTTTGAAACCACACACTTTTTCCACAATTAAAACCAAATTGTTGTGACTGATTTCATGTTCCCAAATGCAGGTACAAGTGCCTGCAGAAGTACAGGGTAGTAGATCAGATACTTGCAGTTATCCATGTGCTCCAATTCTTAACGAAAAGCATTAGTCTTTAGCAAACATGCCATCACCCTTGTCAAAAATGTAACAGCACCGATACAGCATGATACTTGTTCCTAGGTTTGCAGATAAAAGTGATGTTGTTCATAATGCTGTATAGAACCAAGACAGGGGTGTAGAACAGCTGTTACCCACATACCAACAGTGATGTGCTGTGATCGCCTTGTCTCTACTTTCTTAGCACATTCAAGTCAGGATGTGGGAAAAAAACAGACATGAATTCAGAACAGCACTGAATAAATAATTTGTGTTAAAGTAGTTCCACATAGAACAAAAACACAACTTCATTGTCTTTGCACAAAACCACAGAATTTTTCATAACCATTTTACAGTCCTCCCACCTATGTTTCAGCTCAGTACTTTCGCCGGAGTAATGATACGTTGGGGTGAGACTGATAATAGGCAGGGATGACAGATTGTCAAAGGATAACAGAGACCTGTGGGATGTGTGCCTGAGGAGAAGGACTTGGTGGTGGTGGTGGACCAGAAGTTTAACAAGAGCTGATCCAGTTTAACAAGAGCTGCATCAAAAGAAACAGTGATGGTTGGGGGAGGTGATTCTCTCCCTCTACTCTGCACTTGTGAGACCAGCATCCCCTCCAGTTCTGGAGTCCCCAGTATGAGAAGGTCATAGAGCTCCAATGCCCAGATCAGAGCAACTCAAATAATCAGAGGGCTGGAGCAGCTCCCCTATGAGGACAGGCTGAGCAAGTTGGGGCTGTTCAGCTTGGAGAAGAGGTGGCTCCCAGGTGACCTTCTAGCAGCTTTCCAGTATCTGAAGGGGGCTACAAGAAAGCAGGGGAAGGGCTTTTGACATGGGTGAGTAATGAGAGGATAAGGGAAAAGGATAACAGACTTGAAGAGGGGAGACTGAGGTTGGACATTAGGAAACAATGCTTTGCTGTGAGGGTAGCGAGATGCTGGAACAGGTTGCCCAAGGAAGTTGTAGCTGCCCCATCCCTGGAAGTGTTCAAGGCCAGGTTGGATGGGGCCATGAGTAACCTGCTCCAGTGAAGGTGTCCCTGCCTATACAACGGGGTTGGAACTGAAGAGTCCCTTCCAACTCTGACCATTCTGTGATTCTATGGTTCTGATATAAGCAGATGGGGATAAAAAAATAGAAGTACCACTTAGGCAATGACAGAGGTTGCCATAGATGACTACATTTCAGTACCTCAGTGAAGTGGTCCAGCTGAAACCATAGATTGACATACAACAGTAAATAGAAAAATTCATAATGTAACACAAAAGAATTGATTACACATTTATAGAGAGGATTCGTCATCAAATTTATGTGCCCCACAGGTGTGACTCCACTTTGCACTGCTTGTTCCTGAGAATACACATTGCTTGTCATCTTTACTGATTAATGGAAGTGACAGCCACAAACCCTGAATCTCCTACACTGAAGGAGTCTGATAACCAGTGTTTTGTATTTCTTCACAAGCATGGACGATGAGGATGATACTCTGAACTCAAGCAAGAATAAATAATCTGGCTATAAATATGATGATTCCTCACTCCTACTTATTTTCCCGTCACCTGCCTGCGAGCACTTTCTCCAGATGGAACTTGGGTACTGGATGTGATGCACTCACTGCCTAGGTAGCAGGAACAGTGTGAACAGGTCTCAGGATATAAATTATTGCCATATTCCCATCTGGCACATAATCCTCCTGCGATGCTAAACAATGAATCACTAGATTTCACATTGTACTTCTGTGAGTCAAAAGAATCACCAAGTTTCACACAGGCAGTACTGAGATGAAGGAAAGCTAACTCAGCGGAAGGGAGCTCTAGCGTAGCTCTCTACTTGCAGTATTTACTTTTAGCCCATTACCCAGTTCTGGGTTGATCATTGCCTCAAAATTGCCACTCACGTTGAAGTAACCAACAGGTGCCTGTGTGGCTCAGATGCAGACAGAAACTTGATTCATAGAACTCACAAAAAAAAATCCACAGTGCAACCCAGTGTGACCCAGACAGCTACTGCATATTCTAGTTACAACAAGGGACAAAAAACTAAATCAATGGACTACAGAAGATTAGACCTCTTTGCCCCAAAATCCTTGAAATGACTCTTCAGAACATCAGCAAGGAAGGCAGGATCTGTGATTTCAAAGTTGGATGAGTATTATCTGTAGCTCATCATTAGCGCTGCTAGCAAGCCCACCTTAGGAGTGATGAGCATTCACTGTGCTCGTACTCAGCCACGGCACATATATGTCTCCCAGTCAGCCATATGGAGGAGGCAATGGAGCGTGAGGATCTCTAAGTCTGAAATGCGTTATGACTATTGGCTGACTATGCAATAAATTTTAAAAAATATGTATTTCCACTTTTTCACAAAGCAGTTTCTACAAAATAATTGCCATAACTGAGAAAACAGGGGTTTCTTAAAAAATATCTGATTCTATACAATTTTGAATGTATAAAGTTACATGAAAAAAATACAAACTGCAGCTTCATGGTAGTCTAGTGGTTAGGATTTTGCACTCTCAGCACTGTGGCCTGGGTTTAATTCCCAGGCACAGTAGTGTCTGTTTTGAGACCACATCTGGAGTACTGCATCCACTTCTGGACCCCTCAGTTCAAGAAGGATACAGAACTGCCAGAAGGTGTCCAGTGTATAGCAACAAAGATGATGAAGGAAGTTCAGTACCTCCCTTATGAGGAGTGGCTAAATGAGCTGGGTCTCTTTAGCTTGCAGAAGAGGAGGCTGAGGGGGGACTTCATGAATGTCTGTAAATACGTAAGGGGTGGGGGTCAGGAGGATGGAGCCAGGCTCTTCTCAAGGTCATCTGGTGATAGGACAAGGGGCAATGGATGCAAGCTGGAACAGAGGAGGTTCCATATAAATGTGAGAAGGAACTTCTTCCCAGTGAGGGTAACAGAGCATTGGAACAGGATGCCCAGGGGAGTTGTGGAGTCTCCTTCTCTGGAGACGTTTGAGACCCACCTGGATGTGTTCCTGTGCGACTTGGACTAAGTGATCCTGCTGTGGCAGGAGGATTGGACTAGATGATCTTTCAAGGTCCCTTCCGATGCCTAATGATTCTATGAAAACCAAATGAAAATGGATGGTCTGCCCCTAGCATGCTGGGAACAGCATGCATTTTTTTGTTCTCTATTTATAATGTTCTTAACCCATGAAAGAGCTACCTGAAACTTTTGACTACCAGTAGAAGAAGCAAAATTAGTTTGGTTGAGGTGTTCCTTTTAAAAAATGGAATTGGTTTCTGCCTATAAATCAACTGGAGCCAGACTGGAATGCAAACAGATACAGACTTGGGTATTTTATTTCATGTATGTGTAGTAAGAATAAGTGATTTCTGCTTTCACAGTCCCTTGAAGCATTTGTTGTACAATAAGGCCAGGCAGGATGAGGCTCTGGCCAGCCTGCTCTAGGGTAGGGTGTCCCTGCCCATGGCAGCAGGGTTGGAACTGGATCATCCTGTGGTCCCTTCCAACCCTGACCAATTCTATAACTTATTCCCAGTGAGGGTGACGGGACACTGGATGGGGCTGCCTGGGGGGAGTTTTGGAGTCTCCTTCTCCAGAGACATTTGGAACCCACCTGGACTTTGTCTGGGTCTTTTCAGGTCAAATGATCTTTCCAGGTCATTTCCAATCCCTGATGATTCTATGGTTCTCGCTCACAAATAATGGCACAGGAAAAGTGATAGGCTGACCTACTGCAACATTTTCTTCTCTAGGATTTTCACCTTAGAGGCAGAAGAAAAAGCATATAACACCACAAATAGACGCAATACCTGTGCAAGTCGATGTCCTACAGGCTTACAAAACTCAAGGACAGAAAACCTGTACAGACTCTGGAAACTTCAAAGGATTCTACAGTCCAAAAGGCTTAGTGTGAGCACACACACTTGCAACTGGCTTCAGTCCCATACTGCTTCTTTCGACTAAACTAAGGTAACTGCCTTTATTTTCATTTAATCACAAAATAAAGACTTGTGCAATAATAAAATACCTCGTTTTAACATACAGTGCTAAGATACATAACCAAACTCTTCTCTATTAGAAAACCTTACTCAAGGTTCTATGTATATAAATTGTTGTATAGAAGGTGGTACAATTTACTAACGAAGGCTCAGAAGGTTAAATTACCTTCTCTCTGCCACTTGGTTAAAAGAGCATCACATCAAAGTCCTTGTGTAGCACAAAGTGTGAGCTCTTGCGTGGAACAGATCCTACAGAAAATAAATTGCTGTCATTTTCTTAAACTCTTTGCCACTTGAAATCCAAATCCATTCTCTACACAGCCTAAATATTGCATTTGCCTGAAAGAATTGTGTACTCCTGTGTCTTTTTCACACACAGTAATTTTATTAAGGGGGTTTTATTTTCAGAGGAAATCGAACAAAACAACTTACAGACTTTCAGAGCGATGCTGAGCAGTAGCAGCTTTTGGTCAATGAAGGGGTAATTTCCTATCTGTTTTTCTATTACATGTTCAGATCAGAAATATGCCTACAAACGATCAAGTGGAAAAGTATCGCATATTCTCCAGGATAAAATGACAAAACAACCTGGCACAGAGAAATGAGGATCTGCCAAGAAATATTTTGGTGAGGCAACCAGAGTAGAATTGAAACAGCACAATTAAGGAATGGGAGAAAATGTTATATTTGTTTAAGAAATGGGAGAAAATGATATATTTGGAGCAAAAGCTGAGCCCCTCAGTTCAAGAAGGACACAGAGCTGCTGGAGGGTGTCCAGTGTAGAGCAACGAAGATAATGAAGGAAGTAGAGCACCTCTCTTATGAGGACAGGCTGAGGGAGCTGGGTCTCTTGAGCCTGGAGAAGAGGCTGAGGGGTGACCGCATTCATGTCAATTAATATGTGAGAGGTGGGTGTCAGGAGGATGGAGCCAGGCTCTTCTCAAGGTCATCTGGTGATAGGACAAGGGCCAATGGGTGCAAGCTGGAGCAGAGGAGGTTCCATATGAATATCAGAAGGAACTTCTTCCCAGTGAGGGCGATGGAGCATTGGAACAGGCTGCACAGGGGGGTTGTGGAGTCTCCTTCTCTGAAGAAGTTTAAGACCTGCCTGGATGTGTTCCTGTGCAACTTGGTCTAGGTGATGCTGCTGTGGCAGGGGGATTGGATTAGATGATCCTTCGAGGTCCCTTTTGATTCCTAATGATTCTATGAAGGTAACTACTGCCGATAATGTTTAAAGGTGGGTTACACACATTCTTTTTGAAAATATAACCATGTGAAACAGATTACGCTCAGAGAAGATTAACACCAAAAAAATCATTTGAGGTTAAAATAAAGAATAGAGAAAGCACAATTGTTCCTTACCAATGGCACCTGCAATTGTTTGGTTATGCAGAACTGACTGCAACTGGAATGGTATATATGCTTCCACTGCAGAGCCTGAGATATTTCTCATATTTTCAAGGACCCAGGCGCTAAGGAAGCTAATGGAATAAAGTACCAGTTTGTGAAAGCAATGAAGTCAGACATGAAAGGAGAATTGGGCAGATTATAAAAATATCACTAAGAATATTAGAATAAGGTTACCTGTGTATTAAGGTGGGGGAAAGAAAAATCATGCAATGCCATTTCAGGATAAACCAAACAAACCCAAGCTGAACCAAAAATGTTCATTTGGTACACAAGAGAAAGACAAAATAATAAAAAATAAAGGTTTTATACCCTTGACAGTCCAGAATAAGTGATTGGAAAGGAGAAATGTTTGTGACAGCTAAAGGGGCTTAAGTTAATAAAAAACCCTATTTTTTAAGTGTCAAGAGAAAGGTAGGATTGGGGAACTAACAATGTTGCTGAGGATTAGAAGTTCAGACTCCAGGGGTGCTGTCACTAGCACATTAATACCCTCAGAAAAATAAGTGCAAATGAGGACATCCGGTATAGGTGAATTTGGCTTTCTTTTTATGGTTTTAGATAAAAGCAGGCAGGAAAATGAGTTAATGCATTAGGCAGTGGAGAAGTTATTATCTAAACCAACAATTACAACAAGAGCAAAATCTCCAGTGCTGGAAGTGTTTGTTAAGTAGTTGCTAGGTGAGTATCTAGAAGTGTGGAACATACAGGACTTGATGTTGCTTTTTTTCATGTCATCTAGATACAGTAATAATCCACCGTCTATTCTACACAGAACAAAAGCCAAGGAAACTTAAGAGGCTTCAAGAATAAAGACAGCCAAATGGGTTAACTAAAGCAGCAGGTGATGGTCTCATTGTTCTCTAAATCTCATTTCACTCTCCTGACCAAGAGGCCAGTATTATAGCAAATTTAAAATCTAGAGTGAAGTGAAAGAGGCTCCAAGAGTTTGTTCGTGTTTCTGCTACAAGCCCTTCAATGTACATCTCACTTGTTCTTTTTAACACAATTACAGAAGTTTAATAGAGAAGAAAAAAATAGTTTGTGGGATAAATTCAAGTAACTTTCAAACACCGTCAAAGTAGTCTCGGTTTAATCTTGATTTCAGAAGACAGCACAAAAAAGAAATCCCTGAAAATCATCCCAAAAAAAGTAAAAAAAAAAAATCAGAAAAAAATGAAACCAAGAAAAAATTATGAGTAATTAACCTTTGGATCTAGATCAAAATCTCCACTGAATCACCAGCAATACTTCTGCTAGTCTCAGAGGACATCCCAAAAACATTATTTCCTAACTTATAGACAAAGGAAATAAATACTAAGAAATAAACATGCTGTGGGGGTTTAAAAATATTGAGGAAGAATAATGCTGGTGCGTTTAACAGTAACGACAGGCACAGTTAATCTGCTTGACAAGAACTACAGGTGGCAACAAACGGTCATAAAGGCAATTTGAGATCTAGATGCAGAAACAAAATCTGAGACGCTGTTGTTTCTTTTACAAGTTCCTGCATTTTTATGAATTTTTAGTTTATTAACAAAACTGCAGGTTCCCTCCTCTTCTACTAAAAGTAGTACTGATCTTTTATAGGAACAGTTTTAAACCTCCCTTTAGGCAGGTGCTTAATTTCAATAGACTAAGGATAAATCTCATTTGAAAAAAGGTTTATAAGGAAGGGTACTTAGTATTTTATTCTGGTTTTTTCCATTTGTGTTTCTCTCTGTGCTACTGTGACCAGGGAACACAATTAATGGTCAAGCAGAGTCAGGCAATTGGTGTCAGTACAGAGTCCTTTAGGAAGTTACTACCCTTGACAGCGGATCATGTCACCCACTGCAATATGAAATTATTTAGCTTATGCTTCTTGTGAGGATGGACTGTTGATTCCACCCTTGATAGGCACATGCTAAAGATTCAAACTATTTCCTCTGATTTCCAGTCTTTAAGCACACTGTATGAATACAGAAACACATCATTAAAATGCAGACTAAAACATTATCAATGCTAAAAAATTAATCCTATTATTGCTGTTTATTCCCATGAGGGTTGTGGCAAGCACAAAGTCCCAAACTGCCTAACTATATTCAACAGCTACTGTGTTTCTGCACCCCTGAATTTCTAACGTCTCTACTGGCAAAAATGTAAAAACAAAGACCTGTCTGACACACAGCGACTTTTCATTAGCATCACTGAGACAGTCTGATACACTCTCAACAGTCCTGCCAAACCAGTGGTGTTACTGAAGCAAAACTCTTCCTTGATTACCTACTGCAGTTTTATCTGAGAAATTAAACACCAAATTACATGTTTGAAGAGCATGGCCCAGAGGAGAGAGGCGAAGTAAGATGCTGAGAAGTGCCTCAACACTGAAAGAAAAGGTAAATAGTACAAGACTTGAAGAGCACTTGTTCAGGAACTAGTTGATTGTCCTTCACCTTCCCTCCCCCACCCCCCCCACACTTCCCTGCCAGCCTTCTTCTTGTCTCTAACATCAGGGAAGCTGGAAGTGGAAGCAGGGTCTGGTGTAGGAACTGTAGACCTCCACCCAAACCCAGCTCACAGCTGCGGAGATAGGTATAAATAGCAAGGATTTGCTTTCCTCTCCTACTTGTATTTCTAAGTAGGAGTCAAAAATTATTAATGGTGATATAGAATCATTAGAATCATTAGGGATAGGAAGGGACAATGAAAGATCATCTAGTCCAATCCTCCTGCCACAGCAGGATCACCTAGAGCAAGTCACACACGACACATCCAGGCAGGTCTTGAATGTCTCCAGAGAAGACGACTCCACAATCCCCCCTGGGTAGCCTGTTCCAGTGCTCTGTTACCCTCCTTGAGAAGAAGTTCCTGCTGATAATTATATGGAACATCCTCAGTTCTAGCTTGCACCCATTGCCCCTTGTCCATCACTAGATGACCTTGAGAAGAATCTGTCTCCATCCTCTTGACAACCACCCCTCACATATTTTTAGACATTAATGACGTTATCTCTCAGCCTCCTTGTCTCCAGGCTCAAGGGACCCAGCTCCCTCAGTCTTTCCTCATAAGGGAACTGTTCAACTTCCTTCACCGACTTCATTGCTCTATGCTGGACACCCTCCAGCAGTTCTGTGTCCTTCTCGAACTGAGGGGCCCAGAACTGGACACAATACTCCAGATGCGGTTTCACTAGTGCAGTGTAGAGGGGGAGAAGAATCTCTCTCAATCTGCTAACC
>VZRI01009013.1:13165-25439 GCA_013397515.1 Upupa epops
TAACCTCCCCTCTTCTTACCCCCCCCCCCTCCCCCAGGATGCTGTTGGCCCTCTTGGCCACAAGAGCACACTGCTGGAGACCCCAAAAATCATACAAATCTTTCCCTGCTGAGGAAAGCAGCTTTCAAACAGCCATCTCCAAGATCTTTACTATGAACACTGTTTGGCTCAGGCAGAAACGCAAGTTTTGTGTTA
This sequence comes from Upupa epops, assembly GCA_013397515.1. Taxonomy (NCBI): domain Eukaryota; kingdom Metazoa; phylum Chordata; class Aves; order Bucerotiformes; family Upupidae; genus Upupa; species Upupa epops. The sequence goes on from VZRI01009013.1 coordinate 13,361, forward strand.
ATACTTGAGCTGGAGTAGTACTGAGGATAATTCTGGAGTGCTAAATACATATGAATAAACCAGCAACAAAACCAAGTGGAAGATCTAAATGTAGTTTACTACATCTGACTCTCACCTCAGAGTAATTTCTATCAGCAACTACAGTCAGGTTATTTTTTATTTACTCCAGAGAACCTTGTGCACTATTACAACACACAGCAACTCCAAGCCTGGTAAGCAAGATGCGCAATTTGGCCAGAGTTTTCATTTAACTTTTATTTTTACTTTCTGCTTTGAAAGCAACTTCCAAAGTCTCCTACCCATGTTACCACAAAACCCTACAGTTTTCAAAATGATTTAGTCTCTAATTTATACAAGCCTACCTACCACTTTGCTTCTAGGATAAACTTACTTGAAAGCTAGGTGTAACAGCATCCTTCAATGAGACGTGCTCTCAAGTGCTTCTACCTAATTATGCAGTACAGAAGACAGGTCAATTTAAAAATGAAATAGGGTTTTTTGCTTGTACATTATTTAAAAGTAAGAATTTATTTTCCTGTAGAGAAAGGTCACAGGAAATTTAATTACAAATTAATTCAACTCTAGGTGCTCTTGTGGCCAAGAGGACCAACAGCATCCCGGGGTGCATCAGAAAGGGGATGGTTAGCAGATCGAGAGGGGTTCTTCTCCCCCTCGACTCTGCACTAGTGAGACCGCATCTAGAGTATTGTGTCCAGTTCTGAGCCCCTCAGTTCAAGGACACAGAGCTGCTGGAGGGTGTCCAGCACAGAGCAACAAAGATGATGAAGGAAGTAAGTAGAACACCTCCCTTATGAGGAAAGGCTGAAGCAGCTGGGGCTCTTGAGATTGGAGACAAGGAGGCTGAGGGGTCACCCCATTCAAGTTTATGAATAGGTGAGGGGTGGGTGTCAGGAGAATGGAGCCAGTCTCTTCTCAATGTCATCTGGTGATAGGACAAGGGGCAGTAGGTGCAAGCTGGAACAGTGGAGGTTCTATATAAATATCAGATAAACTTCTTCCCAGTGAGGGTACTGGAGCATTGGAGCAGGCTGCGCAGGGGAGTTGTGGAATCTCCTTCTCTGGAGAACTTTTAAGACCAGCCTGGATGTGTTCCTGTGCAACTTGGTCTAGGTGACCCTGCTGTGGTCCCTTCCGATCCCTAATGATTCTATGAAAATTAACGTTTATTAGAGGTGCACTTTTTATTTGGCTGGTTTGGTTTTTTGAAAAGGAAGGTTGACATGCCAAGTTCTTCATGGAGTAGTGGTTGAGAATTTCCGAGCAATGAAATGTAATTAAAATCTGTGTGTTTCCAGCAAAGGGAAAAGAAAAGCTGCTTGCTTCCTCAGTAGCATTAAAAATTTCTTCAGTTATTAATATTCTATACTATGGTATATCCAGAGCTCCTATTTGTGTCTGGAGCTCACTACACAGAGGTGACACATGGATTAAGCACTGGTCTAATTTCAGTGTCTTCTTCAGCCAAAGGTTTTGTAGACAATCTTGGTAAATCTGTACATTTCTGTCTTTCACCTGTGTAGGCAACTTACTCAGGACAGAAATTTACAGGCATGCCTGATACCTCCCCATTTCCTTCAATTTCCACCCTGTTTTCCTCTCCATCTGTTCCAGACCTTACAGCCCCAATTACTGCTTTTGTCTTTTCAGCTTCACTGTGGAATCATTAAGACTCGGATAACAGGAAGGTGGAATCACTCTGCATGGGATGTTAGAAAACAAAAAAGCCTCAACTGTGTGATGCCTCACAAAGTTAGTTTCCTGCTGTGGGAGGTCATCCCTGACTACTGCAGTCTTCTTTCATCCTCCTGTAAGGTAACAAAGTCCACAAAAATAACAGCTTATACCCTAACTTCTCTTGGAGACTTTCTTTTCCGATGATACTCTTAAATTTCCAAAACCACTTTTTCCTTACTCTTCTTTAATAATTAATGTTATTAAAGAATCTTCAAATCTTCCTCTCTGAAGGAGACATTAATGTGCAAAGACAGCTAATTTAAAGGGTGCCAAGTATAAATTAAAATCACAAAGACTAAAAACTGCCCTGATTTTAACAGGACAATGACAAAGGCCCTGTTCATGAAAATGATGTACTAATATACTCCACAGAATCCACATTTTCAAAGAGCATTGCAAAACCATAATCACCACACACGAGTGCCAACATAGACAAGTGTTTCTTCCCTCTCCTACATGACCGAAAATGACTGGGAAGACAAGGTAGGAAAACTCTTTATTAATCCAATTAAGCCTCATAATGAGGCCGGTCCTTCAAATGTCATTTTAAGTCATCCTTTGGCTCTGCTTGCATGTTTGTGTAAATCAGGACTGCACAATCAGACCCGAAAATGAGACAGGTTAGCCTGACCTGCTGTCTAGAAAACACCACTTAATATAATGATCAATAAGTAGGCTGCTGGGAGATACAAACCAAAGAAAGCACTCCAGCAAACACAGTGTTTTCCCACTTCCTTATAACAATCAGCTCATTAAACTGCATTATTGCTGCTAACTGAGCGTTCAGTTGTTAATGGAGAGATACCAGAAATTAGAGATGATTGACAACAGTTTCTTACTGCTCCCTTTTGTCAGAGAATGCAAACACCTGCAGTGCAAATCCCTGGAAATGAACCCACCAGACTGTGGGCAGACTGTGGGCAGTCTGGTGAGGCTTGATCCAGCCCATTTGACACCTCCTACCTCCCACCTCCCAGCCCAGCTGATCAAGTCCACAGCACAGCATTCCTTTCAGAAATCTCCTTTTCTCTGATCCCTAAGAAATCAATGCCTTAAAGATCAGAGGTTACGACATGCCCACAGTTCACAACTACACTAGTAGCTAATGCACAAAATGCCGACTTCAGACAAAAATGCTGAATACTTGGTAAAATTGGGCTTAAAAACTTGAGTTTGACCAACGTGCAAGATACTGACCTCATCAAACTGATAAGAACAAGCACTGCACTTGATCTTAGGTACCAGTATAGGTTGGGGATGATCTGTTGGAGAGCAGTGTAGGAGAAAGCGACCTGGGGGTCCTAGTGGACAGCAGGATGAGTGTGAGCCAGCAATGTGCTCTTGTGGCCAAGAGGGCCAACAGCATCCTGGGGGGGATCANTGTGAGGGGTGGGTGTCAGGAGGATGGAGCCAGGCTCTTCTCAAGGTCATCTGGTGACAGGATAAGGGGCAATGGGTGCCAACTGGAACCAAGGAGGTTCCATATAAATATAACTTCTTCCCAGGGAGGGAACAGAGCACTGGAACAGGCTGCGCAGGGGGGTTGTGGAGTCTCCTTCTCTGGAGACTTTCAAGACCTGCCTGAATGTGTTCCCGTGCAACTTGGGCTAGGTGATCCTGCTGTGGCAGGGGGATTGGACTAGGTGATCTTTCGAGGTCTCTCCCATTCCCTAATGATGCTATGATTCTATGATTATACAGTGCCAGCTGTTGAGCTAAATTAGGTGGACAGCAAGTTATAAAACTGGAGTTAGAAGGTCTCAAAACAAAATCCTGATGAGGCTCAAGACATTTTTTTCCTCTTGATTGAATCCCCCAGTATTTTCTCATAAAGCTTTTATAAGGTGAGAAACTGGTATTTGTTCACATACTGTAAATGGTAAGTTAGCATTCCAGTAACACTTTCAAAATTAAATAGATTATCTTTGATTTCTTTGCTTAAAGTGTTCATTAACTGCAATTTTACCAACTAGAAATTAGAAGCAATTATGTATATGCAAATAGTGACAGAGATGAGACATCTCTCTGTTTAAAATGGAGACAGGAATTAATTACTGCGGGCATCAAACAACACAACCTGCTGCTCTACCGTGATGCTGCTGCTGACACTATCAGGAATTTTGGCAGCTACTGCAATTCTTTCAGTACACGATCTCCTATGAATGAAGTCCTAGTATACCGCAGGATGACTACGAAATTTAGTCTTGCTTTACTCGATAACTCTGTATAAAACCAGGACTCAGTCTAACTGAGCAGAGGCACTAGTTATATTGGGGTAACTGCTGTGTCTAGCTAGATGTGCTGTTAACTGCTTTGTTAGTGTTAGCCCCACTCCAGTGTGCATCTGAGTGGAGCGTAATATATTACAGTACTGTATATATGTACCTGTAGTCATAGAATCATAAAATCATTAGGGATTGCAATTTGTGGCTAATAAGGGCAGTGGATGAATTAAACCCTTTGCACAGAATACACCTGCACATCCATGCTCTTTCTGAGGGTCTATTCCCTGCACAAGTTGGGTGTAGTCTAATATCGGCAAAGCAGTGAGGCAGCCTCACCTGAGCCACCCACATGCCAGCACTTCCTCAAGGTTGGACTTTTGGCCACTTCCATGCTTCAGGCAGTCTTCACATCTGTTTCCATAACCCAATAACCCAATGTTTGCACTGCATGCTTGAATTTCCCCCTGCTCTCCTCCCCTCTCCCCTGTGCTGTCTGTTCTGCATTTCACACCTCCCCACAACCCTTCATGCTGAGCCCTCCTTTGATGTTCCAGCGCTGAGCACAGAGGAAAGCTAACCAACAGAGCTCTCCTAACTGCTCCTGTACTAGCCCCTCTTCCACAGGGAGGGGCAGACATCTACAGGTCAAGCGAGCAGAATTTCACCAAGCTTAGTAAGAGGAACTCCAAACTCCACACTGCGTTGTGAGGGCTGAGCCAGCCCCTCCAACTCCAGATTAGCTACTGAGCCCCAAATCTGTTCCATGAGCAAATCCATTATGCAAAGATCCACATCAGCTAAGTGAATCCTTAGACTTGAGAGGTTTACATATTGACCAGTGACCCAGAATTACCGGCTACTGATAGAATGAAAAGCTGAGCCAATCTAAATTACTTCCAATTTATAACTAGTCTTAACAGTCTTCCCAGTTATTTTAGCATCAAATACAACCTCCTAGTGTAACACACACAAACCCCGGGTTAAAAGAATTACAGCTGCTAAATTCTTTCGGATCTCGTCTTAAATACCTGGAGAACAAGAGTGCTACCATCAGTTTGTTGCTCACTTTAATGAGCCTGTGTTGTTACTTAAGCCTCAGAGTTCTATTTTAATATTTAATACAATACATAGGCTTCTAAATGCATCACTATAAAGATGGCAATTATATTACAGCGAAATCCTAAGATTCCAGCTCTCTGTATTAATCAATATGGTTGCCTCAGCTGGACAAAGATAATTAAATTTTCATTGCAATTCACTAAAAGTAAGATTAGCTATAAATATTTCAAAATAGAGGATAAAAGGAGACTGCTGATATTTTATTTACTATGGGTAATACTTTCAAAGCATCTTCCGAAAAAACAAATCTAAAAAAAAAAATCTGATGCAAGGTTGTCTGCTGGTTTTGGGGTTTTTTTATCGTGGAGCTCATCTTGATCTTCAAGGACTGATGGAAAAGGTATGAAGATAAAATTCTGTACCTGGAAACTCTGTTTTTAGTTCATGGTCACAGGAAAATATATCTGCTTTTCACTGGAAATTATCTCTAGTAGTTCTTCAGACTGAGTAGTCTATGAAATCTTTTAATAGTAAAGCTTGTTTCAGGCAGGTGAGTGGGTCTGCTAAGAACAAATTGGAAACAGATCTTGCACAATTTCTGCCCCGGCTTTGCCTGTGACTGAAATTATATCTACACCCATCAAACCCTGAAGCCTGACTTGGAAAACTCATCCTCAATTGCTCCCAGTCAGGAGACAAGAGGTGGATCACCGAAATGCTACGATTTTCCATCAACTGCACTAAGGGTCCTTTGTCCAGGGAAAGGAGGACACACTGGGTGTTGTGTACGTGCATTCTGTAATGAACATGCCAGCCAGTTCCTCAGAAATGCTCATGGAGAAAATACTGTCACATGCAAACAGATCAAAACACCATCAGAGAGTCTTAAAATGTTAATGAACTGGTTTTGAAATCATAAAATATAACAGAACCTCATCCTGGAGTTCAGACAGCAAAGATACAGCAAAGAAAAGCAGAACATGTGCATCTGGGATACGCCATCCCTAGCATGACCAGGAACAGATGCTTCAAGTTATCAACAGAAACTGCTGTTCATGTACCAGTGTCTGAGGAAATCACGCCTGGCCCGATAACACACTTTATGTGCTCCAGTGCTCTCCATGCTAAATAAAGCAATAAGAAAGAACAAAACAACAGGCAGGAGCGAGCTAAAAAAAAACACCCCACTACAAACAACCAACCAATAAAAGAAACCCAAAAAACCCCACCAGAACAAAGGCACCACTATTTCTTTTCCCACTGGGGTTTGATTTCATAATAACCTTCCTGTCTTTAAACTGCACAGGGGCAAGAGGGAATGGGTTGTGGTTAGCTGCCACTAACCAGACAGCCAGGAGGAGACATATCCATTAATTTCTTCCTGTCTTGATCATCCTAGCCACACACAGGTAAATATTATTGCATCTTTTTAATGTGAATTTTCACTAAGACTGTTGCCTGACTTGCTGCATCTGAAAAGTATTTTAATTTATTATCATATTAATTACATATTAAATATTAGTCCCAAAGCTCTTCAGTTGTAGGATAATGCCAAATTACGTTAAGCTTCTCATTTGAGTGATTCCTGTGGAGAGCACTATCTCTTGATTCTGGCCTATGGAATTGTGATGGACACATGCTTTATTAAGCAAAGCTGTAAACTTTTCCAGTATATAATAGCCCTGTCTTTAGCAGCTTAGTAAAGGTAGCTTTATCCCTTATTTGCCAAGTCAAATTAGAAGTGTCCCTAATACAGGGAATATGATAATCTAAAATAAGAGCATGTGGCAACAGAGTAAGGGTAACAGAGAATGAACAGTTTAAAACTTAAGTATTTTTTATATTTATAGGGGAAATGCAAAAATAATAAATGACACAGATTCTCAAATGAAGCTCCTATGCAGTCTGTCGGACACTGTGAAGGAGACCTATGTGCAAGTGCCCCTTACCAGCTCCGCCAGTCTTAAAGGAATTGAAAAGCCAGTCTCATTCACTAACCTCTTCTTCTTACTTCAACCTTGAAGTCTCAGGAAAATCAGAAACTATGAAGATTTTACAAAATTAGGATATAAGTAAACGATTTACAGTTTCGTGTGGTTGTTTGAACTTTAACCAGGTGGGAGGCAAACTGAGCATCTTCTGCTTGTGAGACTGATGCCACTTCCATGGAAATGATGCAGCTGGATAACCCTTCCCATAATCCTATTTGCCAAAGGAATTTGTGGAATTTGGAGCTGTGTTGCTTCCAAGCCATTTTTCCTCAGAGTTTTCTGTGTCTGGCTGTGTAGCAGAGTCTCTCTCCCCAAGCTCAGTGGTTGTTTGCGATAAGTGGTGGACAGTTGATTTTCTATATCTATATTGTTTCTCTATTTGTTTCCCTCCTTCTCCCTCTCTCTCAGTAGAGATATTGGGAGCACAGTGCAGCGGGTTTCACACATACTGCAAGAAGGTGGGGGGAAAGCAGTCCCGCCCATGTTTTTTCCATCTTTTAAAACCATTTCTTTACTTTTTTTGTTAATAAACACCTTATCTTTATAAAAAGATGCTGGATTTTGCTTTGACCCTGAAAGCAATGAGCAAAAACCAACACACTTCATAACCACTTGGGTAGAATTGATTGAACTAGAATTTAGGTTTAGCAAATTAGGATTCTCCTAAAAAATATTGCATGTAGCAGACTGAAATACGATGTTAGCTGGCCTGTCACACCCTTCGAGAAGAAAATGCATTCGACATGGAAACATAAAGTATATTCCAAATGAATTATTTCTTTTTCTTGTGAATTAATATTGCATATGATTTATTTTAAAGCTAGGGGAAGCAGAATTTCATCTGCACTGTTAGGATAATTTTCTAGAAGCTGGCAGTTCTGTGAACTGTCACCTCATTCCACATGACAAAGCCCAACACAATCTCTCTCATGCAGGTAAGGAGTTTGTCACTTCCACTGTCAAGACACTCCAAGATGCTCACATGGGAAAATAATTTTAATGGATCTTTTCAAAATCAAATTGTTCAAAATAAAATTCCTTCCCTCTGATGACTCCTTCAAGTTCACTACTTGTGTTTACTGTTGCACGGCAGTATAAAATCAGGAGAGGGCAATGAGGTATTAGAGAAAAACCCAGAAACTGAAGGGATGACCTGTGGTAACCTATGGAACTGCTTTCAGGGCTCTTGGTCAATGAAACCTTAGTAAGCAATTTACCTTTGACAGAGAAACGACTTCTAGCACACTGCCAAATAAGGAATTCTGGTTGGGAAAGACTGCACTGTTAAGACAAAGCGAAATGCATATTCCTAGATAACAGGGAGACTGGCTGGACTAGGACAAGAATGTGCTGGTGGAGGAAAGGTTCAAAAACAGCTCACTGAAAACAACTACCGAGTCTGCGCAGGACAACTGGGTCAAAAGTTTACAGCCACAAAGGTTAATTGCTTCATAAGACCCCTATAGACCCTCACCACAATAAACTGCACAAGCCCAGATGGGAGAAGACCTAATTTACATCAAGAGCAGGGAAGGCAGTGCTAGGCTTATGAATATTATGTTAGGCATTGTACAATTTCATGTATATGCAATGCTTTCCACTATATAAGCTGAACCCTCAAGCAAATCCATTGTGCACATCTGTAGAGGTGCAAGCCCCTGTGCATCTGCTGGTGACAATAAATTACCTACAAGAAACTCCACCAAGAGTCTCTGATTTTTCTCCTTGCATCAGAACCAGTGAGAGTGCATTATGTATTGACATGACATGTCATCACAAATGGTGATTTAAAGAAACAAAACAAATCGCTTATGTCCCCTGAAACTGACTTTGAGAGCACATGGGCTCATCTTCTGTTGAAGATGATTTTGGAGGGGTGACAGCCAAGGCAAAATTTCTCACTTCTAATTGCTGTATTCAGAGGTAGATTAGAAGTTATGAGTGGTTCTGTGCGTGCACACTGCACCTAGCCATAGCATGAGATTAATAAATCTTATATTTTCCTTACTAAAAGCAAACACTGTCAAGATTCTAAATGCTTGTCCTGGGTTAGAAGGAAGATCTGGACCGGGTCTGGGTTGTTGCACTAACCAGATCCCACTGAGAATTCAACAGGCAATGAAGCAACTTAGCTGAAAAGAAATTACTGAATCCACAACCAAGGAGCAAAGGAAAATGCTCAAACAAGTGAAAGAACAAAAAACACTTACACAGAAACTGTATCACAATGCCATTACACACACTCCAAGAGAAATGGGAGACAGCTAATACATTGGATTTTGGCTTCAGATGAGAACCCTGGAGAAAATAACACTCCAATGAGAGAGGAAATTTAGCCATCCCCTCCATCCACAGAACTCAGTAGGGCTCCTGAGGCTTACATTGTGATGGTTCTGGAAAAGCACCTTTTCTGGTCCCTTTTCTGGACGCCAGCTCCCTCTGTACATCTTGGACTTGCTTCTAACTCCTCTTGTCTTGGGAGTGCTTCACAATGTGACTATGGCCAGCAGTTCCTTGATCATCTTCAGGCTGCAACAGCCTCTCAGATGCAGGAACACAACAGTCACTTCAGAACCCCAGTCTCTTTCTGTTTGCTAAAGAGATCAGTTCCACCTGCTCTTTTTAGCACCATCTGGCCAAACAGTAGGAAACCTCAGAAGCCACCTTAGGACCTGTGTCTCTCCCACTCATGTTACCTTCTCCCATTGTCTCAGTGGCAGAGCTGAGATATAACATCTGCCCCATGGACCTGGTTATATGGGGCCAAGCCCATGGTGAGGGTAGAGGCCACAAGGCACTGCTCACTTGGGGCCACATCTGTTGTGGTAAACAGGGTTTGCTCCAGGGTTCCTCTCTCTTGCTTTCCTCTTTCTCTCTTTTTCCTTCTCTCAAGTGGTTACAGCTCTGAGAGAAGAAAATGGTTAAGAGCTCACCACCTTCAAAGATGAGTGGGCTGTGGCAGGCAGCTCCATGGTTTAATATCTTGCTGCTAGGCAGAACTGGGGTCGTAGCTGGTTACTTGAGAGACAGCTCGACTATTTTCAAGTCGTGCTCCACACTGCAAGTGGTGGAGCGGTTTTGGTGGCAGCTCAATGAGCAGGCACTGGGAGCAGTGGCTCAGTTGAAGGGCTCAGCTCAGTCTGCATTCCAGTGTCCGGGGAAGGGGGAGCCATGGCTGGACCCCCTGGTGGCAGGGACATGGTGGCCAGGCCCTTTTTCTGCCCACCCACCCCCCAAGGTGGGATCAGTGGTGGGCCCCTTGGCCCAGCAGAGCTCTCTGTCTGCCAAGTGACAGGAGAAGGGCAGGAATCCAGAAGTCCACCCCTTTTATCGGCTATGTTCACCAATCACCTCTGGGGTCAGGACACTGCCCCAGGGGTCTGATGGGACAACTATCTCGAGCTTCAAAATAAAATGCGCTTTCAGCATAAAAGCACAAAATCAAACACCTGAAAATCTGGGCAATTTTCAAACTGTAACGACGCTGCACACAATGTAAAACGTACTCAGTTGTTTTACACATGTCACATGCCAAAAGAATAGCAGTAGGCAGAAGAAAGGCAAAACCAGTCTGGCATATGCTTTCACTGAAGCACCATCTCCCCAGGCAGTGCCCGAGGCAGCCACCATCAACAAAGCTCCGTGTGAACATCAAAAACAAGCAAACCACAAAGGGAGGGTTAACGGTCACAGTCACTTTCTGAACGTCATACAGACTGACTAAGCAAATTCACTACACAAACCTGACTTGCATTACCTTCTAATTTCACTCTGACCCAGTAGCTAGGGTTTGCATCAAAGGAATACAGATCAAAACAAAAAGGAAATTTTTTGGAAGGCAGAGACGGGAATCCAAGTACCCTGCTTCCATGTGCTCAATTTTTCTAAGCAACCCACATAGCTGTAATGAACTTTGGTCCAGAAACACTAGTTTCATCACCAGAACAGTCAGGTAGCTATTACTGACTCTCAAGCCCTCAACATCCATGCTTACCTGTAAGGATACTATAAAGTGAGACAACTCACTAACCACAAGTATTTTTACCTTGTTTTAACATAACTTAAACACAGAAAAATCAGTGTGGCTAACTATTTGAACTGGACATAATAGAACAGAATGATACCCATAATCTAATTTACACAAATTACAAGGACTTGAAAAGGAAATCTGAACTTGACTTTTAATGAATCCAATAATATTTTCAATGTAAAACCAAAATATCATTAAAACTAGATCCTGTTTTATTCTGTTCAGCAATTACTTGTTTCTAACTTCACTTTGTTCTTCTGAGTGAAAACAAGCTAATGAGGCTTCTACAGATGTTTTCTGTCTTATTTCCACTGCCCCTCATGCATCACCATTCCCACCATAATACCCACCACTCACCATACTCCCAGTGACACTCTTCCCTCCCCGGAGATACTGAAGTTATGACCCATACGTATCTTGATTATCTAAGCAGTCACTGCTTAACAGAATTGATTACAGCTGAGACTTGCCTGCACAGTCATCGCTGGGATTGCTTTCCTTTACACAGCTGATGCAGGTCACCACACCTGGAGAAAGAGATCTTTTTCTCCTTATATAGATTTGGTAAGCACTAGTCTGTTGATTTGAGAGTGATAATTGACTCAGAGGTGGAATTAATTTCATAATCATCAGCTCTTCAAAAACAAACCCAAGAACAAAGGTAATTCCTTTTCCCAGACTTGCACAGACCATATTTTACACAATTTGTACTTGAAGTCAGACATCTCACTTGCACTGTCAGACAAAGTGTTGCAGGGATGAAATTCAAGTTTCTCCCAAGCTAAGGAAAGTTTTTAAATGTCAGAATCATAGAATCATTAGGGATAATAGAATCATTAGGGATCCGAAAGGACCTCGAAAGGTCATCCAGTCCAATCTCCCTGCCACAGCAGGATCACCTAGACCAAGTCACACAGGAACACATCCAGATGGGCCTGGAACTGACACAATACTCCAGATGTGGTCTCACTAGAGCAGAGAAGAGGGGGAGAAGAACTTCTCTCAATCTGCTAACCACC
>VZRI01009015.1:0-21948 GCA_013397515.1 Upupa epops
GGCCCCCCAGTTCAAGAAGTACAGAGAACTGCTGGAATGTGTTCAGCATAGAGCTACAAAGATGGTGAAGAAAACAGTGTTACAGTTGACTTGCAAATTTCCCAGTGAGATAGTTACTTCAGCTGATCAAGAATTGGTGTTTAAATTAATAAATACCTTAGTAAACACCTTATGCTTAAAGCCATCACTAACTACCTAAGTACTCATATTAATCATAGAATCATTAGGGATCAGAAGGGACCTTGAAAGATCATCTAGTCCAATCTTCTGATTCACTTATCTCAATACCTCTAGTTATTTATACTGAGATCTATTGAAAAAAATCCTTAGGTAAAGCTTGACAGTATTAAAATTCCTTAACTGTCAGCCTTTTATCAAAGGCATATCCCACTGCTTTAAGGACTTGTAGATAATTGATCTTGCAAAACCTTGTGTTTTAGTAGTAAGTCTCAATACTAAAAGAAATGATCCTCTCCTGCCTGGAAAGGCTCATCTGTAACAGATGAAAGTTCCAGTCAGCATGAAAAACCCATAAAATACGATTTTCATTGTTTACATGAAAATACTCTGAAATAATTACAGCATTCCCAAGGAAAAAAAAATCTGCTTACCAGATCCACTTCTGCTCACTTGAGTTATTTTTTCATCACCTTCATCATCACTGTCACAGTTTAATGGTTGAAAAGCTATTTCTGACTTTGTGTCTATTTGATTAACATCTGACTTGGGCTCGGCAAAGGTCCGCAATGCTGCAAGGCGGTGATGTATTGCTGCATACAAGTATCCAGCATCTTTTGAGCTTGCCTGTAAAACATAAAATGCATGCAAGCTAACCAAGAAAACTGTCTATTTTTCACAGAGAAGCTCACTGATAATTTTTTAAAGTAATGAAAGAGCTGTATTTCACCCTTGTTAATAAAAGCAATTAATTTTCAATTCACACAATAATTAATTTCAGAAAAGAAATTTAAATACAAATAATGTCAAGTTTAAGTGGTCTGAGTTTTATAATTATACACACTAGGGTGTACTTAATGAAAGCAGTAGAGGATCAGCACTTCTCTGCAGAACTTCTAGAATTTGCTGCCTTGGGAGAGCAGGGACAGACACTATAACCAAGAGTCCAACAGTATAGTAATACAATTTTTTTTAAAAGGAATTAGAAAAATTTAGAAACAATACTTTCATAAAATAGTTAGCAAAGGAAACAAGTGGCAGTGCAGGCTCTTACGTGCCTAATACAACAGCTATGGACAGTGGGAGTCAGTGAGGTGAATGGATCATATAAATTGGCTAAGAGCACTGTATTTGGACAGTCAGAAGTCACAGGACTGTATTTCTTATTTTCTTATGAATCAAATCGTCTGCCAGAGGATAACTGAATGCATACACTCTTCAGTCTTACAGTTCTCTACTTCTGTGCATTGTGTGGAGTAATTTTTATTTGTACCACTAGGCACTAGGAAGAAATATGTCTTGTCTGGATAGAATTAAACAATTCAATGTGTTCAGGTGGAAAAGCCATGTGGATTTGAAAGCAGCAGCCGGGCAGGAAAGAACACTTCTCTTCCTGCAGCCAGGCAAAAAAGAAAGCAATTCAGAGTTAACTGCAAATGCAATTATTAGTGGGTAAATCCAAGCTCTCAAGATAGCACAGCTTGTTAGGAAATGAAAGTCATGACACAAAGAGTAGTTGCATGGACTGATGATTTCTATCAGTAGCATTCACTTATTCTTCTAAAAGCCAGGATTTCTGTCACTTCAAACCAATAGGAACTCTGGCTTTTGCCAAGAGGGGTGAATTCACCTCCACAGATCCTCTGACCTTGTAATTTCTACCCTCGCCAGTGTGCCACTACCACCATTAGGGTAACTGCAGGACGAAAAAAAATAAAAAACTGATAGTAAGAATTAAAAACCCCACCCAAATCAGTTCTCTCATCTGTATGACACACAGCTGGAAAATTCCAAATGCCATCAAAAAAGGGAGGAAGGAACAATCATGAGGGAAGGGGGAAAGGTCATACCTATGTCCAAACCTGGGTGAGTACTACAAGACAAACATAATTGAATCTTCTGGACTGCCTCCTTTGTACTCAGCATTATAAGATTCCTCTCCTTCACTCATGAGAAGCCCTTGAGATGATATTTCTGAAACAAACCTATTAATCATTCATGTGGCATGGGAAAAACTAATTTAAATATCTGATGGTGCCATGGAGGAGCAGGCTCTGCCAACTGATCTATGTGACAAAGCTTTAATGATGCCTGCTGAGTGCCTCACATATTGGCCACTTGGACACTCAAGAATCTTGTTGTTGGCTGGATACCAGCTAAAGGGGACGGATACCAACTACCTCAGTGTTGGAAGTGTGTGGAAGCAGGTTCCAACAAACTTTACCACATACATACAAGAGGTAAGGTATCTTGGTTTCCTATTACCTTTTTGAGGGTTGAATTTGAGGAGGTTTCTTTCCTGAGGCATTGTGAATTACTACAGCAACTTGTGAATTTTTTTTTGACTCTGTGAACTGGTGCAGCTCTCTCAGAGCCAGTTATGTTAAGCCTAAGTGTGACATGTGACATTTCTGTGAAGGGGGAATTTATTTTTCTTGCTTGAGAGGCTGAATTCTTCCTAGAAAGCTTTGCTGGGAGAAATAGACACATCCTTTAACTCACATGGATGCTTTCACTTCCCAATACAGGACATATGTGCTATATATTTCCATCACATTTTCATCTTTAACTTATCAGCCCTTGCTAGAGAACACCAGGATCTGCAAGACTATTACATTACCTAAGGTGACACTGCCAATGGAGGCCCTACATTGGATAGATTATTGCAAGCAGCATGTCAAGAACCATGACAGAAAGGTGCTGCCTTGTATCAAAGTCACTCAGCAATATGTAACTACCTGTGCAGAAATTCTTTGAGTGCAACTTCTGTAAAAAAGAGTAATTGCTGCATATGAATGGTCTGAGATCCGTTTCATCAGTATGATGTGAACTATGTACCAACTAAGCTAAGCATAGCCTGACAGAGCATCAAAGACCATTTACTAAAACTAAAACCTCATGAAGTCTTCAGAAACCTAGGTGAAATGGGAATTTTGATGAAGTATTTATTGCTTGCTTACCTGAATTAGAAATACTTGAATAGAGTGGTCTTCTTGGTCTGTTGCAGGGAAGCACAGGCTTTTTCTATTTACTCTTTTTATAACCATTTGATCCCAGAGTCGGGTGTTGAGAATCAGTCTCAAGCTGCCTTGATTTCGCATAACTAAAATAAGAAGGTTTACATGATAAGTCATTTGAACCATCTTGGTATTTACTAGAGTTCATTTCTCTAGTACTTGTATACAACTAGTATTTTCATGAATTACTCTTTTCAACTTTACCTGACACAGATTTTATTTTCAGCTATTTTTTTATTTTCCAAAATATATTCATTTCTTTCAATACAGCTGGCATACAAAACAAATAATCTACTGAAACTGGGCAAATTAGTACAAAAAATGACAGCAGTTTAAAAACAACATTCCAGAAGCTACCTGAAACAATGTTTCTAGAAAAGCAAACAGGCAAGCTGTCAGACAAGTGACTTAGTTAAAGATGTGCTGCGCTACAAATACAGAGAAGCTATAACAGGGGAGGTTTAGACTTGACATTAGGAAAAGGTTTTTTACTGAAAGGGTGATCAGGTTTTGGAACAGGCTGCCCACAGAGGTGGTCGGGTCACCATCTCTGGAGGTGTTTAAGGTTAGGCTGGATGAAGTGCTGAGTGGCGTGATCTAGATGACAGATGTTTAGGGTTACTTGGTGGGTTTTAGGTTGGACTGGATGATCATTAAGGTCTTTTCCAGCCTCATCATTACTGTGATACTGTGATACATGCAGGTATGAGTATACAAACTGACTGAAAATGCCCAGTGCCTCAATCTGTAACACAGATCATTTTATTAGGCAATGCTGATTTAAATAAAACTATGTTGTCTGTTTTAAATGTTCTGAAGTGAAATCTGGCCAGTACAAGTTATTAGTGTTTTGTGTATGCTATTTCATTTTTTAATTCTTACTTAGCCTTGACTGTAACATTCCATGTTTACTGCTAGAGGTGTCATTCAGCCTCAGGGACCCTCTGCCTCTTTCAGTCCAAGTTAAAGAAAGTTTATTAAATACAAAGAGCTTGCAGTTGACCTGAAAGAGAAACAGGTGATGGAAACTGCCACACAAAGTTAATTTTACTGGTTCTAAGACTCTGTATTTCTAAACCTTTCAACATGTCATTTAATAGATTCATATTTAATAGATTCCATATATATATATATCTACACACATAAAATATATACATATACACACACATCACCATTATTACCTAACATGAAATCACTGCCAAATCTGTGCTAAACTTTACAATATTAATGGAAACCATTCAGCATCAAACCCACTTTTGCAATTATTTCGTATTGATTAACTCTTCATCTGTGACACCCATTAGCACAGCTGAATTTCTTCGCAGTGTTTTACTCACTTGTTAGAAACATTATGCAGCTCAGGATACCAGTACTACTATTAGGAGCTTCCTACTCCAAAGAGAGTAAAACTTCAAAGTTTTGACAAGGAAGAAGGTTTAATCAATGATAAAATAGTGTAACTTTGAATATTAAGATTTTTAAAATCCTGTAACTTATTGATATTTTCTAAGAAAACAATACTTTGGAGAATAGCAAGATATGTCCTGATGGGACAGATGGGTAAATTATATTCTAGATGAACTATAAATCCAATAAGTTTTCAACACACCGCTTTTTTTTCCCAAGAAAGTTTTGCCATAAAAAAAAATCTTTACTGCAATAATTTTGATTTTTAAGTATTAGTCACTGGTGGTCCACTGTGTGCATGCTTATAAAATAATGGTAGTATGAAGTTCTGAAGCAATTAGTTACTGAAAGGGACTATAAAATGAACTAATATGAGAAAGAAAGTAACTACCTGGAGCAAAATGGGATATCAGAGGTATATCTTAAAAAAGTGAAGTGTTACAAAGTAACTTGAGTTATTTTGAGACTGCTGAAATCTGTAATAGATCTAGGTGCTCTTTTCAATGATTGAACTGCTCACCATTAAGGTTTTATGAAATACACACCTGTAATACATTGTGTTCTGCTTCTTCTCCAGTTGTAACTTCAAATTTATCTAACGGAATTTTCTCCACTGGCTTGGAAATACAAGCAGTTGACAATTCATTTAGTGTTGCATTCCTCAACAAAGCTGCTTTAGTAGGGAGAAGAAAAAAAACCCCAAAATAAATTGTTTATGTACAGAGAATCTTTTCAAGGACAACAGAACTAGCACAGAGGATGGCCTTTGACTTCAGTAATCTTTGTAGTCTCAGATATTACTTAGTGTTACTTTTTGCCAAAGTAGTATGTTGAAAAAGGCTAGAATACTGCAAAATGTCTTTCCTGTTCAAACTCATAAAGAACTGAACAGGGCTCTCTGCAGTTGTAATGGTTTGCCTCAAGGAACAACTTGCAGAAGCAAGCCCTAAATATTAAGTTGATTTTCCAAATGAAACTGTATTGCTGTGTAGATTAATAAATACTGAAAGACCTATGTCACAATATTCAGAACAGTAATACATAAACAATTAATGTTTCATAGGAACATGAGAGCACAAATATTTGATGGTTCATACTATGTAAGGGGATCCAATAAACCCATCAGTAAAGGAGGGTGCAAAGTTCGGTAAGGCAGCTCAAGAAAGGGACCTGTTTGGGATACAATCTAGGTTTACATGAATTGTCTAGTAAAACAACTTGCACCAGTGTGACAATCTACTCTTGGATTATGCCTGTATAGAATTTTCAGACCTACGATTGTTACTATAAAATCAACCACTTTACAAACTCATAGCTCCACTTTTGAGGTTTCTGAAAGAAGCATTCCTTTTACTGGCACCAGCCAAGTACAATTCCTCAAAGCAGACCTGCACCCCAGGAGCCAGGAATATGCATTTTTCAGACCGGTTTCACACATTAGGTGTCTCCATTGTCTCATGTCTCACACATATTCATAGCCTGTTTACATATGTCACTTATGTGTCCCCAGCATTCTCTATGCCCTCTAACTCCACCTATCTCCAGTTCCCTCTCTTGTCCCTGATTTTAACCGTTTTCACTGTCTCTCCTGGCTCGAACCCAGCCAGCAAGACTGGCTTCAACTGGGGTTTGCTGCTGCTTATACCATTATCAAAGGACACATGTCCTGGTTCTCATCACCAGTTCCTGTTACCTAGCTGTCTTCAGACAGATTTATTGCTAATGCTAATGCAGGCTTCAGAATTAGTCCTTTGTTCTTGAACTATAATTTATTGTGGACATTACTTGCACAATCAGGGTAAAAATACGGCAGAGTAATCTGTATGACAACATGCCAGCAGCAGACGGCTTGAAATGTAGTTCAAAAACACTGTACATTAACAATGTACACTGCTCTCTTATAAATAATAAAGAATGATCATATGTAATAAATATTAATCTGTAAAACTCTATCCTTTTCTGAGTGATTCAGATGATTCATTAATTCTGAGGTTAGTACAGTTCAGATGTCCTAAACCAAACTGTTGCTGCTGAGCACAGATTTTGGCACATACTAAAGATATACTAGTGACTGTACTATTTGTGAACAGATGAAAATTACTTACCATCACTCATTTGACATCGTCTAAAATGAGCAAAATATGTAATAATTAAAGGTAACTGTACTTGTTTGCTGAGTATGCTTACTTGTTTGTGGACTGAAATCAGAAGATTCTATGTACATGAATGCTACTCCTCTTTTGTAGGAATCAGCTTCATTACATGGCCTGGGATGCTTTTCAGTAGTCTAGGAAATAACCAAGGGAAATAAGAATACCTATTTAAATAAAACTGGTATATTACTTCATATCAAACACAAACTGAATTATTTAATACACACTAGTCTGAAGATTGGCAATTGTAATATCTTAAGAGAAAAAAATTCTCTACAGGAAACAATTTCAGTCTCCAGTTCAAGTAACTTGGTTATCATACAGTCTTTACATCATTACTCTGCCAGGAAGAATGGTCTCTTTGTACAGATCCTGGACTACAATTGAAATCTACTCAAGGATTTTGTTGTTTAAGCACCAGTTATTTTTCATTGTAAGCTCCAGAAAGATAGCTTAAAGTTCCCAGACAAAAAAAAAAGTTAACCTCAGAGGAATTAGAAAAATCTATGACCTTTAGTTTTTGCAGAAAAGTTTATCAGACAAGTTTAAATAAAAGCTCCTGGCACATCACAATATTTGATTGCAAACCGCTACCTTATAACTAAATCCTGATCAGAAGTCATAATCCAGACCTATGGCTGTCAGATTTTTTCACTTGCAGATATGCACATTTTTTTTCATTCTACTTCTACAAGAAACTGAACTTCAATTCCACTGCAAATGGTACATTTCCACTTTTGAGTGACACATTTTTATCTGAGTTTCCTTCAGGATTTTATCCATGAATCTATTGCACAGTATGCACAATACAATTTAACATGGACACTATCTAGGATAGTTCTTCCGCAGTTTTCCCCTCAGACTAGGTTGTTTCATCTCTTAACAGTTATGACAGAAATTATAGAGTGGTGGGGACCACATATTTTTTTCTTGCACTGTGGCAGTCTCACATTATATGGAATATATAAAATACTTTTTACCATGTCAGAAAACGAGAAAAACAGAACATATTGATGTGGGTTAGTATTAGAACACTTCTCCAAGATAGACAGGATAGGAATGCCTAACCCTCCTACCTCCTAAATATTTAGATATTTTCTCCTCAACAGTCATTTGAATTACATTTACTTGCATCCTTAAAGGAACAGGAGTTAAAAGAACTAATATCTGAAAAAATTATACTCTTGTGTACATTATATTAACCTTGACATAAGGTCTGCCAGCATTTACAGATCTTACCAGAACTCTTTCAACCATGTTTTCTCCAAACACAAAATCAGAATTGCTGCTGTTTTGTACAGGTCTATTTTCAAACAAGTGGGTTCTGTGAGAACAAAATAACACATCAATGTGATTTAGAATTCTTTAGCACTTTGTAAAAAGAATATAAGGAAGTTAATGCATTTACTTTACCATAGGTTATGTAAAAGACAAGCCAAAAAGAATCACTTTAGTACTCAGACACTTTCTTGAAGAGAACCTGAGAATATTCTCTAACATTTCACAAAAGGCACAGAGAGTATCACACTGTACTTAATGGAGATTATTGAGGATGTTCCTTAAAGCATTTCTTGCCAATCTGAGTTAAACTTCTCTTAGTCTTTTACCTCTCAGGAGGTTTTAAGAGTCTAAAGTGAATGTGTACTGAGTAGTGACAAAGTCATAACTTAAAATAAGTACATAGTGTATTATATTCAGGAATATTCTAATACAAGTAAGAATTGTGATTTGAAGTGCTAATTACAAAGCTACTTTGCTTTTTTAGAAAAGTCACTAGAAGACTCTTTAAACTTCTTTGTGTGGAAGTTGTTCCAGCTGTTTTGGTTTGCTTTTTTTTTTTTTTGTAAAAGGCTTGTACGTTGCTCACACTTTCTGTAGAGCTTAATCCCTGTATATCTTGCTGACACAGGGAAAACCATCCAAGTTCTTGATTTTCCTGATGCAGAAGGCCAATAGTCAGATGTTCTGTCACGAACTGCACATTTCAGCACTGCTTAACTGCTCTTCCACTTAATTTATTACCTGGGGAGGGGCATGTAATGGCATACATGTCATGCAGAGCGATGTTCCCATTAAGAAGCAGTTTCTTGCTAGAACTTTGATGACTGCCTATAAAATTTACTTTCTTTGGTCACAGCTGCAGGGTACTTGAAATAGCTTCACTTAGGATGACGGAATTCCCAAGTAAAGGCTATCTCAATTTTTACAATAAAGAAAAAAATTATTCCTTATCATTCTTATACTTTATGAATAAGTGCAAGTGGGTTGACCTTGGCTGCATTCCTGGTGCCCACTAAAGCTGTTCTATCATTCCCCTCCTTAGCTGGACAGAAGAGGGAAAATATAACAAAAGAGTCTCAGGTCAAGGAGAGATCATAGGCTGAACAGACTCAACTTAGGAATATTCATTTAATGTTACAAATCAAATAAGAGTAGGATAATGAGAAATACAAGCAAATCTTGAAACATCTTTCCCTCAATCATCCCTGCTTTCCAGGCTTAACTTCACTTCCAACTTCTCTACCTACTCTCTCCCAATAGCACAGTGGACAGCAAATGAGAGTTGCAGTCAGTTCTCCATTGTCTTTACTTCTCTTTCCTCCTCAAGGGGAGGAGTCTTCACATCCTTCTCCTGCTCCAGTGTATGGGTCCTCCCATGGGAAACAGTACTGCAACTCCTGTGTGGATGTTTCCCATGCACAGCAATTCTTCACAAAGTCTTTCAGTGTGGGTCCCTTTCATGGGGTGCTGTCATTTAGGAACAGACTGCTCTAGGGTGGGTCCACTATGAGTCCTCCACAGGTCATACCTTGAGACTGCTCAACATGGGCTTCCCACGGGGTCAAAGCTTTCCCTTGGGAACATCCGCTTGCTCCAGCATGTGATCCTTCATGAGCTGTAAGTGGAGATCTGTGCTACCATGGATTGGTACAGGCTGCTGGGAGACATTCTCAGCACGGCCTCCTTACAGGATGCAGTAAGGAATTTCTGCTCAGTGCTGGAATCACCTCCTCCCCACCCTTCTTTATCTTGGGCAGTTGTTTCTCTCACATCACTCCTCTCTCCTGTAGCTTCTAATTGTTGAGCATATTTCCCCCCTTCCTAAATATGTTATCCCAGAGGCACTGCTACCTCGCTAATTGGCTGATCAGTTCAGCCTTGGCCAACAGCAGATCTGACTTGGAGCTGTCTGGCACTTACTCTACTGGACACAGGGGAAACTTCTAGCAGCACCTCATAGAATCCACCCTGCTACTTCCAAAATTTTGCCACACAAACCCAACACACAGACAGCAAATAACAAACAGCCACCAGAAAATCAGTGAAGGTAGCACTCCAGAACAGATAAAACCCATAAACTAGAGCCTTATCTCAATGAATAATGGAGAAAATGGATTTCAATTGCTTTCAGAAATGTAATGAATAAGCAATCAGTACAAGATCTTTCTTGTTCCAGACAGTTAAAGGAAAGTGCCATTAAAATCTTATAAAAACCTCAGTACCTGCATGTTGCTACAGGCCATGACATCCAAGCATGACATTGACACAGAGACACAAAATAGAGGTACTGAATTCAGAGAACAAAGGATAAATGCAGATAAGATTCTGTGAAGGGAGTACATCTAAGTACTGTCATTCTCAGAGTGTCCAGAATGGTCTGAGGGACTGCCAGTTCTGTGCTCATCTTGTAGCTTTGCAGTTTTCCAAGGAAAGTCTTGTGCAAAGCTGAATACATGACCTGAAGCATTTTCCCAGTCACTTAACATAATCTTCTTTCCAAGCTTTTAATCAGATTTGAGAAACTGATTCCATTCCCATTCCATAGTAAATCCAGTTTAGGAAATGGAACAGTTGTTTGTTTCCTGAGAGCCACAGAAATTGCAGAAGGCAAACAAACTACTTCATTTGTCTCTACAGAACAGTATCCCATAGAGAAGAGAAAAAAGGAAAGTAATAAGGACATGTGCAAGCAGCTGCAATCCCTGCTATATTGAATCTCTTTTGTAAATAAATCTCAATAGATACACATTGATTCATAATGAAAACAGGTCTAAAATCTTATTTTCTTACAAATACAGAAGTATGGCTGCAGGGTTGACTACAGTTTAGCATGTACAAAGAGTTTAATATAGTTGTTTGTTTGAATACTTGTCTAGTTATTTATAAGAAAACAGTTATGCCAGAAAGATTTTACTTAAGTATTTTAGAGCATGAGAAGAATGGCACTTACAAACTCTGCTACCTGAGAAGAGCAGTAAGCACCTAGCTGTCTTTAAATTAGTTTACAATTTGAAAAATAAACTAGTATTTATCACAACTGCAATATACAGAATGAATAAGGCAGAAATACCCCAAGCAAATAAGCAAATAAGTAATTTCTCTTTTATATCTGATTTTGAAGTCGTTACTATTTTCCCTTTAGCTTGACCAGTACATGCACTACTACTACTATCATTTTGAATCTGCTAAAATACATAGCATGCTGTGTGGCTCCATGTTGTCCTAACAGGACATCATCACAGCATTAATTGTCATACAAAAGGAGGCTGCCCTCTAATGATGCTCTTCTTAGAATCATAGGATCATTAGGGATCATAGAATCATTGAATCCTTATGGATTGGAAGGGAGCTCAAAAGATTATCTAGTCCAATACCTCCGCCATAGCTGGATCACCAAGTCACCAAGTCACACAGGAACAAATCCAGATGGGTCTTGAACGTCTCCCAAGAAGGACACTCGACAACCCCCCGGGGCAGCCTGTTCCAATGCTGCATTACCTTCACTGTGAAGAAGTTCCTTCTAATATTTATATGGAACCTCCTATGTTCCTGCTTGTACCCATTGCCTCGTGTACTATCACCAAGTTACATTGAGAAGAGCCCAGCTCCATCCTCCTGAAACCTACCCCTCACATATTTATAGACATTAATGAGGTCACTAGTCAGCCTCTTCTCCAAGCTAGAGACCCAGCTCCCTCAGCCTTTCCTTATAAGGGAGGTGTTCTACATCCTTCATCATCTTCAGCAAGCAGTATTAATACCATCATGAAAATTGTCTGGTTAACCACAGACAATCTCATGAGCTAGCATCCAGACAGAGAAAATAGCCCACTACTGCACCAGAATTAGCTCTTTCAGACTTATGCAGAGACAAGGGTATGGCACAAAATCATAGTCCAAGGAACTCAGCTTTACTCACTAAGAAAATTTGAAGAGCATGCTGGTCAACCCATGTCTGCACAAAGATGTGAGCCTATCACCATCATCACAGCTAGTTGTTCATGCCAGAAATTCTGGCATGCACAGAAGTGAAGCATCAGCTGCAGCATTCAACCTGTCTTCCAAATCAGGCCTGCATGGTTTTCTCCATGTCTCCTGTGTCCAATATTTCCAACTAGGAAAGCCAAGGCCTCCTTGGAATTCAACCTTGCAAGTGAGGTCAAGGGTAACAGAGAGGGCTTCTTCAAATACATTGCAGGTAAAAGTAAACCTAGAGGCAATGTGGGACCCCTGCTGAATGAGCTGGGTGCCCTGAAGACAGAGGATACAGAGAAAGCAGACATACTGAACACTTTCCTTGCCTCCATCTATACTTCTGGCAGCTGTCCTGGTATCAAAGCCCAGACTGATGAGGCTCCAGAGGAAGTCAAGGCAAAGGAGGACCCTGCCTTGGTTGATGAGGACTGAGTTAGGGATGTGTTGAGCAAACTGAATGTACATAATTCCATGGGCCCTGATGAGATGCACCCTCACGTGCTAAGGGAGACAGTGGAAGTCATTGCTAAGCCACTCCTCATCGTATTTTCTAAGTCATGGGGATCAGGAGAGGTGCCTGGAGAGACTGGAGGTTAGCAAATGTCACTCCAGTCTTCAAAAAAGGTAATAAGAAGGACCCAGGTAACTCTAGACTGGTCAGCCTCACCTCCATCCCACAAAAGGTAATGGAACAATTTGTCCTGGATGCTGTCTCTAGGCATATCAGGGACAAGAGGGTCGTCAGACACAGTATGGCTTCACCAAGGGGAAGTCATGCGTGACCAACCTGATAGCCTTTTATGAGGGCCTAACGGGGTGGAGAGATGATGGCAGAGCTGTGGATGCGGTCTCTCTTAACTTCAGGAAGGCATTTGACACAGTCTCACATAGTATCCTTGTGGCCAGACTGAGGCAGCGTGGACTGGATGATTGGGTAGTGAGATAGATTGTCAACTGGCTGAGGGGTGACCTCTTTGATGCCTATAAATATGTGAGGGGTGGGTGTGGTTGTCCTACATATATAGGAAAAAAGGGTGTGACATAAGAATGTTAGAATCGTTTAGCTTGGAAAAGACCTCTAAGATCATGTAGTTCAACCCAGCAGTCTCAAGCTGCATGTCCCTAAGATCCAGATGGACACAACTTTGAAATATGTCCAGGGTGACAAAACATTCTAGAAATACAATAAATAAAAACTTACTCTTTTGTTTTAGAAAAATTCATGGTAGTAGACAACCTTGCTGCTATCTTGGAACTTAATGAATTCTTAGCTGAGGTATAAGAGCTGTCTTCAGATAGCTAGGAATAATAAAACCACATAAAGTAGTTAGACCAGGCTTATTTTGTGTTATAGACAATTTTGTGCATGTAGATATTTATCCACATATACAGTATCACAGTAATGATGTCTGGAAAAGACCTTAAAGATCATCCAGTCAAACCTAAAACCAAACAAGTAAACCTAACATCTAACATCTAAATCATGCCACTCAGCACTTCATCCAGCCTAACCTTTAACACCTCCAGAGACGGCGACTTGACCACCTTAGTGGGCAGCCCATTCCAAAATTGGATCACTCTCTCCATGAAAAACCTTTTCCTAAACATCAAGTCTAAACATCCCCTAATGGAGCTTAAGACTATGATCCCTTGTCCTGTCTCCAGTGTCCAGGGAGAAAAGACCGACCACCACCTGACTATAACCACCTTTTAGATAGTTACAGACAGCGATAAGGTCACCCCTGAGCCTCCTCTTTTCCAGACTCAACAGACCCAGCTCATTCAGTCTCTCCTTGTAGGCTTACCTTCCAGGCCTTTTACCATTCTAGTTGCTCTTCTCTGGACTCGCTCCAGCACCTCAACACCCTTCCTAAACTGAGGGGCCCAGAACTGAACACAATAGTCCAGGTGCGGTCTAACCAGTGCTGAATACAGGGGGAGGATAACCTCCCTCTCCCTGCTGGCCACACCATTCCTGATACAGGCCAGGATGCCATCAGCCAGCCCTCTTGGCCACCTGGGCACATTGCTGACTCATGCTAAGTTTACTGTCCACTAGTACCCCCAAGTCTCTTTCTACCTGAGTACTCTCTAAGAACTCCGTTCCCAGCCTATAGTTCTGCCTGGGGTTGCTATAACCAAAATGCATTACCTGACACTTAGACTGGTTAAAACTCATCCTATTAGAGTCTGCCCATCTCTCCAGCCTGTCCAAGTCCCTCTGCAGGGCCCTCCTACCCTCCAGCAGATCAACACGGGCTCCAAGCTTGGTGTCATCTGCAAATTTGCTCATGATGGCTTCCAACCCATCATGAATATCATCAATGAAGATGTTGAACAGGACCGGACCTAACAGTGACCCTTGGGGCACACCACCAGTAACAGATCGCCAACGAGATGCGACACCATTTACCACCACTCTCTGGGCTTGTCCGTCCAACCAGTTCCTGACCCAGCATAGAATATTCCTGTCAAAGCCCGGAGTGTCTGACATATGTATCTGTGTGTGTTTGTGTGGTAATTGGCAGAGCTTCTTCCAAGTGTGTACTACGGCAGTGCTCTTAATCAAAATACTTTAATTTTACTTTCTGCAGGAAATACAGAAGTCCCCCAAAGCTGGTTTAACCACAGAAACCTGGTATTTGAAAGGTAAGACAGCCTGCAGATGTGTTTTTACAAGTGCCGTGATTATATCAATTCACATCACACTAGTGGTTCCACTGAAAATTATAGGGGAACTTTCTTGAAAATTTTTAAAACAGTACTTTTTAAAAATGTGAACTGTATAAATATGTTATCCAGTCAAATTACTTTTCTTTTTACCTGAATGTATGTTTCTTTCTTAGTCACTACAGATACTACAGGATCTTCAGGACAGGTCAGGGCTTGTGGGGGTTGTAAAATGGCAGGTCTAATGATATTCCGCAACTGACTTTTTGATGATGAACCTTGCAAAATATAAAGACAAAATATGTTAATAAAGACTTTTTTTCAGATCTAATCCACACCCACGTGTCTTTCCACTTTAACTGAAAGCTTCAGAGCTTATTTAAATTATATTTATTATTGTTTACTTGACACACAACTTGAAAAAGTGTAGTCCCTTCAAAATACACAGATCTGCAGTGGTAACAGCCTCTTATCCTATGTGAATAAAAACGTTGTGTTATTTACATCAATACACTGATTAGTATTTAGAAAATATATTTGCATTTATAACTTCAAATATACCTTCATGCTGCTATTTACTGCCTTTTGTTAGATGTGTCTTTCCTATGATAATATGAAATATATTCAAAACCAATACCAAACCTGACCCCCTACTGGCAATTATATGACCATCACCACTGGTTCAGATGCAGGGGAATTTCCTGACTGGACTCAGTGTTACATAGGAGATGGATTCCAAAATTGGATTCAGAAATGCAGGGATTTGGCTCAAAGGCAGAATGGACAGAGTCTCCCACAGACAGAGCCATTGAAGTAGAGAGCCAAGAGAACAGAAGATAGGCAAGATGGCAAGAAGGACTAAAAGGAAGAGGGATTAGCCTCCTGGTCCCTCAGCTTTATACCAAACATGATGTATACTGTTGGTCAGTGTAGGGCCATCTGTGTTATCCTCTCCTCTCCACAGGTGTGGCCTCTTACTTACTGTTTCCCCAACATGGCACACAAGATTTAGCAGTGACCTTCATCTCCACTGTTCTGGTTTGAAAATTACCAAATTTTCAAATGTTAGCTGTGGTGCTTTTATGCTGAAAAGGCATTTTATTTTGAAGCTGGAGGTAGCTTTCCTAGCAGATCTCCTGCATCAGTTTCTGGACTCTACAGGTGATTGATGGATAGAGTCCACAGAGGGAAGGTACTTCCTGCTTCTTCCACTCTCTTCGTCACCTTCTTCGCCATCTTCACCTTTCTCCTCCTTCTGCTGCTATGCTTCTTGAGAGATGGAGAGCTCCTCCACAAGAGAGTTCACCCCCATCCCCCAAGGGTTGGGGGGTTGAGCAATGACTCTCAACCCCCTGAGATGTAAGGGTGCCAGAGGAGAGCCACCTGTAGGGGAATTAGTTTCAATGGAACCAGAATCATCTGGAGTGGGAGGAAAGTCTAGTTAGCCACTCAAAGAAGAAGTACTGTCTGAGGAGTCAGAACTTGAAGGAGAAACACCACCAAGAAACACTTGGGGGCTGTCAGAGGAAAACCACCTGAGCTGGTGGAAGAGCCAGTTGTCAGGCTGAAGGTGAAAAAGCACTAGAGGAATTGAAAACACCTGGTACCAGGCCAAAGGGAGTGAAAACTAAGATTTGAACCTGAGACCATAGACTTATTAGGCCCCATAGTGGAGGAGCCAACATGGTCTACACCAAGTATGCCCTCCTCCTCGAATATTCTGACACCCCTCAGGACATTAGCCAACTCCCAAACCAGAACTGGGAGGTCATGGGAAGAGACAGGTCACGAACCAGTGGATCATTGATTTGATTCCAGTTTCACTTTGCAACGGATACTTTTTCCACAACCTTCTTCACATGATGAGTCTGGTGAAATCAACCAGGCCACAATCAGGCTGATGTTCCTGCCTTTACATGCTGCCCCTGCCACACCTTTGAATATCATTTACAATCTGAAGAATTTAAGGTCAATCAGAAAGGACTGTGCTCATGAAGGAAATGAAAGTCTAATGACTTGGCTCCTTCAGTGCTGGGATAGAGGAGCCCATGATGTTTTCTTGGACTACATTGAAGCCAGCCAATTGGGAGCACTGTCAAGAGATGCCAGGGTCGACCAGGAGATTAGAGTAGAATGGAATAAAATATCCCTGCAGATACATATAACCCTGGCTATGTGAACTGCATTCCCAACTACAGCTTATTTGGGTTGGCTTCCTTTTACCTAGAGAAACGTCATTACCATTTTGATTCTTTTACTTATTTGGGTTTTTTTCCTTTTCTTCTTGGTGCTGGGTTCAATAAACTGTTGTCTTTTTAACAAAGCTGCTTCATTGCTGGCTGAACTCTCAGTGAGAGCTGGTTGTTGTGCTAGAATTACAAGCACCAACCCAAACTGATTTAGACCCTCTCCCTAAACGATTACATCCACAGAAGCAAGTTCAAGCAAGAGCCTTTCTGCATACCAGCTCCTGAAAGCAACTATAACAATCCAGAGTTGCCACTTGTAGAAGCAGCACAAATTTGTAGAAGATGCACAACTACATCGTTAACTTCAGAAGGTGTAGTTAGTTAGAAGGCACTGGTCTGAAAAGTAAAATGAAGAAAAAATAGTTCTAATTCAAACCAAGATAACTGTTACAGTCTCCATTTTACAACTGGATTTACTTAGGCACAGAAACTTCCATGTTTTCTCTGGCTTTGTCATAAACAGCTGTCTTTTGGATATCTACAAATGTTTTAAACTCCTAAAATCCTTCTTCTTCTTTGAAAACCAAATGCTGCTTATTTTCAAAAACTACTGAAATATCAGTGGAAATAAGTAAGTGTGCCCTGTGCTGCTCTAGCCTATGAGGGCAGTGCACTTTTAATATTTCCATGGTTTAAATAGAGATACCAAACAGCATCCACAACATAATGGCATTTATGTAGTATGTCCTGTAAAATGACACAACCTATACTGTACATCCAATCACTATGTTTCATTGCAGAAAGCATGAAGTTTATTGCCATTAACAATATTATGTACTCTTGTTTAGAAATCCTTCATGCCTATATCTGTCAAAGATCTGGCTGTATGGTAAAACATGATCACTCCAATGTTCCTGTTGGTGATAAATGGAAAAAATCTAACAGGGTCACTCATTAGGTAGAAGACAGGCTTCTGGGATAGAAACTTCATACCTGTAAGAACTATCACCATTAGTGAACAGATTAATGTAATTACTTTAATTCCATTCTGTCTTTTCAAGTGTAATTTGTACTACACTGTGTAAATGCCTATTTGCAAATAAAAGATTTGCACCTGTGGGATCTTCTATCAACAAATGCAAGAAGTATTTCTGCTTGTTCCTAAAACATTTCTTTCTCCTGTCCAAATCCCAGCCTAGTCTGATGCACTCTCAAATCCAACGACTAATCAAATGGCACCATGCCCACTAAATGAGTTTTCCTAGTGTCATATCTGCACATTTTCTGAACACCTTCAAGCACAATGACTCTAGCACCTCCATAGGCATCCTGTTCCAATACTTGACCACTCTTTCAGTGAAGAAATTATTCCTGATATCTAATCTAAGCCTCCCCTGGCACAGCTTGAGGCCATTTCTTCTTGCTCTATGACTAGCGATCTGGGAGAAGAGACTAATCCCCCACCTCTCTGCAAACTGCTTTCAGGTAGTTGTAAAGAGCAATAAGGGCTCTTCTCAACCTCCTTTTGTCCAGACTAAACAATCCAAGTTAAATTTATTTATTTTACCTCACACTTGATTTTCAACATAAGTTATTTATTGGTTTTGTTGGTTTGTTTGGGATTTTTTTAATTACCTGTCTGAGAGGAAGGGAAGGTAGGAGGGACAGTAATGGAAGAAAATCTCCCTCTTTTCTGAGCGAGTGTTACATCTGAAATGATAGGAGAGTGAATTATGATTTGTTTGGAGAAAAAAAAGATTAATTTTAAGGTTAGACAATTTGATGCAATGCTTTAATTGACAGCTGAATAAATGATTATCGGCTAGCTACCAGCTTTCTGAAGTAGACTGTTAGGATATGCCTGAAGTGCTTAATCAGATTGGCCTCTGTGGCCAAGGGGCACAGCCTGCCTCTAGCACACCAGTTACAGCTAGTATACCTGGTAATTTTTCTGTCTTGGAGACTGTTAGTTCAAGACATTCAAATAGAATCTGGGAGTAAGCAACCAATTAAGGTGTGTGGTTGATCAAGAGGTCAAATATTCAAGCTTCTTCTTGCACCCTGATTTAGTTTTGTGTAAAGGTATACCCTAAAATTTGTACTGTATCTATGAACATTTTGTGAATTATTTCAGTATAATTTTCAGAATAAGCCAAACTTAGCTTATCTTAAATCCACTTAGCTACATTCAGGTGTGTCACAAGACTGGATAAACCAAAATACAGTGTACACATACTATTCCCTGCTCAGAATTGTCACTTTTTCAGAATATAAGTATTTCAGAATTCAGAAATAACATTCTGGTCCCATCCCCATTAAACACTGTTAAACCAGTTCAGTCCTTTGGCACAATGTATCCTCTATGACTTGTGTGCATTTCCTAAGGATGCAATACACAGTCCTTCAAGGAAATTCCAGGCCAGCTGTTGAATGCTGACATTGGTTTGTATTTTCAGGATTGCACGGAACACAGATCTCTTTCACAAACCACAGAATCTCATTCTACTCTTCTCCCCCCCCTGATTGTGTGAGTAATTCAAGGAAATTATATGAAATACACAGAGTATAATTACTTTTTGTAATATTATGTAATTACAGAAAATTATTTTATTTATCATTTAAAAGGGATTTATTGGAAACCACCAGCAAGTTTATGTCAATATTTAATATTTCATGACTTTTCTACAGTGCAAAAATGTTTCTTACACAGGAAAATTCCTTCTTTTTCTTACCGAATGAGAATGCAGAAGTACAGTAATTGAAACACAGTGGGAGCTAAATGTCATACCTGTGTTAGACAGAGAATCAGACTTATTGGAAGTAGAAGATGATGATCTTGCACGTTTTCTGGAACAATTAGTGAAATCTAGAGAAAAGTAAATGTAACGTTCTGCAAGTACAGACTGGTAGGAGATTTCAGCATTGTGTTATGACATGAAATTAAAAACCAAACAATATATTCTAGAAGTGACTTAGAGGAACAACTTTAAGCCAGTTGTTAAGAACAAGAGTGCTTTGGAATCCCAGCCAATGCTTGGCACTAAACCCTAGGGAGTTCCCTTTGTTTCTACTTAGTTTAGGCACCCTGAATTAAGCACTTAAAATCAGTTTATAGCCCACAGAGTCTCACATCAAAAATTATAAGTTACATTATAACATAGCCTAAACAGAGGCCAGTTAGGAGTTCAGAGAGCTGATGAATATACTTGGTAACTTTTCAAGGCTTCTGAAGTTTGGCTTTCTAGTACATATGAAAGTTAAGACAGAATTCTTGAGGTGAGACAGGGGCATATAGGTGACTCTACAACCCACATAGTGTTAGTCTATTGACAGGGGTTAGCCTCTGCTCATACAAACTACAGGTCAAAAGAGTATTCTCACAGGCAACAGCCAGAACTATTAATAATCTAATGTATTATTATATTTTTCAATAAGGTGGTTATTACCATTTTCAGCTTTGCAAAAGGGGTTTTCTGCAGGCCGCTGGAAAAAAAGATATGTGTAGAAAAGTCAAGGAGAATAAAACAGCTATTTTCTAGACTGATACAAAGCATATCGTCAGGAGACAAAGTACATCAAAATGCAGAATACATGCATTGAAAGCAATCTTGATTCTAATTTCTCCATTTTCCATTTTCAGACCATTACAGGTATTCACATGGGCTAAAATCTTTAATTACAGTGAGGATCATTTTCTGTAGAATCCTCATTCTTCAGCATTTTTTTATCAATTTTCTCAAAGGAGAAAAAAGAAAAAAGCTTTTTACCTTCAATAGACAGTCCTTTTCAAACACAAATACTGGCTGGGCAAGTACTGACTTCTCTGTAAAAGAGATAATTTTTATTAACAATTCTGTAACAGCACTTTTCAGATGTTTTATTTGTTTGTTACAAAGGAAGCAAGTACAGCCCCAGTGATGTATGGCACCTCCCATTAATTAAAAAAAGCTGGAGTCCTCTCTGTGAGTTTTGCCTAACCTAATGCCTACTTCTTTTGCACTTCTTTCAGTTGAAAAATACAAGCTCTATAACATTTATCTCAGTTACTTAAAGGTTTAATAAGGTAAACATCATCCTATCATGGAGAAGGTAAAATTACTAAACAGACATATTTGACAATCAGGAAAAAAATATACATTGTTAAAATAAATGCAGCACGTACACAAACAGGAACAAGAACCATGAAACTATTACTCAAACCCATGGATATACAGAGACAACAGTAACAACTAACACAATTTTGCTAACCTTGCATATTTTTCAATGAAGGTCTGTTATGTTCTTAACAGAAAAAGCGGATAAAAGTTCACATTGAGCCTCTGTCACTTAAAGCTGAAGAATATTTCCATAATCCAGTTGCAGTATGTCAAGAAATGGAGCAATTCCACCTTTATTCGCTAGAGGGGAGTAGCACACATTAACAGCATATCACTGAAATATGATTCATTCAATCGTATATGCTGTCTCCTTCAACAAACAAACAAAAAAGCACTTGTAGTCTTACTGAAGGAAGGCAAAGCACAGCTGCAGAAAGTCTGATGTTTCCCACAGTACCTCTCAATTGAAAGCATGTAATTGCTGTGAAAAAGGAACTGACTTTCTGTCACTGACTTCATTTTTGCTAGAGGTAGCTGGCTGTAGGGAGTGACAAGGAATTAGAAAATTTCACTGCAATTTAAACAAAAAAATCCAGTAATAGTTTAAAACCCAGAAGTTCCTGTAGAAAAATTTTAACTAGTTTATTACCAACAGAAATGTGTGAAGCTAGCGTGTAATGGTACTACTTAAATGTGAATTTTAATATTGCAGTAAATATACTGCATAATCATCTGCTTTCATGCCACAGGGGAAACTTTCTTCCGGTCTATAGATTTAGTTAGAGGTTTCTGATGCTGACACAGTTATTCATAATTTTTATACTTCTGTATTGCTTCAACGAAAACCAAGAAGACATTTTGTAATTCCTGATAATTATTCCACATAGCTCATAGTAAGATGTTTGCTCCCCAATCAACCATTCATAGCAGTAATTACAAAATGTGTGTTAGCTACCTATGTATCTGTCTTGGTTTGGGAAGA
>VZRI01009019.1:0-15440 GCA_013397515.1 Upupa epops
GGGGTCAGACTCTTCTCCCAGGTGATAGAACAAGAGATCAGGGCCTGAAACTTCTCCAGGGGAGGTTTAGGTCAGATATTAGGAAACACTTCCTCGTGGAAAGGTTGGTTAGACATTGGAAACGGACTGCCAGGGCAGTGGTGGAGTTGCAGTCCTTGGAGGTGTTTCAGGCTGGATGTGGCACTTAGTGCCCTGGTCTAGCTGATAGGGTGATGTCAGGTCATAGGTTGGGCTTGATGATCTGAGAGGTCTTTTCCAGCCTCAGTTCAATCAATTGAATCAAATTCTTTGATTCTCTGAAAGGATTAAGCTTAAATAGGGGGGTTTTGGGGTTTTTTAATGAAGATTCAAATAAAAGGAAATGAAATGTGAAAGCTGTATTAGCATAACATTCCAGAATCACTGTCAGTGTGATACTGTGTGATAAATACTGAAGAAAGTCCTGTCATTAAAAAGAAATGAAGTCACATAGATAACCTCCGAATAAAGGCAGAAGCTGTGACATTCTGAGGCTTAATACAGCTGTCTCTGTAAGATGACTCATTCCCAACCGGGACTTGTAGGTGATGCTGTAAGTTAAATAATAATGTGTGAAATTAGTCTGCAGACAGAAACAAATGGAGAAGATTGCACTCTTTTAGCTTTATCCATAGGATCATGACACTTCAGTCTGCTTCCTTTTTTTCCAAATTATTGAAACACTGCAAAATACAGAATCAGAATTGTTTCTCATACAAATAATTGAATCTCCTAAAGGAAAATGCACCTGTTTGTCTAGAAATTTGTATGTATGAGTCTTCAAGTTGCAGTACCAGTGAAACGCTTCTGTTGAATGGAAACAGATGTTGGGCATGGGTTTTGCTTAAATATTAAAAAACATAGTAGAGGTATTTGAGGAGGATGGAGCCAGGCTCTTCTCAAGGTCATCTGGGGATAGGACAAGGGGCACTGGGTGCCAGCTGGAACAGAGGAGGTTCCTTATCAATATCAGCAGGACCTTCTCCCCAGGGAGGGTACCAGAGCACTGAAACAGGCTGCCCAGGGGTGTGGTGGAGTCTCCTTCTCTGGAGATGTTCCAGCCCCGCCTGTCTGTGTTCCTGTGCCACTGGGTCTGGGGGATCCTGCTGTGGCAGGGGGGTTGGACTGGATGATCTTTCAAGGTCCCTTCCGATCCCTAATGATTCTATTACCTATGATTCATGAGGAATGTGTTTTCTTTGTTTCAGATCACACCAAGATAGTCACAGCTCTGTTTCACTACTGGATTACAGATATCCTTCCTGTGAAGAACAGGAAATAAAGCCTTGTCTGTGGCCATATGCGTTGGCTTAAAATTGAGTATACAAACTCTTACCCAACGAGCAGTAGTTCAGGAAGAGCAGTGCCAATGCACATTCCGTACCTCCAGGTAAACGAATTCATGCTTTGTGTTACAAACTCCAGAAAACAACAAACAGGCCATAACCAAACGCAATTCTTCTCTTGGATTGGTGAAGAATATCCACGTGCTGTGTGGCCAGAGTCTTCAGCTGCATTGGTATGAACGTTCTGCTTTAGGATAAGGGAATTCTCTAGAATGGCAAAGTCTGTATCGAGTATTTTGTTTAAGAAATGCACTATTTATTATTTGCTTATCAATTGATTGTTCCTGCCTAGTGTTTTTATTTCTTGTCTTGTTTATCTGAACAATCTGTTTATCTGAAAAGAAGTATTTTTATATTTAAAGTGAAGCAACAACAGGAATGTATTTTTTCAAAATAAACTGTTAAGTTGTGGAAACAGATAAATTTGTGGGTCATGACGCTGCTGTTTGGAATTGTGCAGAAGCTTGGAGGGCTTTTACAGAGTTAAACAATCCTGTTGCAATCCAGTGGGCTGCACTGACTGCAGAATGAAGGGACTGGCTTCTCTCCCTGATCACCAGCCAGTCTTTCTGCAAGTGAGCATACTCACACGTGCATGGCACAGCAAATAATCTCCATGGTTGTGAAGTGTTTTGGAATCCTGAAGGGAAAAAAAAGCTTCCCTCAGCTCTGTCATCCACCTGATAGGTGATAACACAGCAAGTCAGTTATGGCAGCTTCCTCAGCAGTAGGACATTTGTATCTCCTCCAGAATGCGTTTGGAGATAGATTACTGACGAGACTTGGTAGCAGCATGCGGGAGGTTTGCTTCGGATGTTTTTATTGCATTGCCTGATACACAGTACTGCAGGACTTTGCTCTAGAAATGCTCGAAAATGTGTAAGAAAAACACAGGCACACGTCTTTTTTCATTAATTGAAGTTAAAAAAGGTTCAGGAAGGATTTTAATAGGATCCTGCACCTGCTGAAGGATTGCAGGTGCAATAAAAAATGGACCTATGGATAAGGCAGCTCTGCAGAACTTGACTTAGGTCTGCATCTGTTAGGAAAACCAGACTGTGCAGAGGGGAAGCTAGTCGTGTGTTCCCTGTTTTAATGCTTCTGACCTGCTAAAGCATAGGCGTTGAACTGTAGCAGTGGCTTTTCACTGAGAGTCTGTGTGCCTTACTCCTACATCTGGAGAATGAGGAAAACACCATTTGAATGTGAGGCATCTAGACGCTCTGTTGGCAGACCCCACAGGAAATTAATCACTTCATCCTTGGATTCAGGTTTGAATGTCATGCAGTAAATGAGGCCAAAGGACTGCACAAAAAAGATACACAGAAACTCATTAGGTACCTCATCTGTCCTGCCCTCTGAATGTGAAAAAGTAATTGAGATAATGTCATTAACGACAGCATTTTGAAACACTAGTACAAACCAGGTTGAATTAGGACTGTACAAACAACTCTAGTGCCTCTATTCCCTGATCCTCGAGTGAGTATGCTGAAGGCTATCATAAAGCTGCTGCTTTGGATGAGCCCCAAGACCTGGGGGATTCCTTCTTGCTCTGAGGATTCCATGGATGTTTCTCCATCCTATGCCAGTGGAGGCAACCACAGCTTTCATCTTCCCAGGTTCAGCCGGTAGTGAGGCTTAGGGTATGTATCTCAGAGACACAGGTATGTGCCTGCACACACATACACACACACAGATGATGAGTGAGTGGCAGCTTGAAGGCAGAAAATGGTTCAGCTGTCTCTGATTGAAGAAAAACAGCCCACAGACATAGAGTGGACAGTGCTGGGTGTTGTGATTGTAGGCTATGCCACGCATGAGGTGGTAGAGAAAAAAACCAGCAGGCTGTAAGACTGGAAAATCACATTGTGTTTAAAATTTAGGCCAACTGCACATTCTAGCTGTATCCTGTGTTACACAGCTAGTGTGGGGTTTGTGATTCATCGCTTCAGCCCTGCATCGCACCTGAGGACGGCTGCAGTGCACGTGTTTATGTGGCTAATTTAATTCCACTGTTGGCTGCTCGGTCCCTCTGCGTTACAGCTAAGTAGATGTTGGTGAATCAGGTAATGACAGTGTTGGAGTATAGAGTGATTTTTAATGTGTGTTTCTCTTAGATTTAAAAAATGCCTGGTTTGAAGCTGCTAGATATATGCTGAGCTGAGCCATGGGGGGAAAGCACTACGTTAGTGTAAAGAAAGAGCACAGATTTACAAGTGCTGTGTATTTCAGGGGGGAAAACTTATTGTTTGATTATTTGAAAAGAGTGTGACTGCAGCGCAGTCACCCAAGGTCAAACATACGGCTCTAAGGAGGACATTCTTCAGGTTGAGTGCTTAACTTTCTAGAATTAATAGTCTGTAGTCATTTTAATTCAGCATCTACATCTGTAAAATGCATGAGCAGGCTGTAGCTCCCTTTGACATTACTCCTGCAGTGCTACGTCCTGGATTAGGGCACACAATACCAAAACAAGGACTCAAAATTGAAGAGGAATATACAGAACAGTAGAGGAACGATGAAGTTGTGGGTCACTGCCTTTTCTTTTGAGTTAACTCTAGGCAGCTATGGGTTGAATCAACTAAAGGCTGCTTCTCTTCGCGTTCCAGGTCTTCTCCATCCCTCAGTTGCCACACAGGGGATCCTTCACCCCTCAGCCTCTCGTGCTGGCTTCCATCACCCATTTTCAGACTTTTCTTCAGAACAACACGTTTGTACTCCTTTCCCCACAGTGCCTTCTACAGAGCAGTTGTTCTGTCATCTTCCTCACCTGCTTTAAAATTCCTCTCTGCCATGCTGCAGCCTAGGAGCTTGGCAACAGCTAGGTCAGTAGTGCGCTAAGACAACTGCCTACTGTGCTGACTAATGCTGTCTTATTATATCTGTGTACTCCCACCTCAATCTGCCTGTTTTCTCATCTGTTTTCTCCTTTCTTGCACTAGTAGGAATTGGAAGCAGGATTTGCCCTGCTGCACAGCACCCAGCAGCACGTTGAACTTCTCTTACGTCTGAGATGCCAGCGTACCACATGGGGAGTGTAATAGAGTTAACTGCACGCAGAATGTACTAGAACAAGGCAGTGAGGCTGCTGCTGTCTTACAGCTCCTTAATTTTACACTGCATACAGTATTATAACCTGATTAAAGGGATCAGTTGTAGACGCCTACTTCAGGATAACAACTGTGCAAATAGGAGAAGTTCTGTCTTCACGCTGATTGTTACGGAGCAGAAACAGGTAGGTGAGATGGAAACATCTGCATCTGGACCTTGCAGAAACCAAATGTGCTCCATCAGAGAAAGGAAAAGGAGTGTTTTGCATGCACTTAGTCCTGATGGTGGTCTGGCAGCGGCAAGCTCCTTCACCTTGGATGACATTATGACCCCCCTGCCTTGCTGCTTTCATACCTTCTGTTGAGAAGCCGTTGCCTGGAAGTGGTAAAAGCTGTGATCCAGCTGTGCTTGGAACTCAACCAACACAAGGTGGGGAGGTGCTTTTCCTGCTCTTCCTCTTGTTCCCTTCCTGCAATCATCACACAAAGCGGCCTCCACCCCTTCTCATGCAGGCTAAGTAAAAGATTGCGGTGTGGTTTCTTCCTGCTCCCGTAACAGTAATGAAGTGGAAGTGAACATAAATACACGGAGAAGGAGCAGCCATTGCTGGGACTATCAGAGGGATTGCCCATTACCTGTGTTCTGCAGAGTCAATCAATAGCAAACGCATTTTTTATTGAGAATCACGGGAGTAACGACCGAACTCTCTAGAGATAATGATAGTTATTTGATTTGTCTCAGGTGGTAGAGCTTAAAACGAAGGTCATGTTCCATCCTGATTTGGAATTCAGGGAGAGCATCTTAGCTTATTACCATTACTCTAGCGCTGGATTCTATTTACAATGGTAAACAGTTTAAAAGACTTGACATGTTATTCAATTAAATCTGTGATTGCTGACTGACAGACCAAAGTGCATTGATTTTTCCAAGCACATTAAGCTAAGTACACGGCACAGTGTTTCATTAGCCTGTCTGCTTAACCCTTTCACATTAATTCAATTACCCGGTATAAAAGGAACGTACAACATAGTTAATAACTCTAAATTTCTAAATTAGAAAGTGTTGCAGGAATATATTAATCTCCATAATTTCCGACTTGTATTTATTACTGGATGATTTACAGTCCTGCTTCAGGTCACATTTCTATCCAGACGGCAAAAGCCACTCGGGAAGATCTTTCTCTGTGCTCAACTCAGTAAATTGATAGATTCATGGAGGGTGAGACTGAAAAGGACAAGAGATTATCTTCTTTGACCCCCATCTAGATCCCTGGTCATAAATTTTCCTTCAGGATTTAGTAGAAGCAACTTGGGTCTGATTTGTGGGTTTCGCTGAAGCGAGTCTTGTGCACAGACAGGCAACCTTCATTTGAAGACACCGAGAAATGAAGACTTACCCCCTGCTTTGGTCATTTATTCCAGCACTCAATCACGATCATGGTTAGAAATGGGCCTTATTTTAAATTCTAACTTAACTGTCAGCCATTAGTTCTTGATATTCTTGTCTTTACTGGATTAAGTGGTCACTCTCTAGCACCTGTTTTCTGTCAGTGAATGTTTCTGGACACTGTAGTCAAGCTACAGTGCAACCTCCCTTTTGCTACCCTGGAATTCATCTCTAAATTTGTTTAAGGCAATTTCTGCAGCTTTCAGATTGGTTTTGTACAGCCTCCCTATTTTTCCCCTACCATTTAGAGAACAGTTGTGCTGGAACCAAAACAGAACTTCATTTAAAATTAAAGCAGTGCCAATGGCCCTGCTTAGTACCCTTAGGGATCAGAAGGGACCTGGAAAGATCACCCAGTCCAATCCCCCTGCCACAGCAGGATCACCCAGACCAAGTCACACAGGAACACAGCCAGGCGGGGCTGGAACATCTCTGCCCTCTGTAGCTGTTCTTCCTCAGGTCCAGTCTGAGTCCACAGACCCAAGTCTTCTCTCAGTGCATGGAATGCTCTGTCCCTACTGCCGTTATGCCCTGCAGGAACGTTCATGCCTTTCCCCAAGAGGCAGCCTGTGCCTTGTGAGCAGGACTCATTACAAGTGAGCTGCTGTTCTGTGACACAGCCTGAGGCAGCGGAAATGACTGCGGTCCAGCTCGCAGCTCAGGAGTGCTGTGTGCACCAGGATATTAACTGTAAAACTGGCAATATTGCTTTGGCACAGAGGCTTCCTCCAGGCACCAACAAGACAGATGGCTTTATCAGTACACAGCCATTCACCTCTGCTTGCAATCAGGACGAAATACAAACAAGTTTCCAGCTCTCTTTACTAAGCAATTTACAGCTGTTTATCTGAAATTGAAGCACCCTCCCCTGGCTGTGCTTTGTGTTTTCATCCTGACTGGCATCCTTTTTTCCCCCCAATGTTACACTCAGCCTTCCACTGAGGTTTCAGTGCTGGCAAAAGTACCCAACACTGAACAAAAATGAGTGCTTCAAACTGTAGGGACCCAATGGGATCCTTAGGGATGGGAAGGGACCTGGAAAGATCCTCCAGTCCAAGCCCCCTGCCACAGCAGGATCCCCCAGACCCAGTGGCACAGGAACACAGCCAGGCGGGGCTGGAACGTCTGCAGAGAAGGAGACTCCACAGCCTCCTGGGCAGCCTGGTCCAGTGCTCTGGGACCCTGCCTGGGAAGAAGTTCCTGCTGAGATTGAGAGGGAACCTCCTCTGTTCCAGCTGGCACCCAGTGCCCCTTGTCCTGTCCCCAGATGCCCTTGAGCAGAGTCTGGCTCCATCCTCCTGACACCCACCCCTCACAGATTTAGAGACAGGAATGAGGTCCCCCCTCAGCCTCCTCTACTCCCAGCTCCAGAGCCCCAGAATCTCTGTGAAGGGCCAACTCCAGTAAAACTCTTCCAGAACTAGCAGTACTCCCTCAGACTCTGAGGAAACAAAATCCCAACAGCTTGTGTTTCAAACCAAGTCTGCGAAGACTATGGGAACGTTGATGAAGACAGTAAACCAGAGAGAGGAAGACGTATGGAAAGGAAGCAGGAAGGAGGAGTTAGAGGACACATCCACCCTGGAGACTGCCTGGGACATCCACCCTGGAGACTGCCTTTGCTCGTTCTTCAGAAAGAAACCAGCTCCAGGAGGACACGGAGCGGGCTGTTCTGGATCTTTCCTGAGTCTTCTCCATCCTACCAGAGATGAGAGGGCCCCAAATTCCCCCGTCGTTAAAAACACCACGCGTTTTTTGAAGAGTGCTTTGATGTGGTCTTCCTCCCAAAGAATTCACTTGCTTTTTTGACCCCTAACTGTGTCCAAGCTGACATCTCCGTACACCCCCTGGCTCTTTCCCGAACAGCCCTTATCAGCTGCAGCAGTGACGCGCGCGGATTGTCACCCGCCGTTCCGTCCCAGCTCGTCCACGGTCCTCGTGCTCTGCTGCAGCCCTGCACAGTCAGCTTTCNTGCTCGTTCTTCAGAAAGAAACTTACTCCCTTTGCACCCTTCTTGGGCTGTTCTTGTGCAGCCCTGCACAGTCAGCTTTCAATGTTACTCTCTGTGGTAACACCAGTGGAATCAGCAGTCTCTGTTCCCCCCGTTATTCATCACCTTTCCCAGGTCGTTTAGGACTCTGCTGAGCAGCACAGTTCCTGGCACGAAGTCCCACTGGATTGCACTGGTGATTTCCTTCCAGAGGGAGAACTCTGCACTCCTGCCTCAACTTCTCTAACTTTTAATTGATCATTCACTCAAACGAGGACCTCCTCAGCCCAGGAGGCTTCCTTTTCACCCATGAATTTTAAGAAGGCACTCTCATTGCACCTCTCCCCCTTGTTTGTTGATTCCTCAAGGTAATTCCGATGGGTTTGTGAGGTAGATCCCCGTGTGTTTTTCCACGTAGCTGCTCGTTCTTTCCCTGCAGTGCCCTTCTCACTGATGTGCTGAACAGAGGCGTCACGTTCACTGGTCTGTAGTTCCTCACATCGGTTCCTGGAGTCTGTGGTGAAAGGGATGACTTTCACCTTCCTGTCGCAAGGCTGAGACAATTCCCAGCGCGAGCCTGCGCACCGTGACTCACAGTTGTGTTATTTCATCCTTGGGTTGGTTTAGAGCCCTTGGGTGAATACCATCTGGTCCTGGCGAGCTGTTAGGGCTGTACCATGGGAGATACCATCTCCGAAGAGAGCGCTCCGTGCTCAATCCAGTGCATCGTGCTTAAGCGTACGCGTTCACTGCTCTGCCTCTCTCGTTTTGTTTTCCGCTCCTAGGCAATTTGAATTCCGCTTTAATCGCTTCTGCTTGGCCTCGCAGGCAGACAGCCTCGACGCTTCACTGGCCTAAAGACTCCCCAACGAAGAAATAAACCTTATGGAACTGCTGCTCTTTTGATTCATGGCTTCTTCGTGCTTTACTTCCTCCACCGACTGCTTTACCCTCTCCTTCAGTCAGTGAGAGAAACTCCCCGTGCTCAGCTGGAGCCTGCACAGCGTGCGACAGGCACCAGCACACGGGATCGCGCCTGCAAACATTATCAGTCGTGTTAAGTAGCCAGAACCCTGCCGGCACAACCCCGAGGCAGAACTAAGAGGTGTCTCTCTAAGGGATCAGGACCTCTCCACAGGGATACAGGCGGTAAGGGACAGGAACTGCATGTGCTCGGCAGTGTGAAGGCAATCGCAAGGGAACAGGACGGGTGGACGTGTCAGAGAGTGGGCAAGGACAGATGTTCTGCTATCGAGGTTCCCACCAACACTGTGTAATGTAATTGAAATCATCAGGGGACTCTGTCCAGTTCTGGGCCACTCAGCTCCAGGAGGACACGGAGCTGCTGGAGGGTGTCCAGCGTAGAGCAACGGAGAGGATGAAGGAAGGAGAGCAGCTCCCTGATGAGGAAAGGCTGAGGGAGCTGGGGCTCTGGAGCTGGGAGAAGAGGAGGCTGAGGGGGGACCTCATTCTCCTGTCAGGAGCACATGTTCATCCTGGCGCAGGAGCCCAGCGTCTGGTGGGTGTCTGAATGTTGATACCCATGTTAATGGACTTGGAGAAGCAGAGCAGAGAGGACATGCCTTGCTCCGAACAAACTCCCTCCTTTCTCTCCCATGTCTTCTAAATTAGAAGGAAATGGCAGGCTGTTCTCTGGAGAGAGCCTGGCGCCTCATTTCTTGGCCGAACAGCAGCCGTTGTACGGCACTGCTTGAGAACAGATTCTGTGGGGACCGGCTGAGAGAGCTGGGGCTGTGCAGCCTGGAGAAGAGTAAGCTCCAGGGAGACGTTACTGCAGCCTGTCAGCACTTAAAGGGAGCTGAGGAGAACAAGGAAAGGGACTCTCTAGCAAGACCTGGAGTGATGGGTTTGAACTAAACGAAAGGAGATTTATAGTGGAGATGAGGATGTTGT
This sequence comes from Upupa epops, assembly GCA_013397515.1. NCBI lineage: Eukaryota > Metazoa > Chordata > Aves > Bucerotiformes > Upupidae > Upupa > Upupa epops. The sequence continues at coordinate 9,766 of VZRI01009019.1, forward strand.
TCACAGCAAGGGTGGTGAAACGCTGGAACAGGTTGATGATCTCTCGAGGTCCCTCCTGATCCCGAATGATTCTGTGATGCTACGAGGAGAGAAGCAGTGTGCTAATCCTACTTCAGTGAAGTCAAACCCAGGTTCTTCCTGTAATCCATACTTCTCCTTTACTGTGATCCTGTCCTCTGTGCCTTCGTGCCACTCCAGTAGCATTTACCTACGCTTGCTTTGGAGGCAGTACAAGCCTGTGCCTGGGCTCATCTACACAGCACTGCAGTCTCCTTTAGTGATGCTACTTCCCTCTTGTGTCATCCAAACATTCCAGTGCAGCTCCTAGCTTTGCAAAGATATTAGCGTGCCGTGCAACAGCATGACTAACACGGCTCCAGCTCCTGGCCGGCCTCATCAGCTCAGCATTCATTAGCCACCTTCACATCCCTGCTTAACGCTGCGCTGTGCTGCAACGCCTACAAGAAATGTGGGAACTGGCTGGCTGGGTGAGCTGGGAGCTCTGCCTCGCATGCCAGCGCTATCTTCTGTCTCAGCTCCTCCATCTGCTGGCATCCGTCTGCCTCCCCATGGATTGTAGGCACCTTGGGGCAGGACATCTCTTTCCAATGTGGGCTGACAGTGCCCGGTTCTGTTACCCCTACTGAGCTGGTGCTTTAGTTACCTCTGGTTTAGGAAACATTCCAGCAGCTNATTGCTGGCTCAGAGTCATCCTGCTGGCCACTAGGACCCCCAGGTCCCTCTCTCCTCCACTGCTCTCCACCTGTTCAGTGCCCACCCTCTCCTGGTCCCTGGGGCTGTTCTTGCCCAGATGCCAACCTCTCCCCTGCCCCTTGCTGTCCCTCACTCCATCTCTCTGCCCAGCTCTCCAGCCTGCCCAGGTCTCTCTGAGTGTCAGCACAGTCTGCTGGGGGGTCGGTGACACCACCCAGCTCTGTGCCATCAGCAAACTTGCTGGCAGTGCCCTCTGATCCCTCATCCCAGTCATGAATGAATAGGGCATCTGTGTTGAAGTGACCAAGAGCACTGGTTGGAGTGGGCTGCAGAGCCTACCAACCTGCCTCTCTGAGGAGGCAGAGAAAAGTTCCTGTGGGTGATTCCTGCTCGTTGGGAAAGCAGCCCTCGCTGGCCCTGAAAGCACAGGGTTACTTATCCTTTCACCATTGATTTCTGCTCTTCATGGGAACAGAGCACCAAGTGGTGCCTATTGACAGCTGGGTCCAAAGTGTCCCTGCCTTTAACGCAGGGGTGGGGAGGACATCACCATGTGCATGCCTATCCACGTCATGCCTGGTAGAAAACGCTGCCCCCACCAACAAGTGAAGGCTTTGGTAGATCCGTGAGGTGAACAGCCTGCTCTGCCTCTGTGGTCCTGATGGATTTGGCAAGAGAGCTCATTGCTGCCTGTGCCTACCTTCCTCCGCTAACCCATCCCCTGCCCGGGAGGGACACGGTGACCTCTGTATTGGGGCAGCTGGGACTCGGTTCCCAGACACTGGAATGCTGAAGGGAACAGAGGCAGCCCCTTGTTTATTCAGAGTTCTCCTGCAGAGAACTTCCCCCCTCTCTTCCAGAGTCTTGGGGAAAGCAGTGCCGGTGGTGGGGACACCTGTAGTTTCCAAAGAGAGCTGTGGTGTTCCAGGCAGACTCTCCCTTCTCCTCAGTTTCCACATAAAGGAGGGAGGTTGGGGAGCTCTCCCCGTCTGAGTAGCATGGGGGGCACTCTCAGTGAAAGGAATGGCAGGACATGACACTACAGGGCTTGTTCAGCTCACGCAGCCTGTTCTGTGGCTCAGACCTAGCAGCACGGATGCCAGCAGGGTTGCCCTGGGATGAATGTGGTGCCCGCTGCCTGCTGAGTAAGCTAGAGCCCCGGAAGAAAACAGCATCATCCCTGAGGAGCACACTGGGTTTGCATCCACTGAAGAGCAGGAGAGTTAGGAGAAGCCTTGGCGTTACTGTCCTGGGGTTTCCCCAAGCAGAAACTCCTCACCCTGTGGTCCCTTCCAGCAGGAGTGCTTCTCAGAAGGCTTTAGGCAGCCAGGGCAGAGACTGGAGGAGTGTCAAGGAGCACAGCTCTGTGGAGCACTGCTGCCCCGACTCACAGCACAGGGAGCTGGGGAGTGTGACCGGCTGGAGCCACGTTTTGCCTTGCTGTCCTTATCCCTGCTTGATCTGGTGAGAGAGTAAAGGAGCTCCCTGTGCCAGTCTGTCCCGGACAATCCTAAAGGAGGCATTAACTTGTAGGTTAGAATTCCCTACCATTTCTCATGCTGAGGACTACCCGACCCTCGAAGCAGAAGAACTGCGTGCAGTGAAATCCCTGTAGTGACAGCAGCAGTCGTGAAGCGTTAGCCTGAGTGGTTTTCAGTGGTCAACCTTTAGCAGAAGGAAAGAGGGCCGAGAACATGCAGAGCCCTGAGGAAAAGAGAACAGCAGAAAGGGGGGAAAGCTGATCTTTGGAAGTGCCTCCAAATAAACTGCCTATGTTTAGCACATCCTTTCAACGCAGGTCGTGGCTGCGTTAAGCTTCAGCCAGGGCATCCTGTGGGTATAAATATACCCGAGTTACATAAAAGCCCTCCAATCCTATTTGCATTGTCACTCTACTGTACAAATGCTGTCGTGACCTTCTCTCTCTGTGCCCAGTGCTGGCTCTAAAGCAGGCTAAGACCCTTCTGTTCTTAAGGAGGTCGGCTGTCCTAATGAGCTTCAGGCATTCCCAGGTTGTTTTCCAGTACTGCGGGACATACCTGGCCCCAGGCGGGACAGTTATAGCTCTCCCACACCCAAGTGGTCCAGGCTTATCCCATGTGACAGGTTACACAACCAGCCTGGGCTTTATCTACCACCCCCTGGACCTCGGGCATAGGAAGGGCTCCAGGGAAAAGAGCATCAGGTAAGGAAACCTGCTGATGTTCCGTGCTTCTGGGAGGCTTTGGCACGGCAGCAACCCATGCCAGACCGATGTTCTTAGGTTTCAGTAAGACATCAGCTTGTAAAGAATCCCTGGGATTTAGAAATGTTCTCTCTGGTCTAAAATTGTAGGGGAGAAAGGTCTACAAAGACTCGGGAATCATGGTTCTTCCTCTCCGGAGAATGACCCCCGGGTATATAAGGTTGTTGCAGGTAAGAAAGTACCATCTTCTCTTTTTAATTAGACCTCCCAACGACCAGGATTTCTCTTCCTCATGCTGATTTTATATCCTATGATTGCATGAGCAACCCAAGGGGATGCTGGCTCCGGGTGGGTTACCTTGCACAGCAGCTCAAAGAAGCCTTCGTGAAGCTTGTGCTGAAAAGTGAATGAGTTATGCTAATCCCTGATGCTGCCAACTGGGCTCGGGATACTCAGGAGCAGCTTAGGGCTCCACAGTGCTCAAACCCAAGGCTCCTACAGAGATTTCTCTTGCAATGGCTCTGCCTGTTTGGGGGCAGCAGGAAATGTTAAATCTAGGGAGAGCACCTCAAACAAGGTGGCAGTGAAGCACTTGCACCAGCTTCTCTGCTTGTGAGAAAGAGACTTCAAAGGGTATCGACCTCTGGAGCACTGAGGGGCCAGAGTGTTGATCATTATACAAATGAAGCATGTGAGAGCGGGCACAGAAAGTGTTTTGAATCAGAGTTAAGAAAAAGCAGCCTAAATGTGTGTGTATGTGGCTTTGGCCACCTCCCTGGGAAGAAGGTCCTGCTGATATTGAGATGGAACCTCCTCTGTTCCAGCTGGCACCCAGTGCCCCTTGTCCTATCCCCAGATGCCCTTGAGCAGAGCCTGGCTCCATCCTCCTGACACACACCCCTCACAGATTCATGTATAGATCTTTGCACTTAACAGAAGAGGAAAGTCCCTTCTCTTTTGTGCCTAAGCCTCAACACTTGATTCAGCTCTCCGTCTCACCCAGGTAGCCAGAGGGAAGCCCTTTAAAGCCCCTGAAACCAGTGAGTTCCAAATGGAAGCGAGCTGACATCAGAACCGTGTCCTCTGCTTGGCCAACTCATCCAAAGCAGGGCCATCCTGAACGTGCAGCAGGTTGTGCCCAGTGCTGTTTAGCAGCAAGCTAAATGCCCCCCGAAATGCCATGGAGAGCTAAACCCGGTTCTTCATGGGCTCCACAGACCCCTTTTGCCTTGTGCTCAGCAGAACCCGTGCGTGACTTGTCCTCTTGCTTCTCCTGCAGACTCAAGCTGCAGGGAAGATCGTCATCAACTCGTCAGACAGCCTGCTGCAGCGGGCTGCACTGCTGCTGGGGATGTTTGGGATCAGCATATCCAGCTACAGCACACACCAGCTAACCCAAACCAAGAGACTCCCCTTGACTTTTCAAGCAGCTCTGGGCCGCGACCGAAGGAGCCAAGGTCTCTGTGAGGAGTGCTGACGTGGGGCTTGTCCAGCTCAGTTACCCTCACGGAGGCACTCAGATGCCCGATTCCTGCAGGTGGAGTTACAGAATGCAAGGAGTACAGACTTCTTCAAGAAAGAAACAAAGCCTGGTGGCTGTCAGAGGCGGCAGATTCTGCCTCAGATGGACTCTCTGTAAATGCAATGGACTTCTTGTGCTGTGCAGTGTGAGCCCAGAGGGGTCTGAGGTGTAAAATACGGTTGAAAGTAGAGTAGGTGGGAAAGGGCTGATGGGGGCTCCTCACTGTTACCTCTGCTCTGGCAGATCAACTTCTATATGAAGATTGCTTTAGCAAAGGACAAGTTAGGAACAACATCTTCCTCGTGACACGAGTTAGGTCAAACACCATTAACCTGAGACCTCTTCTTCTCTTCTCTTCTCTTCTCTTCTCTTCTCTTCTCTTCTCTTCTCTTCTCTTCTCTTCTCTTCTCTTCTCTTCTCTTCTCTTCTCTTCTCTTTTCTCTTCTCCTCTCTTCTCCTCTCCTCTCCTCTCCTCTCTTCTCCTCTCTTCTCCTCTCTTCTCCTCTCCTCCTCTCTTCTCCTCTCCTCTCTTCTCCTCTCTTCTCCTCTCTTCTCCTCTCTTCTCCTCTCTTCTCCTCTCTTCTCCTCTCCTCTCTTCTCCTCTCTTCTCTCCGACTACATCCCTACATTAGTGTGTATCACAGAATCCGTGCACTCAGACCTTTCCTATCGATTCCTAAACTTTCCTTCCTGCCTTTTGTGTAGGAATGTCTGTGCACTCACTGTACCACAGGCCAGGAGCCTGCTGCAGCAGCAGAGGTGGCCACAGGCTGAACCACCCGTGTCTGTGCACTCACTGTACCACAGGCCAGGAGCCTGCTGCAGCAGCAGAGGTGGCCACAGGCTGAACCGTCTGTAGGGTGAATGGACAGAGTGACGGCACCAGAGCAGAGTCATTCTGGGCAGGAACTCTCTACTCTCAGAAGTACCAATGCAAACCCTGGGGTGGCTTGGTTTTCCTTGTAGAATTCAGTATCTGACCGTGTTCCTCTTCCTCTGAAAAGTTCACCCATCCCATAATACACACCTTGATTTAAATAAAAATAGAGGCAGAACTTTCCCTTTTCCCTTACTTTCTGACTCCTCTCAGCTGATGCAGCAGCTAATGCAGGGACGTTCTACTGTTGCTTTGCATTTTCCAGGGGATTTGTGGAGTCTCCTTCTCTGGAGACGTTTGAAACCCTCCTGGGCTTGGTCTGGGTGATGCTGCTGGGGCAGGGGGATTGGACTGGATGCTCTTTCCAGCTCCCTTCC
>VZRI01009019.1:19687-31327 GCA_013397515.1 Upupa epops
TCTCGATCTGCTAACCACCTCCCTTCTGATCCCCCCTCCTGAGCCTGGGGATGCCACTGCTGCCATGCAGTGACGTGGTGCAGAGCAGCAGCTGCTGCGCTGCAGCGGACGCACAGCAAATGCAGAGGTTACCATGCCTACGGGTCCCTGATCCTGAGAGCAGCAGCGAGCTCAGAGGCCTGAGGAAAAACCAAGGCCAGGTGATTCAATAATTACACGTAATTAGTATTGCAATCAGAGAGGAACAGAGGAAATGAATAGCGGGAGGTCTTACCCAAGTAATCAGGATCATTCCGTCTGCATTTGTGTGTGTGTTTAGAAAAGCTCGGTGGCTGGGCTGTGGGAAGGAGGTTTGGCTGTCCTCCCTGAGCTGGATGGGAGAAAGCCATGCCCTGGACACCTCTCTGACTGGAAACTGCTGGTGGGGCTGGGTGGCTGTCTGAGGAACCTGCCTTCTCGCTGGAGACAGGGATTATGAGTGAGTGAGACCACGGGGTGCTGTACGCGACAGTTCGGTGCTGTGGGACGTGTTCCTCTGATACAGCCTGGCAGTTGTTTTCACTCGCAGGAAAACCTCTCATTTCAGAGGTGTGTTACTGCCTTTCAGTCGGTTCCTTTCTCTCCCAGCCCCAGGAGCACTGACACGGGCTGCCCACGGAGGTGGTCGGGTCACCGTCCCTGGAGGTGTTCAGGGTCAGGCTGGATGCAGTGCTGAGTGGCATGAGCTAGATGGCAGATGTTAGGGTGACTGGGTTGGTTTTACGTTGGACTGGATGATCTTTAAGGTCTTTCCAGTCTCATCGTTTCTGTGATGCTGTGAGCTCACCTCGTGCGTCGCAGCACCCCTCGCTGCTGTGGGTGGGATGTTAGGAAGGCAGGGACTCTTCTGCGGGGCTGGCAGTTAGGGGCTTGGGGTCAGCAGAGCAATAACCAGGTGAAAGCAGGTTGTAAAGTTTTGTAGCTTGGCTGCTGAGTTCTCCCCTTTTACCATCAGCACTGATTACAAGGGGTGTAAATCACAGAGCTGCAGAAGCCGGGAAGCAGAGGCTGGCAGAAACAGAGGAGGGCTGCTCCTTCCCTGCTCTATTTTCTCCTGATTTTGTGATGAAGGAGCAGTAGAAAGGACGAGAGGGTTTCCTTTCCCCTTAACAAACAGAAATGTAGAGAGAAGCAGGCAGTTTTGTGCAGGAGTGAGGATGCTGGAGTAGGAACTGGGGAAAAAGAAGGGAAGAAGATGAGAAAATTACAAGTAGCCTTGGGGGTTGTGAAAGAGAAAAGGAAAGCCTCTGCGCAGCGAGGCTGCTTCCAGAGATTGCTTTAGGATTTACTGCCTATCTTTTTCCTGCTAAAATGCATCGTGTTCATTCTGTTTCAGGAACAAAGCAATCCAGCCATCATCACAGGGCTGGAGCAGCTCTCCTCTGAGGCCAGGCTGAGAGAGCTGGGGCTGTTCAGGCTGGAAAAAAGAAGGCTCCCAGGTGACCTGAGTGTGGCCTCCAGGATCTGAAGGGGGCTACAAAACAGCTGGGGAGGGGCTTTATAGGATCTCAGGGAGCGACAGGACCAGGGGGAATGGAGCAGAGCTGGAGATGGGGAGATTGAGACTGGATGTGAGGAGGAAGCTCTTCACCGGGAGAGTGGGGAGAGCCTGGACCGGGTTGCCCAGGGAGGTGGCTGGTGCCCTGTCCCTGGAGGTGTTTAAGGCCAGGCTGGATGAGGCTCTGGCCAGCCTGCTCTAGGGTGGGGGGTNCTCCTAAACACAAAGATCATGCAGAGCCCACTTCCTCTTCCATATTTCCAAGCCTGGCCTCTCGGGAGCATCCTGCCCAAGAAGTCTTCTGGGGTTCTTTCTGACTCAGGACGTGACACCTCCTGTCTGCTGCTCCCGGGCTGCCTGTTCTGTAAGGCACAGGCACACACATCTGATCCTTCAACTCATTAATCCCCACTGTTAGTGTTTATGCTCCGCCTGGTGCTTGGCAGCCACTGCCTCTGTTTCAGGTCTGACTGAGCAGTGGGATATTTAATTGTTTGCTCACTGAGTCCGAAGCGAGAGCAGCCAGCGTAACCACAAAACCCGCTGGGAATTGTATGTGACCAGCCTGGGAAACCAAAATACGGCTGGATTTCCTCCAGCCTCCTGCCACACAAAGCTCAGCACTGCTGTCCGAGCAGGGCTGCCATCCTCACGTGTAAAGGGGAATAGTTTCACGCAGAGAGCACTGATGCTCTGCAGCCGATGGCAACTGCAGGCTCCTGGTGTTCCCAGCCCTTTTGCTTCTGCTGCCTTCTGCCACCCCGCACAGCCACCGAGGGAATGTGTAACTAGAATCAGGGAATCCTTAGGGATGGGAAGGGACTGGAAAGACCATCCAGTCCAATCCCCCTGCCACAGCAGGATCACCCAGACCCAGTGGCACAGGAACACAGCCAGGCGGGGCTGGAACGTCTGCAGAGAAGGAGACTCCACAACCCCCCTGGGCAGCCTGGTCCAGGGCTCCGGGACCCTCCCTGGGAAGAAGTTCCTGCTGAGATTGAGAGGGAACCTCCTCTGTTCCAGCTGGCACTCAGTGCCCCTTGTCCTATCCCCAGATGCCCTTGAGCAGAGCCTGGCTCCATCCTCCTGACACCCACCCCTCACAGATTTAGCCAGCTGACATTATTAGCCAGCGAGCATCCTCGCTCAGCCACGCTGCGGGAGGCACAGACTCAAACCCTAGCAGTACCCCAGGCACTGTGGCTGAAGGTGCTCTCTGCACTGGTTGGCAGCAAAGTGAATGGAGGCACCTGCCCTAGTGCCAGCATCATCCACAGTCTCCGGGAGAGCTTTGCTTTGACTGTGTACAAGGGCAGGAAGCTGCTAGAAGGATGCAAGAGGGGGTAGAAGGTTACTCCCACATCACATTTCTCTCCAGAATCTTCAGTATTTCCAGGGTGCTGGGTCTGCTGGCAGTTACTATTCCTCTGCCAGAGCGTTGCCAACTGTTGATCTGAAAGAATGAGATGCGGGGAATTATTTCACCACACAGAAGAGCTGAAAGCTGTTTCCCTCACGGTTTTACTGGCGGCTGTCCCGCAGATCTTCCAAGGTTTAGAAAACGCTAACTACCACTCATCTGGGGGACTGGGGTTGTTTTGGCATTTTCAGATACCCAGAGATTTCAGATGGAGTCACCAGTTGTCTGAGATTATCTGAGTCCACAGTGAAGCCTCAGGCCCTTTCCTTCCTGGCGCTGAGGCTGAAATATTCATGGCATCCTTTGAAGGTTGCGACATCTGGATTTGTTCAGAGGCTTTGAATTCCATCTCCCTTAGGTGTCTACCAATGGACTTCTATTAAACAAGAATAGAATCGAGATCTTAAGGTGTCCATCATGGGTTTTTCTCCACTCACAGTCCTTCCTTATGCTCACACTGAGGGACAAACCCTGTGGCTTGAAGCTGTTACACTGTGAGGAAAACTGATTAGAACCACAGAATCCTTAGGGATGGGAAGGGACCTTGAAAGATCATCCAGTCCAATCCCCCTGCCACAGCAGGATCACCCAGACCCAGTGGCACAGGAACACAGCCTGGTGGATCTGAACTGTCTCCAGAGAAGGAGACTCCACAACCCCCCTGGGCCAGCCTGGTCCAGTGCTCCGGGACCCTCCCTGGGAAGAAGGTCCTGCTGATATTGATAGGGAACCTCCTCTGTTCCAGCTGGCACCCAGAATGTGCTCTGTGCCTTGTTTCTTGTCTTAGACACCATTGCCAGAGACAGGATGCTGGGGCAACAGGCTTTCAGTCTGCCTCCACCATGCTACCGCGAGTATCCCTTTGCTGTTTTGAAAGGATGTTTGCCTTCTAGCAATATTGCTTCTCCTTCCTTGGCTTTGCATCCCTTCATTTCCCTCATAAATGTGGCTATTCCTCCAGGAGCCCCATAAATAGCCTTGCACCTTCGCTTCTCCCCAGGGTGAGGAGATTCATAGTCTGTCTTTCTCTCCAGGCAGAAGCACAGCATTTGTCTTCTCAATTTATGGGAGGCAATGTCTGCAATATCTGCCTGTCTGCAAAGGGGACTAGCCGTGCAGAACATGAAAAGCATTTCTCCAGTATGAAGGTTTCACATCACATTGATCCCGCAGCAGAGAAATCAAATCTGCAGTGGGACAACTGCTTTGAAGGAGCAAGGCACCGTGCGGCTGGAAGAGTGTCAGGAAAAGCACAAATGAGGCACAACCAGGGCCAGGGGAGAGTCTGGCAGCTGGGCAAGAACAACCCCAGGGTCCAGGAGAGGGTGGGCACTGCCCTGTTGGAGAGCAGGGGAGGAGAAAGGGACCTGGGGGTCCTAGTGGGCAGCAGGATGACTCTGAGCCAGCANTGGAGGACTGTGTCCAGTGCTGGGCCCCTCAGTTCCAGAAGGACACAGAGCTGCTGGAGGGTGTCCAGCATAGAGCAACAGAGATGATGAAGGAAGGAGAGCAGCTCCCTAATGAGGAAAGGCTGAGGGAGCTGGGGCTCTTGAGCTGGGAGAAGAGGAGGCTGAGGGGGGACCTCATTCATGGCTATAAATCTGTGAGGGGTGGGTGTCAGCAGGATGGAGCCAGATTGGCTGGGGCCTTGGGTACCCTGATCTAGTGGAGGTGTCCCTGCTCACGGCAGAGGGTTTGGCACCAGATGATCTTTAAGGTCTCTTCCAACCTGAACCATTCTCTGAACCTATGAATAAGGAACATTTTAATTACCAGGAAAGAGTAGACACTACATAGAAATGAAATTCTGCCTTAAATCACACATGACATGTAAACCCACAGGCTTTCTCACTGCAGAGCAGTATTTCAGTCCTGTCTCGATTAAATAGCGGTTATTCTTCCAACACATTTGCATTACAGATCACTTGAGATGTTTACAACACAATGTGCGGTAAACAGGGGAGCCATTCATCAGCCTCCTTCAGGTCAAAGTGGCCTTTCAGCCACCAGCAGAAGAAAACTCAGTGGGGAGGACCCTGCCAACTTTATCATCTGCTTCCAGTCCCTCATCTTTCCATGTCAACCAAGAGCACTGGCAAGCAACGTCCACTGTGTTCCTGGGTACACTCTGGGAGTGATTAACAGTGTTAGGGGTTACCCTCCTCCGTCTGTGACACTCATCCACCTTCCCTTTAACCTTTCTTGTCCCCTGGATTGTTCTCCTCGGATTTCTTTCCACTAGCTGTTCCTCTGCTCAAAGTAGTGGAAAGTTTGGTTACAGCTGGGTTATCCCCTGGCTCTAAGAGGGAGAATGACAGCTAACATGGTTTCAACAGGGCTCAATTAAAACAGTTTAGCTCCTTCCTGCATGGTCTAGTTAGAGCTGATGTGCTTACTGCATCGCTGAGAAATGCTTGCAGAATAATTGGCCCCAGGAGAGTCATACCCTGGTACCTTGAGATTCTCCCTCCACATTAAGCATTTTCCTTTATTATCTCTCCACTGCTGATGTCACCCAGCAGAAGGACTGTTGAACTGGGATGCTCCTGGAGTGTATTTCCTCTCCAACCAATTTCTTCTGTCTTCTCAGAGATTTGTTTTGGTGAGAACTGGGCTGACAATGCTCTGAGCAAGGGATGTGGAAGTGAGCTGTGCACTCTCCTGGGTCCTTGTGCTGTAAATGGGGACCAAAACTGTAGGTAAGAATTAGGTCTCCAAAGAGCACTGAGGCCATCTCTGCTATAGCCCAGCACACCCTCTCCTAATGCAAAGATGTCATCACAGAGCAGCTGCTCCAGTAGTGTTTTCAGGCAAATCAGGCCCTGGGTTTTTTTTCCTCCTTCACTTTGTTTTGCTCAGATAAAGGTGGAACCAACTACGAAAGAAAAGTTCCTATCAGCAGTAAAAGTGCTGCTATACACACGAGAATATTTCAGGCTGAGATCACTGGCCGACCAGGCAGAAAAGGCTTGAATCTGTAACCAGAGTTTTACTCTCCAGTTAAATAAGATGCTGGGGAGAGGTTACTTCAGGTTTAATCCTTTACCACTCCTCCTGCAAGGCAGATCAAAGCTGTGGTGTAAAGGATGTGAGTCTGATTACATTTACTATTCTTGTGTGAGCCCGGGCATCCTGTCTGAGGAGCCCTGCACCCTCTGGTTTCAATACCCAAGAGTTAGTCCCACGATGATTCATTTTCATTAGATTTGGGTAAGTCACAACTGTGGATGAACTAGATTGCTTGAAACCACGAGTCTGGCCAAACGCAGCATCCCTTCAAACAACGGAGAGCTGCACCCACTGCAGATGATACCATTTCTTTCCTGCAGACGGTGAAATAGTAGTAGTTGCAGTCCTCAGAGCCCAGTGCATGCGCTGCAGAGGAGAGCATCGCTTTGGGTTGTTTTACTCTTTCATGCTTCAGAAAAAGACTTTCTAAAAGGCTTGTGGAAAAGCAAAGGAATGTGAGAGACCAGCGTGGCAGTGGCACACTTTATCTCTTATTTCATTTCTAGGAGAGGTCGCTGCCAATTTGATTTACACTACAGCCAGAAATCCTGCAGTGGGGAATCATGGAGTATATTCTCATAAAGCTTTGTTATTAGCATCTCGCTGGTAAATCAGCACGCTGCCTGAGATGCGAGCCTTAGCATCACCCTATTAGTGACTTTACTCATTTTACCTCATGTTCTTCTCATAAACTTCCTGTCGCTTGAATCCTGCTCCGCTGACATTCTTTGGGAGTGAGTTCACGCAGTGTTTTTCAACACAGGCAAAAAATATCTGTTTCCTTTTTCAGTTATACGTGCATTATCTTTCGACTACAGGGATGCTTCCTTCTCTCTATCTGATGAGAAGAAACAATTCTGTTAGGTCTGTCCCCCTGTCCAGTCTTCTTCTTTGCATGTTTCTCCCATTAAGTCTTATTTCTCTTGAGCTTGGAGAAGAGGAGGCTGAGGGGGGACCTCATTGATGTCTAGAAATCTGTGAGGGGTGGGTGTCAGGAGGATGGAGCCAGGCTCTGCTCAAGGGCATCTGGTGACAGGACAAGGGGCACTGGGTGCCAGCTGGAGCAGAGGAGGTTCCCTCTCAATCTCAGCAGGACCTTCTTCCCAGGGAGGGTCCCGGAGCACTGGACCAGGCTGCCCAGGGGGGCTGTGGAGTCTCCTTCTCTGCAGACGTTCCAGCCCCGCCTGGCTGTGTTCCTGTGCCACTGGGTCTGGGTGATGCTGCTGTGGCAGACTGGACTGGATGATCTTTCGAGGTCCCTTCCAATTCCTAATGATTCTGTGATTTCTTTCTGGTTTAAAGCACATTATCAACCTACCTTTGTAACAGTATTTTGTCATGCCTAACAGGCTTTGTCATCACTTCTGGCTGTCTTCTGTTTTTGCTACGTCATCTCAGGAGACCTAAAATCTCTGTAATGAATCGTAATGACAGAGTATAAATCCATTTAGCATGCTTTGGCGGGCACTGAATCTGCTTCCTCTAAGACTCTGGACATTTGTTGAACTGACTTCCAGTTGATTCAACCAGCTGTTAATTTGTTTTAATGTTTTCTAGAGGTATTTGCTTTTGTCTCGCACACATTTTCTTTGGACAAAAAGCCACCCTCAAGTTAGATGCCAAGCCACAAACAGCTTTCCTATACGTGCCAATGTGTTGAATCAAGCTGGTTTCGTTATCAGTAAGAGTGGAGTTTGGCTACAGACAGATGATTTCCCTCCTCTTACAGGGTTGGACCTCATTCTTTTAGTGATAAGGCATGAAATAGCCGTGTAAGAGTTTAGAAGATAAGGTCAGACTCTTTGGGGGTGCTTCCTGTGTCCTAAAACTACTACACCCCACTATGTGTTTTCACTAGGAATTAGTTGCAAAATAGTAAACTGCACCCTTCTTCAAATTGCCCAAGACCAGCTTCTCTGGAACAAATGTGACTCCTGCAGGTGACAGAGGAGTGACACGGAAGCGTTTCGTTTGCATGAGCTGGATCTTGTGATGACCTGCTGAACTCACACACTGCAGCCATCCAGAACCCCACGATGCGTATCACACAGTACATATCCTCTCATTCAGAGTACATAGGATTTAGCTTGGATTATCACCAGGGAGCTGATGGAAAGTACGGGGGGGAAACGTGAAGAAGAACAGCTTGCCATCCCTGGACTCTTTTGGCACTAGTTGCTGAACCTTCCTCTCCTCATAGTTTCCCTGGCATTGCTTATTTCTGTTAACTTGGCATGGCTATAGCTAGATGCCTACAGTAAACATCTAAGAAAGCTGAGACAGAGAAGGCACAAGCATGCAGTATTTCTCTCCATCAATCAGAATAACTGAGATTAGGCGTTTAAAAATTAATGAGATGAATTCCAGCCCAGGACTCTGGCACCACTGGCTTCCAGAAAGTGAAAACCACGAGGGTAGGAATCCAGGAAAGGATGTACAGATACTCCAGAGCCTGTGCTGTGCTCTGGCATAGTCCCATAATGACAGTTTATACCCATGAACTGGCTAGCAATCAGTCACCACGAGAGGAGGAGGCTGTCTTAACACTGGTGATACGTGCCTAACGCTGCTGGGAAGCGGTGAACCTCATCTTGCTGGCAGCAGCTTCCCACAGCTTGGTTAAACACACCGAGCGCCAAGTGCGGCTATGATGATTGCTGCTGGTGGCGCAGCAGTGCTGATGTGTGGTCTCCAGTGCAACGTGGCTTACTGTCCCCGGGCTTTTTCATTTGCTTCTCCCTTAGAGCAGCAGTATTGCAGTTGTTTTTACTCGTGTAGGGACTGCAAGTTTTTCAGCACAGGTAGCCAGGACAAGGTTAGTCTGACAAACGACAGGTGAGAGACCTCTCGTGTAAGAGTGTGACTGCAGCACCGAGTGAGAGATGCCATGCATAGTAACGTGGACTTGAAAAGCAAAATCTGAGAGCTAGGGGGATAGAGGTGGTGCTTGAAACCACTGTGTGCATTCCTCTGAGCATGGCAATACCCAAAGGGCCCGCAGCCCCGAGTCTCTGATGGCTGCTAAAGCCACTAAGGTGTTCCTTGGTATGGCACAGGAGACCATCTCTTTACCGCCTCTTCCCGTCTTTCTCATCTTTGATTTCCCTCTCCTGAAAGCCTAGCAGAGTCTGCCAAAAGAACTCCACCCTTTTCATCCCTGGGTAAGAGCCTGGAGTAAAAGAGCAACGGAGAATCAAGTTTTTCAGTAACATAATGTTTGCCAGGTTGTGAAGCGGCGGCTAAAACCAGGCTGTCTGGCTTTGCTTTCACAACAGCTCAGTCTTCCATGGGAGACAAAGACTGCAGTTTGTGCTACTTCTCTCACTCTGCTGTGTTTGTACCCGTCCCCTAAGGGAGGCAGGATCAGCCTTCAGACATAAAGTCATCAGGTTTTCCTCACAGTCATGTTTAGAAAGATGTTCACAACATTTTAATACCATGCAAGATGCTTTTTAAACAGCATTCCACAGCCTTTCCCTACACATGGTTTAGGGAAACGGGGGACTGTAGTTACTCAGAGGAAGAAACTTCAGGTGTTTTATATTCTGCTTCATCCTAGGCAGCTCCAATCTGCAGGCATCAGCTTTAATCAGGTAAAATATTTGTATTAGATGCATGCAATTGATTCGTAAAGGAAACAGGACAGTTGTAAGCACAAACTCTGGAGAACAGATGAGCAGAAACCCGTATTTTCTTTCAGAACAGGAGAAATACCATGCCTCGAGGTCTGGAAGGCTAATAGAAAATCCAGAGTGCTAGTCCACTCCTCTCAAATCAACTGGATTGATATTCAGCAACCAAAGTAAGGCCATGATTTTACACTGAGGTCCAAAATCTTGGAAGATCTAAGGGAAAACAATAGATGAACAACCAAAAACCCATGAAAGGCATCTAGTTATTTTTATTTGGAACACGGTGTGAACTTCTTCCTGGGACCAAAACTGACCAGAATTAGATCCTAATGGTGGAGAAAAAATAGTGTAAAGCAGACAGTGGATTAAAATAGTAGGGTCATGTGGTGGTGAGTTGAGTAACTTACTTCATCTTTTCAAGGGTCTAACTGCAGAACTCCAACCAAATGAAAGGGCTGTTTACTGCCGAACATGCACCAGTGTACGTGAGAAACATTCAGCTGTGCCTATGAATATTTGTTTATAAATTTGAAGGAGAGGTTAAAAAACTAGTTATAAATTAACCCAGCTTTGAGGAGAAACCTACGCTAAACCAAATCCATCTTTAATAACTGAGAATGGGGCTTGTCTCCTACCCTCTTGAGATTTGCTTAATATTAATGCCAGACATGAAAGGGAATTGTAGGCTTCACTTTCTACAAGTTTTGAGTTTTGCAAGAGAAAACGAGAAGATGATTTTGTTTGGAAATTTATTGCAAAGCTAAAGGCTTTTCCAGCCCTACAAACACGCACATCAGTATAAAGTTTATGCTCAGGAGAGAGGTGTAAGCGCTGTGATTTCAGGTGCGAGTGAACATGCCTTTTGTGCACTTAGGGAATAAATTACAGTTGGCACTCCTAAACCTTTGCACAAATCCTTCCTCAGGACAAAAATAAGATTATAGGTAAAACCACGATGACTCTGGAGTTAGCTGTTACAGATAAGACTGTTTCACAGCAGAAAAAGTAGTGCTTTTTCACCGACTTGTAAACTTTGTGGATGTTCACATGACACCGATAGGTAGTTGAAGCAAGTCGCCCTACACACCAACAGTGTAGAGAGCAACCAGCTCTTGGGACCTGACTTTCCAACCCTGAGGCTGAAGTCTTCTTCCAGCTGAGCAGGTAGGAGCACACTGCATCCAAAGTCGCCCTTTCTGCTGCTGCCAAATTATAGAAGCAGAATTGATTGGGTTGGAAAAAGACCATTAACCCAACTCTACCAACCAAGCTCACCACTAAACCATGTCCTAAGTTGCTGCCGCTTGGTCCCCTAAGCCATGACCCTGTCAAAGCAAGACTCGCAAGCCTGTCCTGAGAGAAATCACAGCAACCTTAAGCCGAGCCACCAAATAAATGGCTTTTCAGACAACTTTAGTCATCTGATCTTAGCTCAGCTCAAAACAAGGGATAAATGAGTGCCTGGGTGAGGGTTTCATGGAAAGCTATGTTAGCAGGTGTTTGAGATCAACCTCTGAGACCATCGGGGGTTCTATGCGGGCCATTCACCATCACCCTGGGAGCTGCTGGGACTCGCTGGACACCGGCCGGGCGCTCTGGCAAAGGGAAGGCGCTGCTGCCTGCCTTGGCCCGAGCTGCCAGGCTGCGGAGGAGCGCCCGGCTGCTCCATGCGGTACCAAGGCCGGGCTGGCTGTGCTTGTTGCGTGGCCGCCGTTACCATCCGCACCACGGCCTGGCCCCAGCCGGACGCACCGCAACCGGACCCACCACCCACGTCCCTCCCACACCCAGTGGCAACCGCCGGCACCGCTGTCCAGCGCCACGACCACCCCGCCCCAAGAACCGCCGCTGTAAGAGCGACGGTTGCCGCGGTAACGGGACCACTCGCCCCCGCAAACATGGCAGCGGCGGCGGCGGCGGCGCGGTGGCTGCAGGCGGCGGCTCCGACCAGAGGAGGCGGCAGGTGAAGAGCGGCGCAGCTGGGAGGCGCCGGGCCAGCACGGACCCTCCTCACCGCCGGCTCCCCGCAGCGCCCAGACGGG
>VZRI01009019.1:31421-88455 GCA_013397515.1 Upupa epops
CGCGAGGCCCGGCGGAGGCGCGGCCCGGCCTGGCTCAGCTCGGCTCGGCCCCTCGCCCTCCGTCCCGCCGCCGTGAGTAATCGCTTTTCCTCGCCAGGAAGCCCGGCCATACCCGAGGAAGGGGCCCCTGCGCCGGGCGAGCCGCTGTCACACGGGTTTTTGGGGTGTTGGCCGGTCAAGTCTCCCGTTCCCTTCCAGCAGCCGCCGGCGGCTCTGCGGGGACTCGCTGCCCTGCAGCCCGGGGGCTCCACGCCGCAGGGGCGCTCCTCTCCCTGGCTTGTGTTGAGCACCGCACGTTAGTCAGTGATTTGTAAGACCGTGGGCTTCGTTTGCAGGTGTGTGTTGGGGTGGAACGTCGAGGGGTGACACGACTGCTTTCCTGCAGTTCGGTAGCGGTACTTGGCGCTACTTAACGAGCCGCAGTCTGGCCTGAAAGCTTTCATTGTGGAGTGATGAGTTAAATACCAACAGTGACCTTCTCCTCGCCCAACAAGTACAACCTGAAAGGAAGGGTATCAGTTAGGTATCGGGCAAAACAACTAAAAAGAATGCTTGTTGTCTTGCTTTCAAAAACTTGGTGGCAAGTAGGCATCTGTCTGGCGCAGGAGCCTGTTACACTGGCCTGTGCTGCTGAATTCATCTGCTGCCACACAGTCCTTAGCTGCTGCATGAGAGGTCGAGGAAGCAGGGCATCTCTTAAGCAAGCAGTGGCCTAGGGCTGGTGAGATTTGTATCCGAAGTAAGGTACAAAAAGCTACCCAACTTCCTACCCTATGGCTCTCTTGCCTTGCTTGCTGGAAGAGCTGAAGTCATATCTACTTTCTGCTTGAGTTTCTGTTTGACAGCTGATAAGGGTTATCCACACCGGTGGATGCTCTGCTGATTTATTTGCAGCAGTTATTCTCTCCATCTTCCAGTAACCAGAGCCCCCAGTCTGATCAACAGTTCGCTTGTCCTTTCTCCTGCACAGTGAACAGAAGAGCCTGGCCCTTGCTATTTGTTTGATTAGAGCTGATTTGTGTGGATTAACAGCATCTTCTCCCGTGGAGGAGAAAAAGCACATACTAATTTTGGAGCCCCACTTCAGGGACTGAACAGCGATTGTGGGATTGGAGGTGATCTGATGGGTAGCCCATAACCTCCCGTACAGCATCTGACCTCTCCCTCCTGCACTTCCTATTCTCAGGTGCTTGGAAACTGACACTGGGTTTGTTAAGCTGCTGCTGTCTGCTGTCCACTCGGCCATCCTCCTGAAACGTCACCAAAAGCTTCCTGTAAATCCCACCAGCTGCTCACTGCTTCTTGACAGCAAAGGCTCCAAACCCTTTCTGAGGCTCCTGATCTTAGCATCCCAGACAGATGATTCTTCATCATTCTGTCTTGAAAATTCTTTTAATCTTCTACCTGAGCAACAGAGGTTGGAGGGGTTTGTGGGTTGTTTTGTTCAGTTTGATTGTTTTTACTACCCCAGGCTTCTGTTCCCTTGGCGGTCATCTCAAACTACAGCGAAGATGATAATGATTTCTGGTGGAAATTATTTCCCATTTTAAGAAAACTTTCCGCTTCCCAGTGTCAGTTACCAGTGGCACTGGTATGTAGATGGGGTTTTGTTTGGTATTGGAGTTCTTAGGGGGGAAAAAATAATGTATTCTAAAGCCTTAAATGAAATATTCTTGAAGATAAGGGATCTAGAGAAGGTAGCAAGGTTGTAGTCTGGCTGGGAACAGAAATGGGAGTGAATTCTATAAGTAAGCTCTTAGTTGTTTTGCCTGTTGAATTCAGTTTTGCCAGTTGTGGTGGTCAGACAGTCCCTCTGAAAAATACCTCACTGTAGCTGTTGGAGAGTTTGTGTACACTGTTAAGGAAGGATAGGCTGTATAGAAAACTCTGACCTCCTGATCAACGCTGTCACTCTTGTGATCTGCTAAAAGACAGTTCCCAGGTCAGCCATGGGTACAGTATGTCTTAAAACCTGGCTTAGACAGGTGTCGAGGAGAAATCATGAGGTAACCAAATGCACTTGCTCAACTTCTAGCTGGTCTGGTTCACAAGGGCCTTGGTTTCAGTATTGCTTTCATCAGGATGTGGTTTTGCTGACATTAATACTGAAAGAGACTGAAATCCAGTAAAGTGTAGGGGGATTTGACAAGGGTGTGCACATTGCTACTGCTGTGTCTTGACCTGCATCGACCAAACCCCCAACTTCGGAGCTTGGAGGAGTTACGGGAGCTATTCTCTTGGCACTTCAGCTGTGCATAGGAAAGCATTGGTCTTCCTTAGCCCCATGCTCTGTTTGAGTTGTCACAATGCAGCCCACTTAATCGGTGGACAAAGGACTACCTCATAAAGAGGAAGAGACTCCAGGACTTCCCTTATTTTCTGTTTTGAGGGCTGAAGTCCAGTTAATGGAGTCCTTAATAGTAAATCAAGAAAGCCAGCATCAGGTTTCATGCAGAAGTTTACTGTTGGTCTTTCCTTCCTGTAGATTCTTCGTGGACACAATGTCTGGTTAAACAGAAGATGAATCATTTTGACTTTGATTTATGATGTGTCAGTTTCCTCGACCACTATCTTTTGTCTTTATTTTCATTTTTAATGGGCAAACGGAAAGAATCCTTAAGCTTCTTCCATTTGGGCTATAAATAGTGCTGTAGCTTTGTACTTCAAAGAAGAGAAACTGGTGGTCACGTCAGAGACCAGCTTGAAAGTGCTCCAGTGTAATGAAATATTGGTGCTGAATGTTATTTCTTCAAAGCTGAGAAAGAGCCAAGGAGTTCCCCCTGTGCAACCAAATAATGAGGACATTGCAGTAGCTGCCGCTAACAAAGAATTAGGCTACTATTAGTTTAAAACAACCCAACCAGAAGTCTTTGTTACTCCACAGAAGTTTTATTCATCCTCTTTAGATGTGGGTGCCTGATCTGGGCTTATGCAAGCAGATGTTTGAATGTGTTGAAGTTTGTAGCTCTTAAACAGAAAAGCTTAGCTTGCTCTAAAGAGAGCAGTTTCGGTGGTTCTAGCTCGGTGCAAAACAGAATGGTTTGATTTCCTTACAGGGGAGAACCCGCTTTTAGAACGTGAAAATTACAATGGGAAGGAGTTGTCAGCCCTTGGCCGCTTTGAGAAGTTTCTGCATACATTCAAGTACTTTGAATTGTTAACGCTTAAAATAGGAAGGTGTTTCCTGTGATAAAAAGACAAGCAGTAAATAAACATGTGGATTATTGACAGCCTTTTGTTAGAATGGAGAGTTTTAGACTGAATCTCCAGAAATTGACGTGAATTTATGCTTTGAAGCGTGAGTATTTCTGCTTTAAGCAGTAGAAGTGCTTTACTGGCTGAAGTTTAACACACATAAGTAGTCCACATGTAGAGAATGAAATTAATGTGCTTTTTGTGTGTGTCTCTCTCTCAAAATACGCTAGAAATGTGCAGTGGTTGCATACCAAGCTCGCATTCGCCTTGCAATGTAGTGATTATGTTTCAAACTGCAGCTACGTTTTTGGAAAGAGAAAAGTGTTGGGTTTTGACTTCTGGAAAGCAATGGTTTGGCAGTTCTCCTTGGTTCAGTCCCGCTGTCATCTAATCAGTCCTCAAAGAAGTCAGTGTTGTGTCAATATTGCATGAATTGATGTAATGAGGTGCTTGACTTCAAAACACATTATATATTGGGGTGGTGGGTGGGTGTCGGACTGACCTCTATTATCTTCTGCAACTTTATCTTCTGTGCAGAAAAAGGTTTCAGATCCTCAGCCTTGATCTGCTCTCCCCAGTTGAACTGTTTCTTCTTGTGTTCAAAGAGAGTATGTGCTAAAACGTGTTTTGTGCTGAATGGTGTTTAGGCTTGCGCGCACTGCGTGATTTAAAGTTGGCTCTGCAGAATTTTAGTTATCTATTTTAATGAGATGTTTAAGTCTCTGTTACAATTTTAATGCCAGCTTTCATCTTGGTATGAGTCGGAGTCAGACAGGCCCTGAAGGAATGGGCTGGGAGCTGAGCAGTATTTCTTACGTTGTACACTGAATAAAGGTATTTGTTCTTAATTAAAAAATAAAGCAGTCACTGTTAATCCAGCGAATGCCTTTCCTTCACTGTCTAGCAATTTCAGCGTCTCTCAGGCTTGGCCTGCAGTAGTCTTATAATTCTTTCATACCTTCTCCTCTCTGCTAACCTGTTGGGTTTTTTTCCTTGTCGTGAGAGCCGTTCTTGTGGCCTTTCAGTGACATTTTCCTGGCTGAAATCCATCACCTGTAATCTGTTATCAGTCTGGGAACCGACAGGGAAGACTTTCCTGAGCCCTTCCTTGGCCTGCCTTTCTTGCTTTCTCTCTTTGTCACATCTTTCAGCAGCTTCTTGAATGGGTCCTGTTTCTTTCTCTCGATCCTCCAGGAGCTCTACAAAGCTGTGGGGTTTCAGGCTTTTTTTCTTTTAAATCCCTTCCATTTCTGAGGTACTTCACTTTCTGATTTATCCTGTTGTCTTTGCACACTTGACCTAGATCAGATCTACTTCTCACCTCTTACCCCACTCTGTTGGTTTATTCTCTTAGAAGTTCCATAAAAGCACATATTATCTGGCTGGTCGCCTACTACAGACAGCATCAGCACCTGTCTGGTTTTGTTGGGCTTTTTTCAGTCAAGCCTGTAAGCTGAAGGTTGCCAGGGTCTTATCTATTGTGCAGAAGAGAATCTGTGTGTCTAATACTCTGAGTCTGCTTTTCGGCTTGTTTGTTTGTTTTTTTTAAAATTATTACTTTATTGCTGTTTAGACCGCTGGTAGTCTGGTACAGACCCTCAATTCCCATCCCTCTGAAACCTCTAATACCTATGCTGTGCATTCTCCATCCCCTAGTCCCAGTAAATCCTGTTGCTGATGTCAGTATTGCTTATGGCGTAAAGTTCAAGTCCTCCTCATCCTTCGGTTTTCGTTTCTTCTGCTGGCCTCCCTTTCAGGACACTTAGATCTCTGTCCTTGCATTCAAATTTTTCCTTAGTACATCCTCTTCCTTTCCCTCAGCTGTCATTTTTATCACGTGTTTTATCTTTCCTTGAGCCAGTTCGCCTTTACCTTCAGTAATCACTTTGGTCTGTCAGCAGCTTTGTCTGTCCTTTGACCTAATCTAGAATTATCCCCTCTCTAATCTAGAATTATCCCCTCTCATGAGCCAACCACAAAACCACTCTCATCTCCTCCACATCAATGCTTGATATCCACTTTCCCTAAGCTATTTGTTGTATCTTCATGGGGTGGAGTGTCTTTCCCGGAGCAGGACTTTCCTAGTGTAGTACTTGACTTGTTCTTGACAAGAAGGGAAGTTCTTGACAGCTGTGGGTGCTGAGGGAAAAAGCATCATCCTGATTATCATTTATTCAGTATTAATACTAATTTGAAAACACTGGTAA
Organism: Upupa epops; assembly: GCA_013397515.1. Lineage (NCBI taxonomy): Eukaryota > Metazoa > Chordata > Aves > Bucerotiformes > Upupidae > Upupa > Upupa epops. The sequence goes on from VZRI01009019.1 coordinate 36,824, forward strand.
ACTGTTGTTCATCCTCCAGTCAGTCGGGTGACTAACAGGCAGTTAGGAAAGACTGAGGCCTAGAAGATGGAACTGTTTGTAAGAAGATGGGATTGTTTGTAAGCACACTTGTTTTAAGATGGGTTGAAATAGTCACCTGGGCTTTTCAGAATCAGTGCAGTGAAATAAGTTCTTCTAGAAATGATCTAATTATTTTAGAAATGTGTTTCAAGAACGTTGTTGCCTCCTAAATAAATACATCCCAAGTGGAAGTACAATTCTTTAACGTGCTTAGGCTTTTACATTTTTCTTTATGGACGAAGTATTTTTAGTTTTGCCAAGGACTGGCAGAGGAAACCTGCAGGGTAGGAGTCACTGTCACTACTGAGTCACAGTGGCATTTAACATGCTTTATTGTTCTACTATAGACATATTCCTAAGTGTACTGAGCAATCTGGAGTAGAAGAAAGTAGTGTTTTTATAGAAGAGAAAAACGAGTTTAAAGTGGTCTGGAGGATGACTGTAGAAATGCCTAGGTAACTGTTTTTCTTTAGTGATATTAATAGGAAACTGTAAATCTGTACCATCTACCTAGCTGGCTGGGGTGGCTCACTTGCTTTAGGGACATACACATGTGGGATTGAGATCTCTCTGTAGATTTAGCATATATTTATCCATTGAATTTTGCCAAGTATATATTACAGGTGCAGCAAAGAAGCAAAAATCTAGCTGAGAGGTATCCCTGCCCATGGCAGAGAGGTTGGAGTAGATGATCTCTAAGGTCCTCTCTAACCTTAGCCATTCCGTGCTAACTTTCTTACCCACGTTTGAGTGTGTTTTGCATTGGTTTGATTCAATTCTAAAATCGAATAAGCAGAGGGGCTTTTGCATTAATAATCTGCTTTAGAGTCTTGTTTTGTTTGATGTTATGGTAAGTTCCTACTCAAACATCAGGAAAAGGTTTCTTTCATTAGCTGTATTTTAAGAGGGTGGAGGATTTTAAGAGGGCAGTGGGATCTCCTGTGTGCAAGCTGTGCTGTTTCTGATCAGGCTGAGTATATACAGTTGTTTATCTTTTTGGTTACTAATCAGTGTTTTGGGAATCTTTCAAACTTCAGAAGTTACTTCAGGCTTGTGATTTCCTGAGTGAATTATAATATATATATATATATTTATTTTTTTTAACCATCCCCTCTCTAATAATAATTACGTTATTTTGTGGGATTTGTGGAGCACTGGGAATTGTGTTAAATTCCACCCTGGAGTGCATCTATTGAGGTGGTGTTTGTTTTGGATTTTTTCCACTTAAATTATACATTTGTGGTTCATAATCTAATTTGTACTTACAGGCATGATAACCTAGACTTAAAATTACACTCGGTCCTTGATGAGACCTGATGATAGGCAGAGGGGCTGTAATAGGTCAGCAGAAGGGAGAGAATTTGCACCAAAAGGACCTCCTCTTTTTTCATAATAGCTTGTTTGCTCTTACGTGTGCTGGGCTTTGACAAGTTAGCGTGTGTGCAACAGGAAGGTTCCACAGCCAGGCAGAGTAAATCAATATTAAACCATTTTCTGTAGTAGAGCGAAAGAAGGGCATGCAGGGTGAGATGACATTATTTGCCTTAACTCCTTCATGTCCAGTGTTCCCCATCTTGGCCTGGACTATGAAAAGCAGTGATCTACAGATACTAATTAATTACTTTACCACAAAGGAAGCTGAGTAAAGTAGCTTGCAGTTTTGATCTCTGTACACAGAGGTTTGTGTGTTAGTCGAATTAATCCTTTGAGCACCTTATGGTTTGCAGGATGTCCAACAAAAGGGCACTTGTTTCCTTATGAAAACACACTGCATACCAGCCTTCCCCTGCCAGAACTGGAAGGCTGTTTGAGTGGCTGATCAGCATTTCTCACTAGCATTAGCATTTTGTCACCTATTGGTTACTAAACATTATAGTGTGGTCCATTTTTTCTTTGAAAATTAACTGAACAGTGAGTTGTAGTGACTGAAAAATCACACAAACACAAGTTATTTGGGTGTATTTTTAAGCATTCTGTGTCATCATGTGTTACGTAGTAAGAGGAAATTCATCTCTTCTTCATGTGTGCTGTACAGGAGTTTGAAAAACCAGTGATAAGTTCCCTGATCTCTGAAGGGTAACAGAAGCACAGGATGTGTATCACCAAAGAACCTCTGTGGGTAACAAGTGAAGATGGGTTGTACATATTTTCTTGTCTTTTTCTCCTCAGCTCATCTCCAGTGGTGGCACTGGTCCTCTCCTTCTCCTCTTTCTGTCTGTCATTTTGTTAACACACAACCCTTTCATACTGCACAGTGCGCAGGTCCCTCCCCATGACGTTGGCCATGGCTGGCTCTGAACCCCCCACATGCCTCTCTTTCTGCTGTGGGATGTTAGTCTGCATCACTGTGCTTTCCTTGGCTATGGAGTTTTAACAAAATGTTTGGAAATGTAGTGTCTTTGAGATGGTGGGTTTCACCCTACTGTCCTATTTCAGTTGGGTTCCTGTGAAGACAGGATGTAGAGATGAACATCATAAGCACACCACAGTTGTCCGGGTCTCCTTTTATTAGGCACTCTATCTTAAGAGGATACTGCAGATACTCTATAGGTCTTCTATCCCCAAAAATGTATTGTATGCAGTGGGTTCTTACCAGTTGCTTCCTTAAGGGTTTCACATCTACTCATCTCTGTATGTTGTGTCTTTTAGCCTGGAGTTGTCTTTTTACCATCAGCCTCTGCACCTGGGGACTCTCTATCTGCTTCTCAGCCTTTTGGCTAAGATCAAGTGTCGTGTCTGTTCGTATCAGTTTAACATCTGATATGTCCTTGATGAGAGGACTTTATCCTAAATGGATTTTTGCAGAATCTGCTTTTATCAGTTTAATATTGGATATGATTAAGGGCATGGAGCTGTTGGAGTGGGTCCAGAGAAGGCCACAGAGATGATCACGGGACTCAAACGCACTTCTCGTATGAGAACAGGCTGAGGGAGTTGTGGTTGTTCAGCCTAAAGGAAAGAAGCCTGTAGGGAGACCTTATTTTGGCCTTCCAGTACCAGGAGGTTGCCTGCAGGAAAGATGGGGAGGGACATTTTACAGCAACTTGTAGTGACAGGATGAGGGGTAGTGGCTTTAAACTGAAAGAGGGTAGATTTAGGTTAATATAAGGAAGAAATTCTTTACTGTGAGCATGGTGAGATGCTGAAGCAGGTTGCCCAGGGAAATCATGTTTCAGATGCTCCATCACTGGATGTATTCAAGGCTAGGCTGAATGGAGCTTTGAGCAACCTGGTCTAGTGGGAGGTGTCCCTGCCCTATCTTTCTTTGACCTCTAAAGACCTTTGATGCTACAGTACACTGGTCTTATTTGTCCTGCCTTCAAGAGAGCATGGATAGAAATCAGAGATGGACAGGAAAATCGTTGGGCATTCCTCTGCCCCCTACCTACAGTCACTGCAGAGACCACCGCAGAATAATGGAATTGGTTGGATTGGAAAAGACCCTTTAAGAGCATTGGGTCCAACCGTTGCCCTAACCGTCCCAAGCCCTTGCTAAACCACATCCTGAAGCTCCACATCTATAGAGCTTATAATCATCTGCAAGGGTGGTTATTTAACCCCCTCCCTAGGCAGTCTGTTCCAAGGCCTGATGACCCTTTCAATGCAGAGTTTTTTCCTAATGTCCAACCTAAACTTCCTCTGGCACAACATAAGGCCATTTCTTGTCCTGTCAGTTGTTGGTGAGAAGAGACCCGACACCCACCTCTCTACAACCTCCTTTCATGTAGTTGTAGACAGCAATAAGGTCTCCATCAGCCTTCTTTCATCCAGATGAAACAGCCCCAGCTCCCTCAGCCACTTCTCATAAGGCTTGTTCTCCAGAACCTTCAACAACCTTGTTGCCATCATCTAGTACAGTATTCAGAAAACCAGGGTAGATCCAAAGCAAACCCACAGTTAGAACGATTCAGATCAATGTTTAAATTGTACTAAAATGACGATGTAAAGGGTTTCTTGGTCTCTTTGGAGTGCGTGGGGTTTGGTTCTTTAGGGGTTTTATTTTGCTCTTCACGTCTGGTACAGCATTTTCATAATCGTGAGTACAGATTTCTTCCTTTAGCATCAGTTTTGCATTGCGATCCTGTTTTGCCGACTCCCTTTTACGATGGGCTGAATAGAATGAAAGCATGTGTTGAAAACTCTGAGGATGTGTCAGACAAAACCTGACTGGGCCTTTTTTTATCTTTATCCTTTTTTTTTTTGAGAATAAAGACCAGTTTTTCCAAGATGAAGTTTCATTTTCAGTGTCACAGCTTGCAACGAAGGTGTCAGGGAGTTACCTGTCTCTCATATACAGCCTGATTAAAGACAGTGTTTATGTACTTCACCGGTGATTTCATAGTCCTCATTGAAGCAGTGTTAGCAGTGATGTGTTAGTTATGAACCTGCCTTAGTTCCTTTTGCTAAGCAGGAGGGAAAGTGATCTTAATATTTTTTTTCTTCCACGTAATAGATCTTGAAATACCAAATGAAAATAAAAAGCCATGGGAATAACTGAAGTCAAGTCTGAGGAAGCACTAAATTCTGGCTGTAAATGGCAATAAACACATGAAAAGTAGAAGGGATTTGGATTAATTATTCCTTTCTCTGTAGCTCAGCTGGCTGTCTGACCACAAGAGAGTAAGGACATTATCTCATATCTCTTTCAGAGAAGAAATGTAGGCGTACAAGTTAATTCTTTTCACCTTGATGTGTGTCCAAGAAGCCTTTTTAATGTTTTTAAAACACATTAGTAGAAGGTGAAGGAACTGGAAGTTGTTATGATATGCTGGAGCTTGTTTTGATATGCCATAGGTGTGGAAGAAAGCATTTTAGAAAGGTTCATTAGTGTCACAGGATACTTTACATTAATATGTATAAACCGAACATCTGTCTCTGCTACTTCTTTGTGTTCCACTTCAGGTGCAGCACGATTGCCACTGAAATAGAAGTCAGATTGCACAATACCCCTTTCTACTTTTTAGAAATCTATTCTTTTTCAGGAAAACATAAATGATGGTGGTTTTTCATGCCAGCTGTTGAATGTTCAGGTAAAAAGTCTTAGTCTATTTTGTATTGAAACTTTTCTCCCCTTACTTTGTCATGAAAGTAGGCTTGCTAAGCATGTGCCTGGACTTAAAGAAAAGTCACCAGGCAAACCCCTGAGCTGCAATATTTTTGTGAAATAAACCCTTTTGTGTTCATGTATGCACAAAAGAGTAAGCACTTTTCCCTTCTCATAGCATCATAGAATCCTTAGGGATCGGAAGGGACCTGGAAAGATCATCCAGTCCAATCCCCCTGCTAGAGCAGGATCACCCAGACCGAGTCGCACAGGTTTCATTGTTTCTGGAAGCACTTCTGGGTTTTATTTGTTTGTTCTGTTGTCTTAGAAGCTGTCAACACAGTGATATTCCAGAAGATCCAAAATCTTTACTGTGTTAATTAAAGGCTGATTAGTTGTACATGTGGCCTTTTAAGTATGCACACCATGAGTGAAACAGTCTGTGTTGGAGCAGGGTGGCTAAGAAACAACCAGTTCTTGAAGCTAAGGCTAGTCTCTGAAAGCCTGAGTTTTAAGGCAGCCCCTGAGCCCCTTTGCAGAAGTATTAACGCTTCGTTTTGGAGATGAAGAGGTGAAAGCTAGTCCTGCTGGCTAGAGATGCAGGTTGGAAAACGGTCTTAGCTTCTGCTCCTGCAGGAAGCTGCCCACTTAGCAGTGAGGACAGGCTAACTGCAGAGCAGAATTTCTCTAGTTCCCTCTTCAGAGCTCTCCTGAAAGACGGGTCTAGCTAGTTAAACAGCCTCGCTCCATGCCGAAGCGAGGAACTGCTGAACCCTCTAGTGGCGCTTTGGGCAGTGCAGGAATGTGGAGCCCCTTGTCAGGCTGTGCTTGACCCTTTGGCCTCTGCAGAGCTGGTTTTGGGGGTCTCACCTATGTGCTGGCCTTCTGAGTTAAGAGAACAGAGGAGATGTCACCTACAGCTGTTATCAGGCTAACTTTTGAGAAGAGACACAAGAATTTAGAGAAACAACATCAATAACTTTAACAAGGGAATCGGAGATCCTGTGACCTTCGGGTAGTGCTCCAGCCGGTGTGTGCCACAGAATGGGGTAACTATTGGTCTGCACACCAGCAGGAGGTTGAGTCCAGCAGTGTTTGTATCTCATCCCTCTGTCTTCCCCATGAAATGCTTTGATATCTGAAAGATAAATGTAGAGCAGGCTGGATTTTTACTTCCTGTGGTCTGAGTTCTCGTATCTTGTAGCATTCCTGTAGCATGGGAACAATGCTGCTGTAACTACAGCTGATCAGTACTTCTTAATTTATGGCAAAACCCTTCAATGTGCTATAAATACAGGGAAAATTCCACCTCTAGCTTTTTGTGTGAGGTTTTTCGGAGGGAGGAGGCAGGGAAGCTGTAGAACAAACAATTGTTTCTTAGTCAAGGTCAAGAGGAAAATCCGTTCTTTTTGTTTATATGAATTTCTGCAAGTGTTTTGTGGAGTGCCTCTGCTTTGCTAGAGGGCTTTAGTTCCTCAGTCCTCTGTGATGGTACTTGTGAAGGTCTGCTGAACTTGGCCAAAATGTTTAATTTCTGGAAATCTCATTTCACGCTTGCTGAGCAGTGACTTTTTAGGGATTAGCTGCTTAACTACACAGCAGCACTGAGCATGCTGACTCTCGCTGCAGGTATAGGGCAAGAATCCCCTGTAATTGTGCTTTTTGGTTGCTAATACTCTGTCATGTGGCTTGTTCTAGCCCACAGGGAATGAGTCCTGTGTGCCAGAGCCCTGCTGGCCAGGCAATTGGGAAGCAGAGAATTCTAACAGGAGTATTTTGAAAGTACTGGCCCCACTACTTTCCAGTAGCATTTTAGAGTCAAAGTAATGTTTGAACATACTTGAATCTGTAGCTTTGAAATGCAAACTGTGTGTCTTTGTACTACTGCCACCACATCCCAAATCCTTGCTGTTATTCTTTGACTTGATTGAATTGCATTATTTTTCCTTCCCATAACAAGGTTAACCAAATCCTTCTGATGGGTAGATTTGACTACAACTTTCAGATGGTTTTTAAGTTGATATCAAATAACAGAATGGTTGGGAGAGACACCATCGAGTCCAGCTTTAACCCAGCACTGCCAAGTCACCAGTAAATCATGTTGCTAATACTGCAACCAATACTTTACCTCCAGGAAAGGTGACTCCACCACTTCCCTGGGCAGCCTGTTCCAGTGCTTGACTTATAGAAGTGTGATAAAGTGGTGAGGTCTGCCTTCAGCCTCCTTTTCTCCGGACTAAACACCAGTCCCTTCAGCCATCCTGCACTGGACTTGTTCTCTAGACCATTCCACTAGTTTTGTTGTCCTTGGGATGTGCTTCAGCACCTTGATGTCCCTCTTGTAGCGAGGGGGCAAAACTGAACACAGTATTCGTGGTGTGGCCTCACTAGTTCCAAGTACAGATGACACTCACCTCCTTACTCCTGCTGGCCACACTATTTGTAATACAAGTCAGGATGCTGTTCGCCTTCTTGGCCACCTGAGCACATTGCTGACTCCTATTTGTCCAGTTGTCAAACAATAATCCCACACAGGTCACTTTCCACTAGGCAGCCTTCCAGCCACGCTTCCCCAGGCCTCTCACGTTGCACTGGGTTGCTGTGACCCAAATGCAGCACCTGGCACTTGGCCTTGTTGAAGCTTATACCATTGGCCTCGACTCCTCAGTCCAGCCCATCCAGATCCCAGACACTCAAGCAGATGAACACTTCTGCCCACCTTGGTGTCTGCAGTCTTGTTGAGGGTGCACTTGATCCTCTTGTCCAGATCAGTGATAAAGTTACTGAACAGAGCTGACCCACAGTACCGAGTACTGCTGAGCCCTGGGAGCACCACTTGTGACCAGTTGCAGCCACCAGCTGGGTGTAGCAGTTGAGTGAGGTAGTAGCTGCTGCAGAAAAGGTGCTCTTGGCCTCAGCTTTGCATTCTTTGGTGACTGACACCCTTTAATGAGCTGATTCTTATCACCAGCCCAAAAAAATGCAAGAAATGAAGTTGGTTTTCTGCTGGCTCAAGGAGTTGAACAGGTTTCTCACTGCAGCACACAGGTATGTAGGGGTAGCCTAAGGCAGGCAGTACTGATGTGAGCAGGCAGTGGAGTAGCTGGACTCTTTTCAGCAGCAGTTCTGATAAACCAAGCCTACCACCTTGTGAAACTTCTCTCAAGGAATCTGTTTGACAGATGGGCACTGACACCAAGCACTGGCAAGGCAGAGGAGAGAGGAGCAAGAGGGAGAAACAGCAGACAGTCTGCCTGGGGACACAGACTGCATCCTTTACATGGTGTTCTACCAGCGATGACTGGTACTCCCAGTTTCACCACACACACTAATTAAATGGCAACTTTCTCGTGGTCAGGGAGGAGTACTTCTTAAACTGGAATTTTCTCTGCTGAAAGGGAAATACCTGTGCTGTGGGCAGGAACTTTTTTGATGGTGGGGCAGGTGATGGTTTTCCAGTAGTTTGCCAGTTGATGGTTTGTGTAATCTCTCTCCTCTGGATCCTTTTAGCTCCATGCACAGGGCATGGAGCTGCACAGATTTTCAGTCTGTAGAAACATTAGTAATGGCTGTTCTCATAGGCATACCCCGTGTTCTCATAGTCAGACTGGTGTGAGACCACTATGACATCCTTCTTTACAGAATAATTTGTGCACCAATACCCATTGCAAGGAAGTCGCTTGTTCTGGGATCTGTGCCCTTCTCCATGTGCTCTCTAAGAACGCAAGAGATTCCCAGCTGATTCAGAGACTGGCCCATCTGGTCTGGCAGCCTGATTCCGACTCGCGGCGATGGGAGATGCTGTCTGGGGAGAGCACAGCTTGGCTAGTTTCCAGTATGTCAAGTATCAGTACTGTGAAATACTACTAGAGGGTGTACCCTCCAGATACAGGCTATCCTCTCTGTTGGTCTGAATCCTTTCTTTGATGGTTCCCAGCATGTTTTGGCTGCTGCATGTCAAACTGATTGCAGACAGTGGTGATTACCAAGATCTCCTTCTGAACTGTACCAACCAGCAGATGCAGATGGTACAGCTGTTGCAGTTGTGTTGGCACTGGCATTTGTCGGTAGGTTGCATGGAGAAGAGATAGAGAAATGCAGCAGGCTGCTTTGAGGGATTTTGTAGTATGTGAGAGATAACAGCTGCAGTCAAAGAAGATTGTTGTCTTAAACAGTTCAGTTAGAAAAGAGCTGCTTGAAGGCATGGAGGACTTCTTGGCTTTCCAACCCAGTGCAGCAAAGGTTGGCATTTTATGGGTGAAATAAGTATGGGATTCTAAATTAAAGGGTGTATAGGTAGGTGTATCCTCTTTTGGGTTGAATGTGCATGTATAAATGCTTCTCCAAATAGTTCTTAAAGGCACTTATAATGTAAGAGAATCACACAGTTTATGTTAGAAGGGAATCTAAAGGCAGTTCCCTGTATTAAATTGCTACCTGAAGACCAGTTACAGAGTGGGGTTCTAGCTGTGGGGTTTCCTTTGAGGGGGTTTTCTGTTTGTTGGAGTTTGTTTAATAATCAGGTTTATGATGTGGCAGTGTCTTGATGAAATGACAGTAGTAAAGGAAGAGAAGCTTATATAGAATAAGATCACTGAGGTATAGTCAGTTCCTTCTGCAGTCTAAAGGCCAGATTAAGGCAGTAATGCTTATGTTCTGTTTTTAACTGTGGGTTCGCCTGTGGTAACAAAGGTGCCTTCCAAAAAAAGGCTTGAAAGAGTAGAAATTAAATAGGGAAGAGAACTTTTTTAAACATAAGAAAACCTAAGCCCTTTCTAGACTTTCTCTAGCTTTCTTTCATTGAACAGGCTGCCTCCTTCAGCAGCTGACTTCTCAATGATTTTTCCCTTCTCTTATTTGTAGTTTCTTACAGATGAGGTACCTCACAGCGCAGGGAAACCAAAGCAGACGAACAAATCCCCACGGTAAACTTGTTACAGGATTTAACTGAGCAACAGGGACGAGTAACAGGATCAGGCCTTTGTAGACTAAAATTGATGTTTCGGGCAGTTCTTTCCACTCCATGTTCAACCTCTAGTGCTGCCTGGAGAGGCTGATGTTTCAACACAATCATCTTGCATAGCAAGGTGCCTGTTTGAAGGCATCATCTACAGCCTGTCTGGTGGTGGTTTACGTTATCAGCAGGACCCGTCTGCCATGAGATGGGTGTGGTATCACAGTGACGCCAAGTTGGAGTTAGCTGCCTACATATTTTAACATCATTGAAAATGGAAAGCCTGTGTTTAAAGTAAACATGAGGGTTTGCATACTGCAGTCTGTATCCGCTCACTGGTAACTGTGCATAAAAGCGGTTGCTTTTCTTGTGAAGCCCTGAGGAATGCTATGGTTTATGGTAAGATTAGATGTGGCTTTGGGAAGAGGTGAGCAGAGCAGTTCCTAAGGCCTGGGTTGTGGTGAATCTGGCTCTCGTGTAGCTTGTCTGCCTGGATCCCACGAGTGAGAGCTGGAAATTGCTCTGGGCTTGCTCAGCCTTCCCTGTTCAGAGGTCTACAAAGGTGTCCAGAGCTTTGCCCAAAGCTGGATCCATGTTTGTATCTAACCATAGTGAAACTGAGTCTAGGTTAGACCATCCTCCTGATCCTAAAATGGACCTGCTGTGTTTCCTGAGCAGAGTAGCTGAGGTGATTCAGATGTGGGTAGGGAAGGTGGGTGAGAAGTGAGGATGTAGGACCTAATGAAATGGGACAACAAGTGTGGCTAATATGTGATAACAAGGCCACTGCTTTATTCCTGTAAATGGTAGAGCCTTTTGGCTTCTGAAGAGGTGGCAGTACCAGTATTTTCCTATCTGGTGTTGAAATGTCACATAGGGATGGTTTAGGGCCTGGATGGATGTGCCAGTTATAAACTAATCAGTTAAAACCTCAACATCAGATTGGTACTGCTTTGCAGAAAGGATGAGCCATAACAATAGGTGATGAATTAGCTCTCACTTGTGTTGACAACTACAATTACGCTTTGTTTATGATACTAGTTGTTATATTTCCTAATGCACTGTGTTTTCTGTCATTGTCAAGTACTCTACCATTTTTACCCCACCCCTGCCAGCACCAGCAGCAGCTTTGATACTCTCTTCTTGGCCCACATGGGCATTTCTGTCAGCATCCCTGAGCACGTCACCAGAGTAAAAATACGTGTGCTTCTGGTTTGAGGGAAGAGGGAATCAACCTGTTAGTAATGTTGAAAGAATAGTTAATGCTGCACATTTAGTAGTCACAGTAAATTTAGAGACCACATTACAGCGCTCCAGTGCCACACGTGAGCCACTGCTTTTTGCCTGCAGGGCTGGAGGAAGTAGTTTCAGTGAGTGAAAGCTAGGAGCAATGAGTCCAAAGCAGGATAAATGCTAAGCTCCATATTCAGGTGGCTGTTCTTTCTGTTGTGGCCTCTTCTAAGCAATGACTCTTCGGTTCTGTCTGCTGAAGCCCCCCTTGTGAGCTGCCTGGAGTCCCCTCTTGCTGTGATACACCACAGGTGGAGGCAGCAGCTCTTGCCTCCAGCAGCTTAGCTGTACTCACTGAAGCCCCTTGCCAGCCCCTGCAGACTAGCAAGGATTTGTACTCTGCCCATGAGGCAAGAGCTCTCTAGCTGCAGCAACCCAACCTGTGCTCTGTCTGGAAAGAGCACTCCCAGCTGCCCAGCACACGAGAAGTGTGGCTGTTTGTGCCCAGCAACCTCTCAGGGTCAGCACTGGCAGCCCCACTCTGTGCTTTCAGTCTGTGATCCACATTTACAAGGATATTTTCTTCTCTGTACAGGTTCAAGGAGCAAGTTTCCGGGGTTGGAAGGACGTGACATCTATGTTCAACAAAGATGACGAACAGCAGTTGCTAGCAGGCTGCAAGTCTCCAAAATCCAAGGGGTGAGTACAGCCGGTTGGTCTCTGTGCTATCGAAGTGCACAAACCTGTGCAGAGCAGAAGAGGTGGATGCTGAGAAGCAAGAGTGTCTGTGGCCTGTTCCTGGGTTGCGTACGTAACCCCGCGTGTGTGAACACTTGATGTTCTCTGTTATAAATACTCCGTGCCACTGATGTTAAGCAATTCAGATTGAGAGTTCTTAATGGGTTCGGAACTGTAACAGCGTGAGTAGCCTTTCAGACTTCTCTTTGAGGGAGAAATTGCAGTGGAGGGTGTTGGTACTTGGTTTGGGGATGGGAATTTTAAGAGTTCTAACCAGAAAATACAAACCAGTTGTTACCAAAGCACCCTGCAGATCCCTATGGACAAGCTGCTGGCATCTTTAAAGCTCTAGTACTGTCTACATCAGCAGCTTCAGGCTGTAAAGTTTGACTGGCAAGTTGTTTACAGGTACGCAGAACTGATGAGCGTAGTGACTGTTTGCTAAAGTAGTAGTGAGTAGTAGTGTGGTTTGTCACTGCAGGGCTCTAGTTTGACATTTCCACGGCCCTTCTGCTCTCTGGGGTCGGTTTTCAGGTTGTTTTGGGGTTCTGTTCTAGATCGCTCTGTGAGAATAAGCCGTGCGTTTCCAAAGGCAGTCCTGTGTAGTTCACCAGGGACTGGCGAGGGGACTGTACATTCTTCTATTGTAGAAACTGGCCATACTCGGTCCTCTTTTGGTTTGTCACTGCAGGGCTCTGCTGTGTTTGGGTGTAACGTGCGTACTGGGGTGTTTTCCCTGAGCTTGTCGGCACAGTCACAGGCCAGTGAGTGTTCAGTAGTCCTTCCTGTGAAAGATAATGAATCAAATGCCTGTAGTAACTGTTCCATGCGGTGTTAAACTAAGCAATGAACCCCTTTGTCACCTGTATTTTTCAGGACGAACCTGAAGTTAAAGGAAGAGATGAAGTCTGAAAAGAAGCCAGGTTTTTGGGACAGTTTGGTGATAAAGCAGAACGTCCCATCTAGGAAACCAGATGAGATAGAGGGATGGGAACCTCCGCAGATCACCGCTGCTGCTGACTCTACCAGTGATGCAGCAGCAACTTTAAGTGACTATACAGCCTGGTCAGGCTGGGAAGATGAAACCAAAGGCTCCACAAAATACACAAACCTGGCCAGCTCAGGAAATAGTTCCAGGTGGAGTATCAAATCAGCTGGAAAGCTGGTTAGTATTAGACGTCAAAGCAAAGGTAACCTCACTGACAACTGGGAAGAACTGGAATGATACTGGTGATGTGAAATACTTTACAGATCAGAAAGGTTCCATGATTTACTTCTGTGTTTAAACCAAAATCAAATCTGCTCAATATTGCACCTTTATACAGTACTTGGTTTTATTCAGATTGGTACAAGTTTTTGCTCACCTGATAGTAAATTTTCTTATAACATTGTTAAAAATAGCTGTTTTCCACACAGAGGATGAAAAAAACAAAAAGTAGAGAATCTATTTTGTGCCTATAGTTCACATTCAGACTCTGCAGTGTGTCGGATTGTTGGTTTTACCAAAACAAGAGTAATTCCGTAGTGAATGTATACACTGGTTGTGAATTTGACTGCCTTACGTAGGAACTTCCACCGGCTTGAGGTCCTGGGTTTTCTTCTGGTATCTGAGGGCTGCTCAAAAGTTTTGATTTGATGCTGTCCCTTATTAGCTTAAGAATCCTGATCTGTTGCTTGCAGGAAGAATGCTTCTACTTAGACTGTTTTCCAAATCTTCGAGCCTCAGCGTACGCTTCAGCTTGCACGCACACACGCGCGACGCTCCGCTGTCACGAGTATACTGTGGTGAAATGGGAAAATACTCGTCTAAAGTAGTTCCTCCCGTCACAGGAGCTTTACCAATAGTCAGGGCAAATGGGTCTTCCAGAGGTTCTTGTCGTTGTCATTGTCGTCGTCGTCGTTGTTTTTATTGTATTGAATGTTGTTTGACAAAGCTAAGCTGCTTGGTTTGTTAAGATGCATGTAATGCCAAACAAAACCCCAACGGGACATTCGGGAAGCAGCAGCACGGGGAGTGTAAGAACATCTCGGCATCTGCTGGCTGTAGGCCTGAATCTAGGGATGCGCTGCTGCTTGTGGAAGGGTATACGATTCCATTTCTACTGTAGCTGATCCTTGTTCTGCACACAGCTGCTTCGTTGTGTACCGTGTCGTTCCTTCCCGCTGCGACTGAATTATACTCTGGCCTTTGCAGGGTAACTGAGCTGTTGCCAGGACATGCATGCACACGGTGTCTGACGTGCTTTCTCCTCTTAAACTCTGTCTAATTAGCTACTGGTATTGCAATTTTTTTGGTGAAGGAAGGTGAAGCATGAACCTTTGGGATTCGAAATGTATATAAGGGTTACTAAAAGTGCCTCTTGTCTGTCGCTAGCGGTGCGGCTGATTCTGGCTCCAAAGGCGGGCTCCGTGTTGTCGGTGTGATCTATATAAAGACTGTTTTAACGTTCACTGAAACAGTCAAACCACAAGTCTCTCGTAACAACCGAACGGTGGCCGTTGCCTCTCCTGATTGCCACATGGGTGTAGCAGAGCTGGCAAGCCGAGCAACGTGGCCAGCGGGGTTAGAAGGTCAAGCTGGCATTTCGGAGGGAATGGGTGTTTCTACAAGAAAGCCCCTTCCTTCGTGTCACAGGTGTCTTGTAAACTGGTTTTGCAGGAAGCTGGTGCTGAGGACAAGGGTTGCATGCGATTGTCTTCTGAGCTGCTTGTACCTTGCTTCTGTTGCTGCCGCATTACTCCTTCCTTGGCCTTCTCTTTCTCCCCTCTCTCCTCTCACGTACAGTTCTCCGGCTTACGGTTCCTGCATAGCTGCTTTGGGGAGATTCTTGCTGAGAGTTGTTTTTGGGAGAGTCTTGTTGTGCCTGGAGGGGAAACTGCAGCAACGTGGTTTTGAGTTGGTTTGTGTTCTGGTGCTGATAGGAGGTAGCGCTTCAGTTTACAGAAAAGAATGTCAGTGCTGGCACGACAAAGCAAGACCTCGTGTCTGCGTACGAGTGCACGTGTGAACCTGGCGGTGGCATTGCAAAATGTACTAGCAGAGGAGAAAGGGCTAGTGTTTGCGTTAGTCCGGGACTCAAGTCTGCATTAGCCTTTGGCAGGTGTGTCTGCGGAGGTTAATCACAGGAAAGAGCCGGTGTTCTCGGGTAAAGTATGCTGCATTTTCTAGTTTAGGGAATGCCCTACAAGGCACGAGCTGGCGTTTAGTCTGATCGTTGGTGCTGACCTAAAAAGAACAGAGAAAGATCTGGTAGCAGCCCTCGTTATTTTGCTTTCAAAGACGGGCTGAGAACTTTTAATTTCGCTCCTGAAGAAACTATTATCTACTGTGACCAGTAAAGGGTTTTGCCTTGCACATTATACTGTCAAGTGCCTGTTTCTCACCTCGCCGACGTGTTTGATGCACAGCTTAACCGCAGCATTTTCCACTTTGGTTTCCAATGTCTGTATGCGACGAGTCCGCTCGCGACTCCGAAGCCCGTTACAAAACCAAGCTGCACCTGAGCGGGGAATTGAGATGCCTAAACACGCAGTCCAGCTGCTGGTGATGGAAGTTTTGTTGAGCTTTGTAAGCGAGATTGCCTCAGAAATAACTGTTCTAAGGACGAACGTTATGAAATTTAATATAATTTATTGTGAACGCTTTAATAATGTGTTTTGTCTTCTGAGAACTCACCGGTGTGAGCTTCTCTTACGTTTATAAACGTATCTGAATTTTCAGAACGGGGTCCTCTTTTATCTTCTTTAGATGCTTAACTACGTTAAACGTTTCACGGGCTTCAGCTGTACGCAGCCCCCCGTGCGGAATGAATGTAGAGTACCTCCCCTAAGGTGAATGTTGACGTTCCGGTTTCAATCTAGGTGAAAGGGTTTGGAAGAAGGTAGCGTTAAGACTGTGTAAGGTTGCACAAAATAAACTGTAGTTTATATTGCTTTCTCGTAGCTAATCTGCATGATCGTTGGCGCGGTTAACGGGAATTACAAGCTTCGTGGGGCTGTCACTAGTCACTTAACTCTCAGCCAAGTTCTTTCTGAGTATTTTTATTTATTAGCATAATTTACAAAGAGAAAAGTAGTATTTTCCAGATGAATAAAGATTTAGTTTTAACGGAAAAGCCTTATTCTTCGATTTTTGTTTGGGTTCCGTTGTATTTGTCGCGTGTGTTTTGTTTCCACTGGCGTGGACGTTCCTCTGCCAAGGAAGCCGTCCAGAACCAGGGAACAATGGCAGCTCAAAGGCTGCAGCATCCCTACGTTGAGAGCATCACCCGTTGCTCTCAGAGTGGGAAGAATCCATTGGTGTGGACAAAGTGCAGCCGCGTTGCCTTGCTGCTGTTCACTGGTTTGAACTCTTTCCTTAAAGAATTTATTGCCTGTTACCAGAGCTGGTGCAGAGCAGCCTTCTGGCCCCTGAGACCTCACCAGCTACATGGAAACTGGAGGACCTGCAATGCTTTTGCGTACGCCGAGCCCATATTGAGGTGAGACCCACACATCCTGAACCGTGACATAAGAGAGGTGCAGCCACTGCTAGCAGCAGATGTGGGCCTGTAGTAGGAAGTGTAGCACACCAGCTCCTCATTCTCCTGCTCTTCTCTGCTGGCCGTGCTGTAGTCTGCCTGAACTGAGCAAGGAACATGTGAACTAGCTGAAACAGAGTGTAACCAAACATTACACTCCTAGGGGAAGAGTCCTCTGTCGAGGTGCCCCCGCTGTATCCAGCTGGGTCACGCATGTACCTGTTGGAGCTGGGGACAGGCTGTGGAGATGCAGGCCTGCATCTCCAGACCCTGGGGAGACAAGAACCCTGCTGGATTTTGAGCAGAGCTGTTCCTATGGCCCAGGAGAAGGTGCAATGTGCAATGAGTTGAGGTTATCCAAATGTTAGTCACTAAAGGGGATTGTTTCCTGAAGGTGAAACCCTCTGTCATTTTTAAACTACACTTAAAACCCAACCAGACAACCCCATTGACACAGACCCTGTTGATCAAAATCACTGCCCTAGCTTTCTGCTTGGGTGACACTAGTAACAGCTGTAGTGCTCCACATCTGCAGTGCTCCACATCTGCTGCCTTCACACCACACAGTCCCTTTTAATCAAGCTCTCTGCTGTTTGCCTGCTCTATGAATTATAGTCACTGAATATTTAACTAGCCTGTGGAACTATTCCCAAAGCTCACGTCTGCCAACTGCTAAAAGCTTCAAATGCTGCTTCTGACAGGGTGATGCTGCAGTCCAAGGCTTGAAGCTTTAAAACACCCGTTTGTCCTAGCCCTGCGCTTGAAACGCTGCTTCAGTGCTTCCCTTCTCCCACCTTTCTTCCAGGCTGAAAAAAACAGCCACCTTCGTGGCCTCTGGGACCTGGGCCACCACACTGAAGTTAGCAGTATCCTACACTAGAGTGGACAGAGGGGGTTCTCCCACCTGCTGGGGAGGCTTCACCTGGACTGCTGTGTCCAGTTAAGATCCTAAGTACATGAACTTACTGGAGGGAGCTGAGAGAAGAGCTAAGGAGGATGGTTAACAAGACTGGGAGCATCCCTCTTGTGAGAGCACAAAGGCAGCTGGGACTGCAGCCTAGGGAGGGGACAGAGCAGCAGGGAGTTCATCCAGGCCTGTAAATTAACAACAGGTGCCCTATTGCTTCTCATTCCATTCCCAACTACTCCGGGAAAAGGTTCCAGAAAGATCTTCTCCCATTCAGATTAATCAATCTCTACACACAGGAGACTTGTAGGAGGAATAGATACAAAGCCATGATTTATTACACTGTACAAAAGCAGCTTCAAAACAAGCAAGAGCAGAATATAGTGCATGATTTATTTTTCCCTGTACATCACACACCCTGGCTCCCATTTCATCCACAACCTTCCCTCATTTCTCCTTTTCATGCTCAAGCCAAGCACATTGTTTTCTTCTACAGGACAGAAGAAAACCAGTTCTCCAGGAGGCTTTTTGCTGATTAACTTGGCAGGAGGAGCTTCAGCGCAGACTGATTATCAGAGTCTCCCAGAGCTTGTCGAGACTTCTCAGGTTAGAACCTTAGTTGGTAGCGTAATGTCCTGCCCTTGGTCCGGTCCTGACCGTACCGGTCTGGAAACAAGCAATTCCCATTAAATGTTGCTAATATCTTCTTCTTAGAAGATGAATGAAAGCAGCTGCACTGGCAGACACACCGAACAGTATAAATGAAGGCTGCAGATGCCATGAAATGAAGAGGGTGCTTTCCAGTAGCCCCTGATCTGTTGAGTTATGCAGGATGTGTGGAGAGGGGGTATCAGTTTAATAGAGTCCTTCAGATAGAGAAATGTTTTTGCATAAAGTTTGGTTGATTCCTTCCTTCCCGGGCTGAACAACAGCTAGAACCACAGCTCCAGGTTTCACAGCTCCTGTATTCGCTAGCCACTGCGGTCACTGATGAGCCCGAGAGAATATGCTGCAGTCGTTCATAACAGAACAGATTACAGGGAGGAGTTTTGAAAGCAGTGGCTCAAAGAAAGAAGGATTTACAGAAATACCCCTCTCTTTGGTCCCTTCTAAGAGGAGCTTCAGTCTTCCATGAAATTGCCAAAGCTCCCCCACATCAGTTGGACCAACTGTTAAGGCGTCAATGGATTTAAAGTCGAGCTTCAAATGGACTTGAAAAGAAGTCCCCTGCCGACTGCCTGACAAAGAACCTGCCTTCAGGTCTTGTCTTCTCCTCGGCTGGCTGCTGCACAGAACCAGAACGCCACCTGTCACTGCCTGATCGTCCCCCCCAACACCTTTTTTGTTTTAGAAACTACAACAAAAACACATTGCACTTAAATACACTGCACAAGAAGCGTCGCGTGTCCTGCTGGAGCGCAGGAACGCTCACAGACACGGGGGAACAGCTGCTGAGCGTCTCAAAACCTGAACAGATCAATGAAATGCTGAGGAGACACGGGCATGAGACAGGTGTCTGGATCACTGGCTGTGCAGGGGTGTCCTGTATCCTGCAAAAAGGGAGAAGAATAAAGGTTAAGTTCTCTTTCCGCAGCCACACTCTCCCTCCATCCAAGCTAGAGGCAAAAACTCACCCACAGGCAACGCGACCCCCTCCACTGCGAAGAGCAGGTTCCCACTGCTTTCTATTTAACAACTCACCCTGCATGCAAAGTAGCTTCAGGTTTCAGGAATCCCACCCCACTCCTCTCCAGCTACCAAAACCAGAACCTGGAGATCTTGAAAACTACACCACACTCCTTTATCCAATAGTTTCTAATAGTAAAGGAGCTGCTTTGCTGAACCTAAATGATTGCTCTACTGGAGATCTCAAACGAACAACTACTTCAGCAGGGAATGTGAGCTCCCTGCTGTCAAAGTCAAGGCCCGATGCCCCAAGCCTCCCGAACAGCATGTCTGAAGTCCCAGTCATAAAGCTTTTCCATGTTCCTTGTGTTTCTTTCTCCCCTTCAACATGTTTTTCCCCTCTTTCACTGCTGCTCTTCCCCACCTGAAAGCACTGCTGTAAAGCACCACTTAGTGCCAGGCAGGTTGAGTATCACAGAGGGACAAGATGGAAAGGCTCTGTCGCTGCACACTGCCATTTCACTAAGCCTGCAGGGCTTTCTCTAACGGCACAGAACGAGCTCAGCACAAGATTATTTAACGGGCACATCCTTCAGAGGAAAAGCTCCCTTGTGCTCTTATTGGAACCCTCCAAAGGGGGAGAATGCTGCAGGTGGAATGAGAAGACCCCAGCTGGTTCAGCTGAGAGGTGGGACACCCCTATCAGCAGTGTACAGCTGCTCTCCTTCCTTCATCCTCTCCGTTGCTCTACGCTGGACACCCTCCAGCATCTCTGTGTCCTTCTGGAACTGAGGGGCCCAGCACTAGACACAGTCCTCCAGATGCAGTCTCACCAGTGCAGAGTAGAGGGGGAGAAGAACCTCTCTTGATCTGCTAACCACCCTCATTCTGATCCCTCCAGGTGCTATTGGCCCTCTTGGCCACAAGAGCACATTGCTGGCTCAGAGTCATCCTGTTGGCCACTAAGACCCCCAGATCCCTTTCTCCTCCACTGCTCTCCAGCAGGGGAGTCCCCACCCTATCCTGGTCCCTGGGGTTGTTGTCTCCACACACCTGCATTCACTAGAAATTGAACTGCAGTCCCTGCTTCAAATGGCATTAACAGGGAACACGGCAATAACAGAAACCAAACACAGTGAAAGCTGAGAGGGAAAGACATCGTTACGTCATCTAACAGGGAGAGCAGAGACAGTGTTCCTGCTGCTCGACTGATCCGGGGAAACCAAATCAAAACAACTGTATGAAGCCATTAGAAATAAACACATCATTCGCTTTGACATTGCAGAACAGCAGAGAAAACAGATGAGACACAGAGGAAATACCTTGAGTAACAACGCAAGATGGTAGTCCTTTGAGATCACCAAGAAGGAAGCAGGGAGGAGAGCCGTAAAGTAAAAGAAGGAGAGTCAAGGTTTATTGAAGCACAGGTTCACGAGGCATTCAGAAACACAATCTATTCCTGCAGCAAACCAGGAGCAGTTGAGAAACCAAAACCAGTGCAAGCCCCAAGAAGACTAAAACCAAGCGTGAAGCCCAGTGTTTATCATTGCAAGATGAAACTAAACCTCTGTGTGTTATAAACTCTCTGAAGAACCCAGTGCTTCGCTTTGTGTCCCTACCGAGCACTTGCTACTTGCCCTCTGCGAAGACACGTTTGGTTTTGGTGGGACCTGTCATGTTTTGGCTATCCAGCTGCGAGTGGAAAGCTGCTCACAGCTGTCACCTGCACACAGTACCCTGGGAGGCATCAAAATCGATGCACAACACATTTTGGATGAAGTCTGAAGCAGTCCTCAGAGTGCAGAGTGGAAGCAAGACTGTGTTATACAGCTTTAGAGCAGTGTGGAGAGAACAGCACAGCAGAAAGGCCTTATTAGAGTTACACTGCCAGCCACAGCATCGTTGTGTGGCTAGCACACAACACAACAGGATGCCACGAACCAGCAAGCTTCATGTAAGTTCCTAACAGCTGTGTGCAAGATGAAGCAGACACAAGGCACAGAGGGCAACCCTTTCCACGTGGCAGTTTTCCTGCCACTTTCTGATCTCCAGAGCTAAGATAAAGAACTCCTTTGGAATTTAAAACTGGTTTTAGATGGGAGGTTTAGATGTTATTTAAAAGGCAGACAGCAGTCAGTCGTGCAGTTGCATTTCACACGAGAAACCTGACGAGATGATCCCAGTCTTTTTCCTTTCGGCTGTCTGAAGTTATTCCTGACCAGCCGTTTTCCAGGTCCTTACCTTCCAAAACAGGATGCTACAGTGTCGACAGAAATGCAAGGTGTCCCCATACTGTTCCTTTATGGGGTAGTATTTCTGGAGCGCGAAGTACATCAGCTTCCAGTCAATGTGACCTTTCTCTGATGGAATCAAATGCCTGCAAAACTGGATGTAACACAACATTATAGTACCTTCTAAGATTGTTAAACATCAGGTACAGAACTGAAAATAACCCCCACAAACCCCAACTTTTAACTGGAATTCTTTGAAGTCAAGGACCTGACATCATATACCTCTGCAAAGCAGTGAGAGCCAGCCACAAAAATCCTCTCCCCCCAAAAAAATCACTAAAAATAGAAGGGTTCATATTTGCCAAGGAAAAAGTAGGGCACCCACAGCAGATCTACATCTACTGTCTTGGAATTATTATAGAATTCCAGTCTAGCACCACAGGAAAACAGTATGAAGAGCTGTAAGGAATTCATTTTATAATTGAAAATACACTCAGGAACGCGATGAAGCACAAACAGGGGTTTCCTGTTGAGCTGTGGATTTAAAGAAGGCTTTGCCTTTCATTGTAAAAGTGTATCTCACTAATCGTTTTATATTGGTTGTGATCTTTCTAGAAGGACAGCAATAACCAGTGATTGAGGACATAATCAGCATTTCATAGAATCATCAGGGATCAGAAGGGACCTGGAAAGATCATCCAGTCCAATCCCCCTGCCACAGCAGGATCAAGTCCAGGTGAGTTTCAAACCTCTCCAGAGGAGGAGGCTCCACACCTCTCCCAGGCAGCCCCCTGCAGTGCCCCTCACTGGGAAGAAGTTGTAGAATCCACAACTTAACAGACAGCCAAGGTTTATTAACTATTTATTTGCAAAAGGCTTTCGCTCCGCTCAGGGTGAATAAGTACTATGAGATTAAAGGCTTCCTCTACTCAGAACCCCTAGCTGAGGAGAGTAGCACTGCCTTTCTGACTTCAGCTACACCTCACCTCATAACAGCTTCCCTGTGTAGAGTTCTGATTGTTTCCTGGGAGTGCTCTTCAGGAATCAAATACATTTTTGAGGTTGATTCAAAGGCAATGCAGAGGACAGCAAAAAAAAGCCCTGATGTGACCCTAGCTTTTTAAGGTAGCACACTTTGAAAGAGAAAACCCAGACATTTATATTGAAATATAAAGAAAAACATTAATAACCTAGTAATAAACCGAGTGTGAATACTTAGGGGTGCACCAGAAACACTGCATACAATTATGGAAGCCACTGGGCTACTTAGTGCTACTCAACTGCTCAAGTGGGCTTCTTCCTGGCATCACCTTAATGTAGCTCCTTCCTCTCCAACTGATTCTGTCACTATTCCTTACAGTTTACTTAATCTAGCCTCAAAACCCACTCAACTCTTAAACTTCTCAAGCTTAAGCTTCTTATCCTTGTTAACTACACCTTGCATTCTTCTGAGCTGCTTCTAAAGAGGGTTTTCTGAGCTGCCTTTGCCTGCCCTTCATCTTAGAGCCATTCATCTCACCAAAACTCTTACTCAGGTCAACTGCACGAGTTGATTCTGCATGACTCAATTGAGCTGCACTTCTGCCTTGTTCTGATACTTGATCTGGTAGCCACGGCCCAAATGGTACCACTGCAACCTGTCAGATTTAAGAAGTCATGTTTGCACTTCCTCCAGTCTGGAATGTACTCGGCTTTAAAAAGTTCTTCTCCCAGCTCTGATGAGGTAATTTCTATTTTCACAGCTTTATTTGCATCTACTCTGGTATCGCCCCAGCATAAATTACTGTCAGAAAACAGTCTGGGAGGCATTCCTAGATTAGCTGAACGCTCGTTGTGAAGAGCTGACAGAGAAGCACCACTTCTCTTCCTGTTCTTGACTTCAAAATACCAAGCATGCTCCTTCTATTCCTTCTGGCAAGACCTCAGTTTTGTGTTCACTAGATAGATCGTTCGGACTTCTAGGCTACGTGAACAGTCTCCCTTACTGTACCTAGTAAAACAAGTTATTCTTCAGGCACTAAAACCCCCTCCATACCTCGCTGGTGACTCTATGTTAGCTTATTTTTACAAGTCATGCAAGGAAACAGCCCGGCAGTTCAACACCACCCCACCCACAGAGAGTATTCACTCTTACTGCAGCCCGTCCCTTAGTTAATCGCCAAAAGGCTGCGTTCACCCGTGGTTACCAGCACACCGCACCGCAGAGATAGCGACTACAGATCCAGAGTACCTGCTTCTCTGCAAAATGGTACTGGCAGAGTTTTTTCCACAGCTGTCTGTCTTCGCTGAGCATGTACAACGTTGGGGTCACTTGACCCAGAGTAATGATGTCCCAGCCGTCAGAGAACCTGTATAAGATGTTATTCAGCATATGGAGAGGGAGGTCGCTAAGCGTAAGACCGTTGTTGACTTGCTGGAAATAAGAGTTGAAGACTTTTAACTCCAGAAACCCGACACAAGTAATCTAAGATACAAATAAAGTTCTTACTTTAGAGCTCTCCCAGGCCCCCAGTTTGATTTGCACAGAAGCACCGAGTGGTACCTACGCTTAACGCTGTGATGCTCCGATGACTCAGCTACCTCTTATCCTTTAACTGCTGATGTTGAAAACTTAGACTACAGACACAGGAGGAGCTTCAGCCTACAGCTTCGTAACACACAGCTGTCCTCCTGTTCAGATAAGCACCTCCTAAAGGCTTTTTCAGTTTCAAATTGTTTTAGAACTCTTCTGCTCTCGGAGAGTGATTGAAAACCCAAACATTCTGAAAACTGGGATGCCTTCAGCTGCGCCTTCCAGAACAGCGTGCTAAAGCCCTGGAAGTTATTTGTAATTTATAGGGTAACTACAGGGTTTTTATTAAGCAGCTTTATGAAGCTCATGGCAATTTGCGGGGAGACAACTGGAGTGCAGAATATGATCCAGAATGGAAGGTGGAAGAGCAGAAATAGAGACTTAAAACGTCATTCAAGTCAGAGCAGAAGTGAGTGGGTTAATTTCTGAACTCCCTAAACAGTTCCCCTCCCATGTAAATGAGAAATTCTGCAGTGGAGGCCAGATGAGAGAGTTGTAAAGGGGGGAACCCACCTCTGCTTGACTTGAACGGGGTAACCTACAAGCACAAGGCCACTCTGGAGCCAGTGCCAGCCTTTGTGCCTTCTGGAGTGTGGGCAGAACTGCTCAGCTGCAAAGCACTGGCAGCACAGCAGCTGTACTCTAGCAGGCTCTCACTTAGGTCAGTTTATTTCACAACCATTCGTCTCACTTAGGGACTAGACTTTCCATAGTGTCATCTCTTATAAACATCTCCTAACTTGTTCTCTTCTGGACTATGTGAGCATTGCAGAAGCAATCTCTCTCATTGGTTACTGCCACTTCAGTAGCTGAATGTTTACTTTGGAATAAAAATCGTGAGGCAGAGAGGGAAAAAAAACAACCAGGCAGAGACTCCAATTCTGAAATCTATTTGGGTGAAAAAAGAACAGTTCTATCTAGGTATTTCTACCACAAACCAGCAGTACAGGCACTGTAATCACCCCTCTAACGAGGGCTGCTAGAACATTACAAACTTCAAGTTGATTCTACTTCATTAACTTCCCATTGCTTCTCCAAAAACAGAGAAGTAAACTTGTCCAGGATATACTTGAAACTTCTTTAATTACAAACCATAAAACAATGTTACGTGTAATTCCCCTCCCCAGCTCCCCTTCCAGCACAACACGATAATGTACCTTGTTCATCTGAAGGTTCTTCAGTTGTTGTTGCCACAGGAGGATCGTTTCTAGTCGGCAAATCCAGATATTAATGTTCCCTACCAACACAGACTTTCCTACTCCCCTGATCAGTATACAGAGAGTAGAACTCAGGTCCTGCAGGAGATCTTTGATTAGTCGTGGGTTATATTGGTCTTCCATGACTGGAAAGCAAAGCAAAGCAAATAGAACTTTGACTTAAACTTAACTGACTGACTTAACCACACTAGTACAGTTTGTTCAGGCTAATCAGCACTTCTTTAGATGAACTAATTACAAGTCAACTGTTTGTGTAGAAATAGCTGCCCTTGCTCCCACTGTGATATCCACTGATGCTGTTTTGTAAGCGCAAGATCAATAACCACCTATAAATGCTATTTGCTCTGCTCAAAGCTGATGGCATTGCATCTGTTTAGTGTGGCTACTGGAAAAATAACACGGAATAGCTTTATTTGAAAATAAGCAATAAAGAAAAGCAGTTAGGTACTTTAGATCTCAGTCCACCATGCAAAATGAAGAAGTTGTTACTAATCTAATAGCTTCCATAGTTCACAAAGAGTTGAATTTAATAGCAACCAACAGCATCTGAATGCAATCTGATTGTAATTTAACTCCACTGGTCTGTTTCAACAACAGGATTCGATAATTAACGGAAAACAACTTGCTGCCACTGTGCAATGGAAGCACAAAACCCTTCACTGCCTTAATAGGCTATTGCTTTGACTTACAAAGCCTGCGATAGCTTTGTCACACCAATTACATCTGAACAAGCACTTTGAAACCAGTAGGCTTTACTTACCCTTCCTCACAATTTTGTCCAGGATGTTAAAGTAGTTCTTCTGTGCTGCACCACTCAGTGAGGTTAATTGGGATTTGGCAATTAACTGCAAAAGCTAGAACGAAGAATTAAAACTCAACAACAGAAGTCAAGGATGGTTTTAAACTTAACTACAGAGCCCGGAAAATGAAGCAAGGAAGCGTGAACAGCTTAGGCAATTTCCACTGGCATCCCATCAGTAACTCGTAGGGATAAGCATGCTCTGGAAAACCAACACACTCATAGTGAACGCTGACCTGTTTTAGAACATCACAGTCTTTATAAGCTCTAACGAAGCACCACAGGCAGTCTGTTTTGGAGGGTCACAGATACCAGTGCGACTGTTGATATGGTTGGCTCCAACAGAATTGGTCTCTTAGCATGAAGTATGATAGAGCTGGACGTGGTGGCAGCATGCAAAGTTTAGGAGCACACCACTGAGCTTTAAGATTGTAACGCCAAGCTCACAACAAGTGCTCTCAAAACAGCAGGGTTATCAGCATCCCCTACAGAACGCTCCAAGCACCGACCCGCAGAGCCAGCCTTTGTAGGACAGCATCACCTGTTGGCGCGGAGGGTGAACAAAGACTAAACCTGCCAAGAGCTCCTGCCAAGAACTATTTTGTATCTTCATTTCAAAAATACTGATTGCTTTTGCAGAAAGAGAGACTACACCTGTTCCCTCCCTGATTTAATAACATCGCTTCTGGCTTCTCCTCATGATCCCTGGCAAAACGTTACGCGCCACACAAGGCAGGCACATAATTCTCTTGCTGTATTTAACAACAAGCGATCCGTTGATACAGGTTTTGAGACCGGCTATCAGGATCTCTTTCCTGGCATTTTCAAAGCCTTTTTGTTTGATTAGTAGTCGAGAGGACACCTAAAGGTCTCTGTCAGTCGGCCAATTCAAGCGAGCGCGTTCACTTCTCTTGATTAACTGAAAAATAACCTCACGTCGCTCGGACTAAAGATCAAATCGAAGACGCAAATCCCATCTGGCTGAGGAATCCCAGGTCAGGGCACATTAGCATGCAAGGATGAGGATCATTCTAGAAGGTCCATCAGTTCAAGGGTCTGATAAACGAGCTCAGTCTTACTGATATATGCACAGCCATGGCTTGAACTGTCTACTAGAGATAAAACTGAACAGATTAACTCTTTATTCAAGTGGAGCCATTCTGAGAATATTTCATCCACATGAAACAGTGTACCTGACATTTATCAGCTAAGAAGTCATTATGCTACAAAACAAGTACAGGAGAAAGGCTGATCCCACCTCCTCCCCCACTGTCCACCCTAAAGGAGACCCAGGCAGATACCTACATTCAACTTCTTTAACGACTGTGATGTGTTTACTTAATTGAGAATCAAAATGGATCACATTAGCGGTCTGGTATCAAAGAAGAGAACCAACCAGATATTAGGAATACAATCCCTGACACACAGCTTGGGGGGGGGAGGTTGTGATTATATCTCAACCAACTTGAAAACTACGAATATCCCTCACCATAGTCATGTAAAAGCCACGTATGACCACTGAACTTCCTCTTGCCTCCCCTGAGCCAGGCTCCAGAATTGCTGCTGGTTGTCTGTGTCACACAGGCTTGGTGACAAGCTTACCCTTTTCATCCTTACCCCTTGTAACTCCTCCTTTCCTCTACTGCTTCTTCCATTAATCTTTCTCTCTCTCCTGATCCAGTTCTCAGGGGCTAGGATCATTCTCCCCCCATACTAACTTTCCCCCTCTGTCCCTTTTGTACTTGAGTCTTTGGCAGGGGTAGGGAAGGGAAATTCGCTTTCAGCTTCTTGGGGAATCCTTTTGATTCAGAGCCTCATGCGAGTTTACGATCTCCAGGCAGTGCTGTCAGGTTTTGCTTTATACCATGTCCTGAGTTAGCAAAGCTTATTTTTCTTTACCCATTTATGAAAGACAAACAAACCCAACGAGGAAGCTTGAAGAAGCTGGAATCTTAAGTGTTGAGAGATGCTGAGAGGTAATAATGCATATATATCTTGTCCTATATAAGGAGCGTGCAGTGAATCACAGGAACGTTGAGGAGCCAGAGATTAAATAGAAACTACGGAACATTTACACATCAAACGTTCCTTTGGAAATTGCTATTTTAAGCATATTTAATATGGATTACACTTGGCTATTTTCGGTTGTAGAGGAATTACTTTGCCTTCAAAGAGAATTCACTACCCAGACCGACGAAGAACAAGTGGAAGCATCGTCAGTGTTTCCCTGTAAATACACAGGGCACTGGCCAGCCTCCTCCTCAAACAATAGGCCTCTGTAGAGCAGTATTTTCATAGAGACACAAAAAAATCTCTCAGTTTAAGGTTGCCTCATGAAGCAGAGTAAAACTGCACAGCTCAAGGTATTCACACAGTCACGAATCATCAGTTGTTCTGCACTAAACAATCTGGTTTGTACATCAGCAACAGGCATCGAAAATAAGGAGCTTACTTTGACCACGTAGTTGAACCTCCTGATGTCCTGAATTGCACTTGAAAAGTCTAAGCGGTTAAAAGCTTCTCCCAAAGTGCAATAGCCATGTCTCTGAGAGGAATAAAACACAGTTTAAATGGAAAGAACCGAAGAGACCTGAGGGAAACATTCAGTAAAGCACCCTGCCACACAAGCGATGCTTCTGTCGACTGTGATCCTTGGAAATAAAACGTATCTACACTGAGGGCTGAGTTACTTTGTCGTGGAAGAGCTCAAACTATATGCACTGTTTGGAACCAACAGGTGAACAGCAAGGCCTTTAAGTTCATACTGACTGCTATCTGTACTCTCCAGTATTCGAGTGTCCTGGGAATCTACTGCCGTACGGCCACAGGACTGGCAGCCTCTCATGGGGTCAGCATCTGGTAAGACTCAGGAGTCTGAGCTTCTAAACATTAACATAAGCATTATGTTCACACCTGTGAGTAACAATACCACTACTCACACTTGGGATTGCATGAACAAACATCCAGAGGTGTTTTGGATCCAGAGATCCTCTGGGTGGCTGAAGTTTAGACACAGTTTTTCTGTAGTTACCTAGAACAAGTGCATTTTCTTTTGCTGCTTCTGCACAGATGTCCTAAGATGAACATGAAAACATCAGGGGCTGTTGTGGAAATACTTAAAGCGATAGCAGCAGCCCAGCATGATACAGGATCTCATCACCTGAATAAATTCAGAGCCACAGAACAACATGAGAGCTATGGAACAAATAAAATGAAGCTACAAAAGCCCTACAGCCAGTGAAAGGGACACTTGCAGAACAGCATGCTACTACGGCTTAACTGAGGAAAAGAAGGGGAGAAATAATTACTTGAAGCTCATTCCTAGACAAGATTTTGGTGAATTATGTGGTGGTGAAGAGTTAACTATTCACTGCCGAGTGGGAGTAACTATTGCCTACTGCTTAATGACTGAATTTGGGATTGTCAAGCTTGCTCATCCACTCATAGCACTTGCTAGGGTCATAACACTCATCTTCCCTCTCTTCTGGCTGGCACTACTGTGTGAGTAAGAGACATCTTTATAGGTGGCCAGTTCCATCCATCCCCACAGGGATGAACAAGGGAATGAAGCTCAAACTCCCAGAGACAGTTGCTGTCTACACACAGTGGAGGGATTTTAACTGTTGACCTCCCACGGGGTCATTCCAAACTGTTTCACATTTTCTTTACATCTCAAACTGAAAGCATCTGGAGTTTGTGGAATAAAAAGATCCTCTTGGTAAAGTCTGAAGCTGAAGTTTAACTGGTTTATATTCAAATTTATACCGTGATTCCAAAATATCAGATAACTGCCTGCAGACACTTTCTTTGGAGAGGTGTGTTGCAAATACTTTCAATTCAAGGGCGCAGAGTACAGACAAAGATAGACTGGCTTGGAGAAGTAGAGGATAACAATATGTACATCCCTGCAAGTTCCCACACCACTGCCACAGTGGCCCAGGAGGCTACCTGCCTTTGCCTCACTGTACATGCGTACATCATCGCCAATGAAGAGAGAGTTGGATGTAACTCCTAAGATCACAGGGCACTCAAGATGTTTTAAGCCTATTTCTTGACTAAGGAGCACAGCAGGTAGTATGAATCGATCCACAGCATGCAGGACTTACTTCCTTGGTGCTTTCTTTATGAACATAAATCCACTTTTCACGGTAAAAACCTAAAAAATAGGAATACAAGCATGTTTAGGCTTTAGGTAATGACTTCTAGACAGAAACTACACAGAGAGACCACCCTCAATAAAATACTTCAGTAGAGAGGTAGAACAGTTTTAACAAAGGAAGTTTACAGGCTGAAAAGGATGATTAAGAGTTTTCCAAAGCCATGTACTTCAAAAGACACAGGAAAGTTAAACAGCTTTCTAAATCAAACATGAGTTGACACACGACTGGAAGATGCAGTGCAACTTTTGTCAAGTGTGTACAGTCAGCATCTCCTACACAACCTCTGCTCTTTTCAGAGTTCATCAAGCTCCTGAGCACTTGAAGTACAGAAAAGAGCAAGCTTTTTGTTCCTGACCACTCTACACTTCTAAGCCTTTTTCTTCTGTAAAGGTAGCTGCTCCACACCCATTTGATTCCACTCCTTGCATCAGGCAGGGACCTCGTCAATCCTAGAAGACTAATAAAGACAACTAGGCAGATCTTCACCTAGACTAGAAGTCTAGTATGTTGTCAAATGAAAGCATACTCTTACACAGAGCCACCTGAATCTTATGAAATGCTTTAGGCAGTACCACTTCTGTAGAATTTTAGGGTACACCAACAGTGGAGATAACGTGAAGACCGAAGCACCAGAAATGCCAACAAGCTACTAATAAATCTCAGCTATTTTTACCTACTCTACCAAATCCTCTACTTCAGTAAGTTTACTATACATATACAGCCCAAAACACAGATTATCTTTAAAATGAGAACTGACAGAACAGCCTCCACTTATTTACTTTAAAGAGACTTTTCCTCACGAAATTAAATAGCTCTGAAATCTTTACTAAGAGCTGTAACTGTCACAGACTCAGAATGCTTGAAAGGACTTTCAAGATCATCTACTTCAAGCCCTCTTGCCATGGGGTACTAGGGACACCTTCCACTAAACCAAATTGCTCAGAGCCACCAATCCCATTTCACCTTGACCACGTTGACTGGAATTACAGCAAAATACAGTTACTTATGAGCTGATTTCGGATTTGTATGACTGATTGGAATTTGAATTAAGCAAAAATAGATCACCTGCTCTGGTAAGCAGCAACTTCCATAAGCATCCAGAGGAATTTAACCTAAAGCTAGTCTACAAAGCATAGAGTGGTTAATATTAGAAGACATTACTCAGGAATTACTATTCTTAGATTAATTACCTTTGGATCTTTAAATAATAACTACACAACAGACAAACAACGCCACAGTTCAGGGAAGATGCATCACTTCTGACACCAGACTTTGTTGCCCACACAGAAGCAGACCACTCAGGAGGCTACTCCATAGATTAATATAAACCAATGGGTCTTATAATATTTTGCAACCCACAAGAATCCCCTAAAAGAAGTTAACCCCCCCACCAGCCTTACATTGTGAATCTGTCTTAGTGCTAAAGTGATCTTTTTTCCTTTTCTTGGCTGCGAACTCACAATCTTCAGTATCGTATATTTCTTCCTCCTCCTCATCACCAGTTATGATGCTGTAAAAAAAACCATCCCACAGCTAATTAGAACAACAGTGGTGAAACGGTTCAGATGCACACAACTACAATTCTCTGCAGTGTAAAACACCAGCTGGAAAACAACATCTGTGATGCCATTTCCCTGCCTGATGCTTCACAGCAACACGTACCTAGTGTTGTTTTATATTCAGCAATACCAAGTGTTGTTTTATTACTCAGTACCTTTCTCCTTTGTTCTACAGAACACACGGAGTCTGTGCTGTGTTAGAGTTACTGTACAGCTCCCATTCACTATATATTTGGAGCAAAGGCGTTACATAACTGTTCTAAACAATCCTAACTCAACACCTAACCAGCAGAAAGCTTTCATTCACCTCCAGGTAACGTTGTACTACATCTGTAACACTTGCTATTTATAAATATTGCCTTTCAATTGTACTTGTTTCTCATTTGATTGGTTGGCTATTGTTCAGCAGCATTCAATACAGGATGGGAAACACCTCCCTAAAATAAGCAACTCAAGTAGTGATGACAAAAGGCAGACAATCTCTACAGGTGTCTCCTAGCACACGCAGAAGACACCATCTACCGCAAACTCTCGTGGTCTGAGTGGTCAATAAGCCCCTCTTTGCCTTCCCACCTCCTATTAACTCACGCAGAATCCCCTTATTCTTTAACTTACACAGTGTGACTAACATCATTCAGCTGATCCTTCCCATCCTCAAGTGCAGGACTGAAGGGTTCACACCGTTTCCATCCATCTTCTGTTTTAACCCATCTCCATCCAGGCGATCTCCAGTCCTGGCCCAAAAACGGCATGATTTCTCTACAAACAAGAAGATGGTTTGTGTAGTATTTCTTATGCAAACTATCCGTGCCCTCTACTTTTCCCATCTCTACTCCTTTCTAGGAGCAATATGAACCCTAATGCACACTTCTCAGAAGTCTAGACAACCTCTTGTTTTCACTGAGCTGGATAACCTTATCATACAACTGTTTAAACTCTTGTTGCTTGTGTGTTTCAGCAAAATACAACTCATTTCACTCTTACAGAGGTGAGTTTTCAGGTAGCTTCTGCATAAATCACTGAAAGAGACTCAGGAAACTGCAGTCAGCAAGTCAAAACCATCATCTTAGGCAAAGCCTTTGCAGCATACCTAGCAATACAGAGCTCCCTCGCAACAGCTATGATGTTCAAAATTGAACTATGAACGTGCATGTCATTACTCAAATTAAAGAGAGGAGTGAAAACCAGAGATCATTTTAGATCGAATGGGATTATTTGAAAAAATATTTCAAAAATAGCTGATAAAGGATTGTTTCTCAGGTGCTGTAGGAATGAAATGTAGGTTTGATCACTGTTCAACGGTGACCAACTTTGACACTCACTGCAGCTTCTTAAAACTCCTCACCTATACAACTTCTCCACATGAGAAGTGATGCAGTTTGACCGCCTGGACAAGTAGGAAGATTCATGGCTTTGCTCTGCCTCCACTCCCTTTACTTCCTGTACAGCACTGCATTAAACTATGTCTGTGGCTACCAGACCAGTTTGCCTTCAGGAGATCCAGCATACTTCACCCAGTATTCCTGCAGTGACAGCAAGTAGCTGTTTACTTGTTAAAACTTTCACCACAACAAAAGAGGAGCTCCCTAGACTTGAGAAAAACGCAGCGTGACAGGCTTCTTTAAAGCAAAAAATGTACTGGGTAAGCAGTGTGGTCATGCACCAACCCAAGGGTTTAAGACAAGACCTTGCCTGTATTTAACCTTTTCCCAAAAACCAAGCAAGAGTTCTTTGCTCTGCATCATACACCTTTTCCTGGTGAGAGGCAGAAAAAGGACTGACTAACCAAGAGCCACCATAAAGCAGCACTGAAGGGAAAGGCCATTTATGGCAGCTTGGTACATATGGAGATTACAGTAACTGCTCTAACCATCCTTGGACTTTAGCTCTCCACAGGAGCAAAAATAACTGCAAAGCCATTCAGAACGGCAGCACAACATCCTTTCACTCTGCCACCGCACTGGAGATCTGTCTCTATATTCCTACACTGATGACCATGCCATTCTGACCCACATTACTCAGTTGCAAGACTGCAACAAACTGCTTCACAACAACCCAACTGCACACCCATCTCTTCCTTCAGCATGCTAACAAAAACTCCTCAGCAGCTCAGCTTTCCATACAAACTGCTCCTGTGTGCTCTTGCTGCACGCAGATGACTTCTGGACTACGTTCTTCTAGGAGTCTGCCCAGACAACCCCAGTGACTCAGAGGTCAGAGTCTGCTTGCAGGCTTCCTCCCGCCCCACGTTTTTCCTTACCAAATCACTGTCTGAAGCCACACATTTCCAAACAACCCCTGATTCATTAACTCTTCAGCTTCTCCCTTGCCCTTTCCTATTGTTACTTCCCCATATAAGGACCCCAGTGCACTCAGACCACGCAGTTCTTATGACTGGCTATCACAGAATCACTAGGGATTGGCAGGGACCTCGAAAGATCACCTAGTCCAACCCCTTCACAGGATGTTTTATGTTGGAGGGGACCTTAAAGATCACATAGCTTCAACCCCCTTGCCATAGGGGAGGGGACAGTTCTCCCACGACCAGCCTGCTCACAGTCCCATACAGCCTGGCTTCGAACAGACCCGGGAAGTGGGCATCCAGCCCGCACAAACGCTGCTGGCACTGGGCATCCTCCCTCCAGCCTGCTGTTAGCCCAGCCCCCGCTTCTCCTCCTTACCCCACCCGCTTCAGCCTACCGACTCTCCAACCCCCCACTGTCCCGGGCACGATCCGGTCACCTCCACCCCCGCCACGCTGGCCATGACTTCTACCTCAGCCTCCGCCCTCGACACCTGGACCTAAAGCAGCGCAGCCACACTCGCCTGTACGGGCCAGCGCCGAGCCCCTCCCGCACCGCGGGCCGTAGCCACACCGAGCCCCGCACCCGCCGCCTCTCACCTCAGACCCGCTCCGCTCAGCCCAGCCCGGCCCGCGGCGCTGTTGCCGGAAGTAACGCGGGGCAGCGCTGACCCCGCCCCACACCCCCCCGCTGATTGGACGCCGGGCTCCTCTCTTGTTGCTACCCGGCGGCGCCGCTTGCCATTGGAGGAAAGGCTGTTACGTCACACGCAGGCGTGGAGCGCGAGCGTCACGTGAGTGAGGCGCACGTGTCAGTGTTTTGGTCGGGCGGGGGCGGGGCCTCTCCGCCGCGGCCGCCGGGCTGGTGATCGCGGTGCCGGGTGCCCGGGTTCGCGTCCGGCCGCTCCGCCGGTGCCAGCGCCTTGCCTGGCCTTGAGGACCCGCTGCTTGCGGTTGGTGGTCGGTTGGCTCAGAGATAATGAAGTCCCCGTGGCAGCTGGAGGATGAAGGCTGGAGGAAGGGGTGCTCGGAGCCTGCCCGGACGCGCTGCTGTGTGATCCCGGAATCCCCCGGTGGGGTGGGCAGCGCTTGGAAGGGACCAACCCCGCTGCTGGAGCAGCACCCCCTGGAGAAGACCACGCAGGAACACGTCCGGGTGGGTTTTGGGTGAGGACACTCCGCAGGCTCTCTGCTACCCTTAAGGTGAAGAGGTTTATGCTGAGGTGGAGCCTCCATGCGCCGCTGGGTGACCGCTGCCCCCTGTCACTGGGCATCGCCGAGAAGAGCTCGGGGTCCGAATCCTCCTGGCACTGTCGGTGTTTGTAGGCGTCGATCAGATCTGCTCTTGGTCAGCTGTCGGTTAAGCAGCCCGGATTCTCTCCGCCTCTCATAAGGGAGATATTCCAGCCCCTGATCACCGTAGAGGCTCTGTGCTGGATCTATCTAGGAGACCCTGTTCGAGCAGGGATGTTGGACGGGATGATCTTCAGAGCTCCCTTCCAGCCTCTACCGTTCTGTGCTCAGGAGTGCTGGTTCCTGAGCTGGCTGGTGAATGTAGTCAGCTGCAGCCCTTGGGAACCTTCCTGCAGCCCTTGGGAACCTTCCTGCAGCCCTTGGGAACCTTCCTCCTGAGACAGGCGCTTTTCCCTTGGAGGCTCAGTGTGTTCTGTGGGGTTGGAGCAAAACTACACTTGCTTTTTGTAAAATTAAAAACGAGAGGAAAAGGGGAACAAGTCTGCAGAAAATCAAACTTCCAGAGCTGCTTGTTTCTCAAAGCTTTAACTCATGAGCATGCAGTGTGTGACCACTGGAGCTGTGACTTAAACGCCTGTAATGTTGCCTTGTATGAATGTGGGGAAAGATAAAGTCTGAGACTTGAGAAATAAAACATAAATTGTGTTTTAAAACGTTGTTATTGGTGTTAAATGTCTTGGACCGTAGGACAAGGAGGTGACCTTTAATTACTCAAATGCTTGGGATTGGAAATGCTGCAGTTGCTGCAGTATTCCTACCTGGAAGCTGTCCCTAATCCTGCTGTGGCAATTTAGCATGTGAAACCAGTGTTAACATCCTATAGCTTCAGATCTGTAAGAGCACAGAATTCAGTGTAGGCTCAGAAGTCGTAAAAGGGATTCTCTTCTGCCTCTGAGCTTGAAAACGTTGCATGACTAGTGATTTCTTCTTGATCTTGGATTGGCATAGACCTGGGCAGGCTGGAGAGCTGGGCAGAGAGAGATGGAGTGAGGGACAACGAGGGTCAGGGGAGAGGCTGGCATCTGGGCAAGAACAACCCCAGGGACCAGGAGAGGGTGGGGACTGACCTGTTGGAGAGCAGGGGAGGAGAGAGGGACCTGGGGGTCCTAGTGGGCAGCAGGGTGACTCTGAGCCAGCAATGTGCTCTGAGTGTTAGTGGCTACTTTGCGATGTGCCGTGGCTACCATTGAGATGGGTGAATACAATCCATGCTTTCATCCTTTCCGGGTGTCCTCTAGCAACCTTGAAACACTGCACTCTCTCATTTCTGAGGAGGGTCTGAGTTAGGATGACTTAGTCCTCCAAGGGCGAAGTCGTGAGCTGAGGCTGTTCAAGACTTCGGCCAGAGGGAGTCACTGTCATATTTAAAATGCCCCATCTCCTCGCAGCAGCTGGGAGGTGATGCTTGTATCTAGTCTTTGGGCAGATGTAAGCCTGCTTCTCAGGTTGTTGGGGGGTTTTTTTAGTTACAAATTCCATGATGCTGTTTGGTTTTTAATAGAGTCATTTTCAGTGCTGCCAGGGAGTGAATCATAGAGTCACAGAATCCTTAGGGATCAGAAGGGACCTCAAAAGACCATCCAGTCCAACCCCCTGCCACAGCAGGATCACCCAGACCCAGTGGCACAGGAACACAGCCAGGCGGGGCTGGAACGTCTGCAGAGAAGGAGACTCCACAGCCCCCCTGGGCAGCCTGGTCCAGTGCTGCTGTGGGCTGGTGGCCTGTCTTCTTTCAGGCAGTTTCTGGTGTTTAATTGCAGATCATCCAGTGGTCCCTTGCAGGAAGGCAAATGGCACCCAGTGACTGCATCCACGCTGTCACGTTAAACAGGTGGGACATTAATTTGGGGGCAAAAGGCATTGGTTTTTGTCTGACTGGTCACCTCTCTCTGATACGTGTCGTTAGTCCCCCCCACCAGAGGGAAGTGGGGCTGTGCAGTGCTTAAAATAAGCTGCAGAGCACATCACGTGCGCTGTGGACCTGGCACTGTGCGGGCTGTGGATGCTCCAGCTGCTCTTGCAAAGACAATCAGAAGGAGAGCTCCTAGGGATCCTTCTCGGAAAGCAAGCAGAATGCAGGCAGCACATGAGGGCAGAATGCAAATCAGGAAACTCTCTAGTGGTGAGTGTGCAATTGTTTCATCTTCCCAGAGCTGAAGGACTCATATAATGAGGGAGCAGAGCTCTAATCACGAGCAGGAGGTCTTTGGAGTGAACTGGGGTTTGGAGCAGCCTATAAAGCAGAGCAGATTTATTTAAGGATATATTAGAAACAGCCCAGTCACATCCTTTACCTCCTCACGTCTGCTGTAAAGGACAAGTGCTGTGATGCCAGCAGCTGTGAAAACCACTGATCTAGACATGTCAGTAGGATTGCAGCCTAGGATGCTGTTGTGTGGGCTTTCCATCACATTTAATTCAAGATGCTGGAAAGAACACAGTTGTGATTGTACTAATAATTGATTGGTGCGGCTACCCTCTGCCCTTATATAATTCTTCAGCTTTGAGAGATGGCAGCAGTTAGATATTGATCATCAGAGTGAGCTCATTGTTCTGCTTTACCTGTCTGGAAGATATTTGTTGTGGCTACATTACAGAGTGACTCGCTTTCCTGTGCTCATTGAGATTAAGCAGATCATTTCCTGATTAAGTTTGCTGCCAGGTCTAAAATGGAAATGTGTTCTATTTTTATGTGTTTATTTTATAGCACAGTTATATTTTATTCATTCAATTAAATAAAAATATGAGGGGAGAAGTAATTTATAGCTTGCATACTGGATCTCACTTTCAGCTCCAGTGTATTTGGCATAGTAGAGGTAAAAGGGTCACAGAATCACAGTATCACAGTCTCACAGTGCTGATGAGGCTGGAAAAGACTTTAAAGATCACCCAGTCCAACCTAAAACCAACCCAGTCACCCTAACATCTGACATCTAGCTCATGCCACTCAGCACTTCATCCAGCCTGACCCTGAACACCTCCAGGGACGGTGACCCAACCACCTCCGTGGGCAGCCCGTGTCAGTGCTCCTGGGGCTGGGAGAGAAAGGAACCGACTGAAAGGCAGTAACACACCTCTGGAATGAGAGGTTTTCCTGCGAGTGAAAACAACTGCCAGGCTGTATCAGAGGAACACGTCCCACAGCACCGAGCTGTCGCGTACAGCACCCTGCGGTCTCGCTCACTCATAATCCCTGTCTTCAGCGAGAAGGCAGGTTCCTCAGACAGCCACCCAGCCCCACCAGCAGTTTCCAGTCAGAGAGGTGTCCAGGGCATGGCTTTCTCCCATCCAGCTCAGGGAGGACAGTGCTTTTCAAAGAAATCTTTGTCATTCTGGAGGACTCTTGCTATTTTCGTGTCAGAAAAGTTACTGAACTAAAAGGACTTTCTCACTTGAGACTTCCCTTTCATTTACTGCAGGATCAGCCACTGATCTGGTACTTCTATAACAATTTATGAGGCATACACACGCTCTGAGCATGAAGTCCAACAGGAGATGGACAAGATCACTTCCAGTACCCTAAGAATGTAGTGGACCCCATGAGCTCACAGTCCTCCTGGCGCTAGGAGTACTCTGATGAATTCTGGTGGCAGCAGCAGTTCAGTGGCTATAAAACACCACATTCAGACGACGAGGATGCATTAAACAGGAGCTATAACCTTTTACTAATCTATCTCAGCACCATCTATCACGCATCTCCTGTTCCTTAGAAGAAATTGCCTTCCAGCAACATCAGCACAAATATTTGGAGGAAGATAGAGAAACATATGGCAGTGCTTCACTGACAAATTGCTTGGGCAACAGCAGGGAGCGTGCCTTCTCATTTACCTTCTCTGCCAACGCCCAGGGGTACTCACAGTAACCAAGTGCCACTGCAGGGCCAGATGGAGCCAGAGCTGACTGAGTTAAGGGCTCTTTGGATTCCCCCGGGGAGAGTCGCGGGGATTACGAGAGCTGGGATGGTCTTGTGGGAGTCAGACAGGAACACTCGGCAGCAAAGGTGGGGAAAAGTCACACTTCTCTGGGATCTTACTCTTTCCAAGATGCTCTCTCCTTGGCTTAAGCTTTCACTCCGTGTCCTCATTCATGGATCACTGTGCTCTCAGTTATAGGTACTTGGTAGAGTAGGGAGCGGTAATACAGAGTGCTGAGCTCACGGAGCTCGGTGGCCATACTCCAGTGGCCTAGGATGAGCCAACACTTCTAATGTCGATTCAATTCTGTGGAAAATGTTGGCTTCAAAAAACCCTGAAAACCTTTCTCCTGTCTTTCTAAATGCTACAGGAAAATGTCACAGCTGGTTCCCCACTCCTCAGTTACACAGTGCCACTGTGATGAATGATGGGGTTGCATGGTGCTCGGAGGTTCCGAGTGGTGAAGGGATTGTCTTGGCAGCTTTGCTGTACCTTCGCTTTAATCAATTATGTAATCAGATTGTCCTTTCTCCTCCAGGGTTCTGTAGACCTCTCTTGAAATGATTAGAAAAGATTTAGAGGATACTCGATGCCCTCAGTGAGCACATACCTCATAAATCTCATTACCCGTACGAGGAGTATTCAGACTGTGCTATTCCAGTGACAGGCTCAGGTCCAGGTTTGGACAGTTAGTTCTTACCAGACCTCACGAGAGTGAGTGAAGGTAGGACTGACCTCATCTGACTTTAGGTCCTGAACCTCCACTGGGGTTTGCTGACTGTTGCTGGCTGTATACTTGGGGAGATGGGGAGTAGCAGGGGATGGGGAGTAGCAGGAAAGGAGTGGGGGGAGCAGTAGGCAGTTTTAAGCACATCAGTAATCTGACCTGTTTTACTTTAGGATGGGATTACTTTTACCTCGAGAGTGCCATGAGGGGAGACAGAGACTAAATACCTCTAGCTGGGTGAAGCTCACTCCTCTGATCACCTTTCATTTTCCTCCTCACCGCTCTCAATTTCACTTCCCATCGTGGTTCCATGACTAGGTGGTCCAACAGAATTGAAACCAAGGTCCTGATCCCCACTAGCTGACCTTGGAGAGGTTATGCAGTAGCCATCGTCAGAAGCTCAGTGGCCTTTATCACAGGGGGTCAAATCCATGACAAGAATGCACAGGGAAGTGAATAACACTGTGAGTGGTGGAGAAACAACCAGGATGGGCTTACCCTCACAGAAAGCGAGCTGGATTGACACTAGATGGCAACAGGAGACACGTCGAGCAGAGATTCCCAACCACTGAAAACAAACACTGGAGGTACTCAGTGAAGGAGAATCACAGAGCTTGCTCTTAGAAGAGGTTTTCTGTGAAGCAAGAGAAGAATGAAGCGTGTTCAGAGCACCACAGGATTCTGCTATCAGATTATAGAACCTGGAGAACCTGATCTAAATCTATTAGCAAAGTTTATAATCACTTTGAGTTAGAGCCTGCCCTCCCATGAAAGAGTATCGGAGGTTCTTCAGCCTAAACAAGGGCTAAATGTAGCTGGCTGGAGGATTAGGATGAATCTGAAGGGCAAGGACTCCACTCCTTGGCTCCTCGGTTTCCTGCTCAAAGTGCTGTTTGCATACAGTAAAGCTCTGGTTTACGATCAGACCCATTTCTAGAACTCATGAATCAAATTTTCATTGCCAGCTCTGCAACAGAGTGGAGGGTGACTCAGTCAGGTAAAATAAGAAGACTGAAATACTGCTGAGAGCTGAAGGTGTGACATTAGTTTGGGAGGAGAGATCACAGCTGTATTTCTCCTTCCACAGCTGACTGTGATTCTTGGTTTGGTGAGTTGTTAGTGCTGTCAGTTCTCTTTTCTTTCCTGATAAACTTGAGATTTCAGGCTGGGGAGACAGCAAGGATATATCATAGAATCATAGAATTGTTAGGGATGGGAAGGGACCTGGAAAGATCACCCAGTCCAATCCCCCTGCCACAGCAGGATCACCCAGACCCAGTGGCACAGGAACACAGCCAGGCGGGGCTGGAACGTCTGCAGAGAAGGAGACTCCACAGCCCCCTGGGCAGCCTGGTCCAGTGCTCTGGGACCCTCCCTGGGAAGAAGGTCCTGCTGAGATTGAGATGGAACCTCCTCTGTTCCAGCTGGCACCCAGTGCCCCTTGNCCCCAATATGATCTCATCAGTGCAGAGTAGAGGGAGAGAAGAACCTCCCTTGATCTGCTAACCACCCCGCTTCTGATCCCCCCCAGGATGCTGCTGGCCCTCTTGGCCACCAGAGCACATTGGTGGCTCAGAGTCACCCTGCTGGCCACTAGGACCCCCAGGTCCCTTTCTCCATCTTCAAGAGCAACCTCTTCCCTAGGCATCCACATTACCTTCAGGTCTGTGCTATGGTCAGAGAGTGGATGCTCCCAAGACTCAGGTTTTGAGGTTGCCAGGAGGGATTTCTGTGGAGAGAGATTCTGCAGCATCCAACACAGGGAAACTTCCATCCCAGTGTGAAAGGTTTAAACCCACAGGAGAGCTTTCAGTTCCCGTGTGACTTTGAGGTGAGGTATGTCCTAAGGGAAATGTTTTTGGAGGAGACAAAGAAAGGCTTTTCTTTAGGGTGAGGTGAACATCCTGACTTCGTATTTCACAGACGTGCAGTCTGAGGCAGAAAGATTAAGTGAGCTGCTCAAGGCTATAAAGAAAATTTCTATCAGAGCTCGGATCAGAAGGGGGGAACTGCTGACTCCCGGTGCTATGCTGAGATACCTCTTGCTGTTAAAATAGGACTGTGAATCATCCTAAAAGCCAACAGTGATGCTTTATGAGTCTCAGCACTGCAAATGCTATTAGCACTGTTGAGAAGGAAGGGATTTTTTTATCAATAAGCAGCAATGATCATTCTTAACTCTTAGAAGCATTGATTCATACTCAAGGCGTTCCCTGTCTGAATCCAGGGAAGTACGTGGTGCTTCCAGCCCCCCTTCCCAGGACTGCCCTCGCATTCCTTTCATCTAAAAACCTCCTGTTACTATCAGTGTTTTCCAGAGCGTGGATTCCAAAGCCTTTCAAAACGCCCCTGGCAGCCGTGCCCACTCCTGGCTGCCTTTCTTTTCCGTCCTTGGAAGGTGTCTGCACGATGCTGCAAGCTTCTTGGTGGCAACAGGGCACAGAGTGAAAAGAAAAGCCTC
The DNA here is from genome assembly GCA_013397515.1 of Upupa epops. Lineage (NCBI taxonomy): Eukaryota > Metazoa > Chordata > Aves > Bucerotiformes > Upupidae > Upupa > Upupa epops. Next base: position 79,099 of record VZRI01009019.1, read on the forward strand.
ATGTGAGCAGAAGGTGTCTCAGTTGTGTCTCCATTTGATTCCCAGCGCTGATACCAGCTTATCCTCTGCCCTTCTTTCAGGCAGGAGCAGTTTTGTTGTCCCTGCCCGGTGAATAATGCTTCTGCATCATGTGAGATCGATCCTGCGCTCTTGCTTTTCCTGATGCAGCCAGCAAGAGCAGAAGACTCAGCGATGCTTTTACCAGGGGAAGGAGGATGATCTAGGGTGCCTGGGAACAATCAGAAGGCTGTGCTGGACGCTGCAAAGCCATGCTCCAGAGTCTCTCTGTGCCTGTTCACGAGTAGATTTTCAGGTTGAGCAAGAGCAGCCGGGCTGAACATGAGCTACCATCCTCTGTAGAGCAGGTGATCCTTTCACTGTTCGGCTGGTGCATCGCACAGGACAGTGAGTCAACAAAACCCATGCTTGGCATAAACAACATTGAGCGTCCTCACAAGTGGAATTACAGTGCATGCTGGCTGATGAACCTGCCTCCTTTGAAGCCTCTAATTGCACAGCAGTGTAAGGGGTTTTATTGTTGCTCTGCAGCTCGCAGCGCACATCCCAGTTCCCAAACCTGACAGGATCTAAATGGATCCCCCAGGCTGTCTTGGGACCTGAGAACTGAGGCTATAATATTCGTGGTAAAATGAGGTGAATATCGTGATAGTAGTGTGGAATCATAGAATCCTTAGGGGGATTGGACTGGATGCTCTTTCCAGGTCCCTTCCCATCCCTAAGTGCTCTGTGTTTTGCGACTGATGCCTGTGTGATGGCTTTAAAGGCAGAGAGAACAGTCCTGCCCGTTACTGTTACCAGAGGATTACAGCTGAATGGAAGGAACGATGTCAATGGTCACAGCCAGCGATCACCCCGATTCCAGCTGTGCCAGATGGAAATGTCCCTTTTACCCTGCAATCCTCTGTGATAAAGTCAGGCTGGTGCTGTTTCCACCGTGACACTGGAGCCGAGCTACGTAGTCGATAATGCTGCATCCTGATGGGAGGCCTCTGCAAGGAGCAGCTGTAATACTAACCATCCTCTGAGTTACCTGCTCGTGTCATTTCATGGTGGTGGGAAAGGAGGAATCAGCACGACAACACAGTCAAGTAAATGCAGGGCAGTGGTACTCTTCTTGCTGAGCAGGAAAGAAAGCAGGTCGTTTGGCAAAGAACAGAGCTTGTGTCTCTTCAGCAAGCTCCCCCCCTTGTATGAGTATCTTTTCTTTTTACCATGGAGCCAGCTTGTTTATTTGCCTTTAATTTCAGAGAGGTTTTGGTGCATTGCAGTCGCACTGCACCCTACTGAGGTAATCTAGAAGGTCATTATGGTTTCATGCACAAGGAACAAATCATCCTCCTGCTGGCTATTTCTCTTTAATTTCAATTAAGGGAAGTGTCAGGAAAGAACAGAAAATACACTCTCCACGAGGTAATATAGGAAGAAAGTCTCTTTCCTTTCATATTGCTGGGAGAAAACTCAGAGTACAGAACAAACCAGTTGTTTGGAAGTGAAAGCACACACAGGTTTTGTGTTCTTTATGTTCAAACCATGTAAGACTTCCCTTCCAGTGGACAGGTCAGACACCCGTGTTTCATGGCACCACTGAATAACAGAAAGGAACTCCGTCCCTCAAGGATTGGTACTGGGACCAGTCCTCTTCAATCTGTTCATTAATGACTTGGATGAGGGATCAGGGGGCACTGTCAGCAGGTTTGATGATGGCACAGAGCTGGGTGGTGTCACCAACCCCCCAGCAGACTGTGCTGACACTCAGAGAGACCTGGACAGGCTGGAGAGCTGGGCAGAGAGAGATGGAGTGAGGGACAAGGGTCAGGGGGGAGGCTGGCATCTGGGCAAGCCCAGGGACCAGGAGAGAGTGGGCACTGACCTGTTGGAGAGCAGGGGAGGAGAAAGGGACCTGGGGGTCCTAGTGGCTGGGTGTCAGGAGGATGGAGCCAGGCTCTTCTCCAGGTCTCAAGTTGATCTCAAGTCCATTGGCTGAGCAGCTGTTGACAGTCATGCAGCTCTACCAGCTGAGACCCAGCCGCCTTCACAATTGCATTTGAGAAGGTCGGATGCCATCTGAGCTCATGCCTTTACTTTCAGGCCCTTGTCTCTGGGGACTCTATTCAAAATCAAACATATTTGTCTGTCCGGATAAGAAAATGAGCAGTTTTACAGCAGAGAGCTGTGGGTTTAGAAATGCTGATGTCCCCAGGGCATATGAGACAGAGTTAGCACTTGGCCAGACAGTAAACAAAGCAGTGATTAGAGGGAGCATCCAGTGAGGAGGCTGGTACTTGACAATTAACAGATCATTTAGCTGTTGAGAATTAAGTGCTCTTTGCAGACTGTTAGGGAGTGGCGTGAGCTGCAGCTCCACCGTCCTCATCAGAAATATGCTTCATCCAAACAGAGGAAGCAGAACTGTGAGAGCAGTTATTACTGGTGGCTGACAGAGTCTGGAACTGCTGACAACCGAGCAGGTCTGGACCGATGGCGTGGTTCAGGGGAGAGCCCTCCCCCTGATTTGGATTTCAGGGGTTACAGACACCGTGGCAACCTTAAATAAAGGGGGTGACATCAAGACATAGCTGTTATTTCTCCCTTGTCAGAGTAAATGAATGATCTGCTGCCACAGACACCTGCTTGGGGTGACCCACACTCATCATCATTTAAAGAACAAGTATGTGTTTAGTTTTGTTCCAGCAACTCCACAGAAAAGACAGCCTTGATATAGGAGACAGGAATGGGAGAAGGGGTTCAGCAAATTCTGGAAGTGCTCAGATTCACCTGAAAAGCTGCGACTGCGTGCTTTAAAGTAGGGATTAAAACAAGAGACCATTACCTCTGACGCTGTAGTTCACACATTATATTTCCTCATCACTTCTCTTTCATCCTGGTGACCTCCAAACAGCTGGAATTTCTCCAGACTTCTAAGATCTCTTGAAAAATAATATCAGGAAGTTTAAGGTTTCTTTAGTCAAGTCTTCCAGATTTTCAGGTAGGAGTTTGTGGAGGGCAATGGTTGTCCCTCCCATAAAGAACAGGGGAGAAAGGTCTTCAGTTCCTCGTGTGTACCCCATCCTGCTTCCTCCCCAAACCACCCGTTAAGTCTGGCACTCAAACCACCCCAGATTTTCTCTCAGAACCTCCAGTGAGCTTTGCTGACAGCTTCCTGCAGCCAAGCAGTGAGTATTCACTTGCCAGAGTGGTCACCCCACATCCCACTCTCTATATTCCTCTGCGTGAGGAGGTCTGGAGTGAAATTAATGGATATTGTGTGAAATCCCTTGGGAAATTGCCATTTATAACTGTAGGAACTAACTTGCCCAGGAGGATCTCCTATCTATATCTCCATCTCCTATCTCCTCTATCTGCCAAACCTGCACACTAGAAGGTTCTACTCTAGCCTGTATCTGCCTGACAGGCAGCGTGCTGTGTCCTTGCTGGTGTGCTACACGTTTGACTTCATTATGTAATTGTGATCAATTAGTGTATTGATTAGTTCTGGTTAATTAGCCATGATGAAATCCCAAGGAGAAGGAGAGCAGAGCCTGCGTTACTCTCTTTTGAGCTTATTCTCCCAACATTTTAAATCACACTGCGATGAATCTTTTCCCTTGGCCCGCAGCATCATCTCTAAGTAGACAGTGGCTTCCAAAATCGAGCGTACAACACTAGGACACAGTTCATCTGTTCATCCATGGGGGGGATTAGGGCATGAGCAGCTCCCCTGTGCTCACCTGACACGTCCTGCCCCGTGTGATGGGCAGAGATGGCAGCAGCAGGTGCCGTGGCTGCAGGCTGTGGAGCTGCAGCCTCTTGCCCTGCGAGCTTTCTGCTTCACACCTCTGCTTCCCAGCCTGAAACTGAAGGTTTGTTTATAACTCAACCCTGTTTATGCCATGCTGAAGTGCTACAAGCTTTCCTGTTGGTTTGGATACTCAGGTTTATATTTATCCCTGGAGATCAAAACGAGTGCTGGGATGTGCAGGGAGAGCATGCCTGCACCCCCTGCCAACGGTGCCACGGCCACGCTTCTGCTTTTCCACTCACTGCACCCAGATCTCACTCAGATCCGAGCTGATCCTTTGAAACCTGCTTGTGTGTGCTACACGAGTCATGTTCCAACACTTGAGCTTCCAGAGCCTTGTGGAATGCAGAGATGTCTGAGGCAGAGAACGCATTGAACAGCAAAAGGGGGCCTCTTGTAACCTTCACTTGTTGCTTACTAAGCATTTTTTCCTGTAGATGAGCAAGTTGGTGTTAGACACACGAAATGGCAGTGAAGGAGTCTGGGACTGGATGCAATAAAGCCAGAAGGGACTGGAGAGAAAGCTCAGACGCTGCTTAGTAGCACATGCAGAGCGTTATTGCTGAAGGCTTCGGCTTTATTTGCAGTGGAATGAATCTCAGGTGAATCCTGGCTCCTGTAATCCGCTTCCCTAAGGAAGGGCGATGTAAATTCCCAGGAGGAATGGTCTTGCCATCAGAAACTGGCAGGCAGGTCAGATCTGGACACGTGTGTGGCCTCTGCTTCCCTACCTGTGTGTGGTGGGCGAGGGCTGACTCTGCTGGTGTCACTCTCTGGTCTCCACAGATGACACCAGGGCTGAAGTCTGGCTCTCTTGGCTAACCTGCAGCTGCAGGTTTTGTATCAAACCTTTTCCACTGACAAGCTGAGACTTGGTCTTTAAATTTGCTTCATCAGGCAAGAAATGATGCAGAGAGTGTGTGAAGAGGCTGCAGAGAAGGAGACTCCACAGCCCCCCTGGGCAGCCTGGTCCAGTGCTCCGGGACCCTCCCTGGGAAGAAGGTCTTGCTGAGATTGAGAGGGAACCTCCTCTGTTCCAGCTGGCACCCAGTGCCCCTTGTCCTAGCACCAGATGACCTTGCGAAGAGCCTGGCTCCATCCTCCTGACCAGTGAAGCATTGCTGTCATGTCTTTCCTGGCACAAAACAAGAGCTCAGAGCATGCTCTAATAACCAAGCAGAGATCAATTGCTGGAAAGTCCCCCCGCTGACATCTCCAGCTCATGAAGCTCCAGGAGGCAGCATCTGTGTAAAGCCTCTCCTTTCTCCGTCCAGTTGTGCACAGAGGACATGGTGCTGTGGTCTCTGGAAGGGTCCTGATCAAGTCCCAGCAGCTAGCATTACCTCCTGTGGGGACTATTGCTGATGAAGCCTGATGAAAATCTTCTTGTGGAGGCAACTCTCTTGGGCAACTTTGCCTCTGAGCTGTGAGAAAACACTGGGTGCCAGGAAGGGACTGTGCAGCCAGGCTGGGAATATGCCATCTGGCAGAGACAGCTCGGATGTGGTACCCACATGGTGCCAGGACACCCTCTGATGGTCTTCTTCCACTGGCATCCTGGCCAAGCTGCCCACTGCTATTAAGCATGAGCAGGGAAGGTACCAGGGTCAGGGGACGTTTAGTCTTGTCTGAGTGAAGTGACGAGAGAATGAATTGTCTGAGCCTTTCCATTTATGAGCTTCGACAGGACTGTGGGGAGTGGAAGGAGATAAAACCAGGTAACCCTTGATACTCTGCAAAAAACAAAACGTGAGAGCCGAATCTCCATCAAATAAAAGCCTGGCTGCTGCTTATTTGTAGCTTCTCACCCCTTCAAAGGAAACTCTTCAGATGCTTTGGTGCCTGAGCATCCATCAACCCATCCACCCCTGTTTTCTTTCCATTGCGAACCAGTAGGAGTACAGAGTCCCTTCCAACCCCAGAGGATTCCAGGACTCGGTGTGTTTCTTACACTGGTTTAGCTCCTGTTTATAAACAGGAGGGGAACTGCACTTCAGAAAAGCAAATATTGACTCACACGTTGAAAGTTTCATTTTCCTTTGTAGGCTTTGACTTCAATCGCTCTCATTGCCGGGTTGACTCAGACTTTGTTCTCAAAACAGCCACAGGTGCTTTAGTCTCTGCCCAGATCCTTTCTTTACCCTGAAAAGGCTTTTTTTTTTCTCAGTTAAACACTATTTCCACCTTTGAAAACGTTTCGTCTTGCTCTGTGTGGAGACTTGGTTGGGGTGGACACGGGAGTGTCTTCCCAGCCGTCTTCTACCAATAAGCCTGGATCATAGAATCCTTAGGGATAGGAAGGGAAAGATCATCCAGTCCAATCCCCCTGCCACAGCAGCATCACCCAGACCCAGTGGCACAGGAACACAGCCAGGCAGGGCTGGAACGTCTGCAGAGAAGGAGACTCCACAACCCCCCTGGGCAGCCTGGTCCAGTGCTCCGGGACCCTCCCTTGGAAGAAGGTCCTGCTGATACTGAGAGGGAACCTCCTCTGTTCCAGCTGGCACCCAGTGCCCCTTGTCCTGTCACCAGATGCCCTTGAGAAGCAGATTTAGAGAGATCTCAGACTGGCACCCTCTGGGACAGGGAGCTGGAGGCAGTGAGTGAATGATGGTCCAGGAGCAGCCTGCTGCTGCACAGTTGATGGGTTGGTGGGTAACGTCGGTCCTCGCTCCCCACTGTGCTTCCTTCAGTCCCATCTCTCACCCTTACAAGGTCTGATTGAGAAGTAGCAGCTATGAAAGGTGAGGAACTGTTCCAGGATTGCTTTATCCTGCCCAAAAGCATCGTGCAAGTGCACTGCCATCAGCGTTCCACCCAACGCGGGTGTTTATTTCACCGAGGAGTCCCGGAGGTGCTCACACCTGCAGTGCTCCATCTCATTTCTCCGCTCTAATGGGGTCATGCACTGTGTGGTTCCTGACCTGCATCTCTCCCAGCAAGCTACGGCCACTTAGCCTGATTAGTGGCCTTTGAAATAGAGTCTTAATGAGCAGCACAGTCAGAAAGGAAGAAGGGGATTTGGAAAAGAGCAGAGAGAAGCAAAACACTGCTTCTGAAATGCTTGGCTGCTACACTCTCGTGTGTTTGCCAGTATTAATCAAGTTTAATAGTCAAAGGCACAAACAGCCTGGCTCAACAGTTCCAGAGTAAACTGCAATGCGCGGAGGACTTGAGGATTGGAGTATTGTGTTCAGCTCTGGGCCCCTCGGTGCCAGAAGGACAGAGAGCTGCTGGAGGGTGTTCAGTGTAGAGCAACGAAGAGGATGAAGGGAGGAGAGCAGCTCCCTGATGAGGAAAGGCTGAGGGAGCTGGGTCCCTTGAGCTTGGAGAAGCTTGAGAGCTGGGTCTCTAAATCTGTGAGGGGTGGGGGTCAGGAGGATGGAGCCAGGCTCTGCTCAAGGGCATCTGGGGACAGGACAAGGGGCACTGGGTGCCAGCTGGAACAGAGGAGGTTCCCTATCAATATCAGCAGGACCTTCTTCCCAGGGAGGGTCCCTGAGCACTGGACCAGGCTGCCCAGGGGGGCTGTGGAGTCTCCTTCTCTGCAGATGTTCCAGCCCCGCCTGGCTGTGTTCCTGTGCCACTGGGTCTGGGTGATCCTGCTGTGGCAGGGGGATTGGACTGGATGATCTTTCCAGGTCCCTTCTGATCCCTAAGGATTCAGTGATCCTATGTGTATGGGCTGGAGATGCTGCCGTCTCCAGCATCATGGCCAGGACAAAGGTTAGCATCCCTCTGAAGCTCAGTGCAGACTGCTTGAGAGCACTCAGTCAGAAAGGTGACTTTGCAAGGTCTCGCCTGGATTTCAGCCTTCAGGCCAGCACTGGCTCATTCCATCTGGGACAAGCAGAAGGAATCTCTCAGCAGCAGGATGACAGAGGTCAGTAACCTGCACAGACAGCCCCAGGCAAGGAGCTGCAGCAGCACTGACAGGTACGGATGTGTGGGCATGGAGCCTCCTGGAGCTGGAACACAGCTCCACAGGGCAGACTTTGCTGGGCAGGAGCAGTGGATGCATCATTCGTTCATCACTTTCAGGAATTAGCAAATAAAAGTGTCTGGGGGGGCTAAGTTTAGCAGAGTATTGAATTATCTGTTAAATTTTAATCAGATGGATAGCTTGCCCGTGTGCCCCAGCGCAAGGCGGTGTTGAAATGCTTGGCTGGACTCACTGCCGCCCAGCTTTGTGCATTCTCGTACAGGTAAGTGTGGAGAAAACAGGAGGCAGCATCACCCCAACATGAATGCTCCTCAACTTGTTTGGAAATAAACAGGTAACTGCTGTTCAGGGTGGAAAACAACCCGTCTGTATGGAGTACAAACAGCTCTCACGGTTGCCCCTGCTTGCTCACCTTAAGGACCTTCCAGTGCTTTATTTCCTTACCCACCCCCAAGACCCTTCCCCTTGTTTTTCTTCCTCCTTTCACTGTTGTGGGAACTGGAGCTGAAAGAAAAGCAGAGCCCCTTTGTATCTGCAGCAGACTGGATCAGCTGGGTGGCTCCCCTCTCCCCTGCCTGCTGTTTGCAGCTGAGTGACCAGGCAGCTCAACCTTGTTCTTGGCTCTGTCCCATGTGTATTCCCCTTCTTCTTTTTCCTTCCTCTGCCTTTAATTCCAGCAGCCACTGATGCTGGAGCTAAGGACTACACAAGGAAAGCTCCTACACAGGCTGCACCTGAACTGCTCTCCCACTTCACACACCGTGCTGGCCAAGGGGCACTGCTGCTCCCGCTTCCTTCTATCAGAGGGCTGCAGGGCATCTCTCTCCACAAGCTGTGTGCTCTCTGCACACAGGCTGCACTATCAGGGGCACCGTTCTGTACTGAGGCTGCCACCCAGTAACTAAACATTAGATAAGCAGCCCCGGCCTTTGCAGAATCCAGTGAGATCACACGCTGCTGGTTGACTGGAGCCCGGTGGTGGAGGATTGTCCACACCGAGACTGCCTCCCTGATCACTTTTAGCACTGGGGAATCCAGCAGGGGTTAATCAGAGTGTCAGGCTCCAACTCCTCGGTAACACAAGCAGGATGTGTTGCTAAGGCACAGTAGTGGCTGCCTGGTGTTATTTAAACCAGTGTTGCAGCCCGATCCTCAGCAGAGACTGGAGCTGGAGGTTAATTCCCCATCCAGAGCAGGACAGTAAGAAAGAGCAAACAAGATGAAAAGGCCAAAAGGATTGGAGCAAACCCACGCTCAAATGTGAGTATGCAGGAGGAACATGAAAACGTTGTCAGGGCTGATGCCTCCTGGGCTTCTACGCTGCTGGTATTGAATGGCAAGGCTGGCAAGACTCTGCTCCTCCTTCCCAAGTGACTGGAGAGGAAACACTCAAGCTCTGTCTTAGCTTTGCTGTGAGGCGTGAGTGCAAGCCTCTCCCTCATTGTTGGCCCCCTGTATGTTTAGCAAACAATCTGAAGTGTTCATGCAACACCTGGACATGATGGGCACTTGTTGGCTCTGGAGCTGGGGGACCTCAAAAGATCCTCCAGTCCAATCCCCCTGCCACAGCAGGATCACCCAGACCCAGTGGCAC
>VZRI01009019.1:90234-118670 GCA_013397515.1 Upupa epops
CTTCTCTTCTCTTCTCTTCTCTTCTCTTCTCTTCTCTTCTCTTCTCTTCTCTTCTCTTCTCTTCTCTTCTCTTCTCTTCTCTTCTCTTCTCTTCTCTTCCTCTTCCTCTTCCTCTTCCTCTTCCTCTTCCTCTTCATCCTTTTCCTTTTGTTATCCCCCCTGCAGGTCTCCTCACGGTTCCCTTAGCATCAGCACAGGAGCTCTCGATGTTGATGGCATATTAATTTTGTACCTGAATCTTTCCAGCTGGAAGCAGAGGCAGCATTGCTCAACAGGCTGAGAGGATGCCATGAGAGAGAGCTCCTGGAGCCTTTCACAATGATTCCTCTTTCATAAACATACAGACAAATCAACACCTGCAGAGGGAACGAACACCTTTAGAAGGAGAGAGAGCTCGACGTGAGATCCCCTCCACTTCCCTCTCTGCTGCAGACTGCACTTGTTCAGCACAACCCCTTTTATCACAGCACATGCAAACCACAAGGATCTGATGGCAACGGCAAACAGGCTGTGGCCAGGGTTCCAAAGTGTCCTTCCCCTAGTCACACATTAACAGCTACAGCCCTTGTACACCCGGGCATGAGGGCAGCAGCAGGGAGAGCTTTCTTCTGGGTGCTCTGCCATCGAGATGAGCGGGCTGCTCAACTCTGCTTCTCTGGACGAGGGGGTGAACCCTCACCCAGCAGTCTTTGGCTGACTGGGGTGCTAACGAGCTTGATAGGCTTCAGAAACTCTGTGCAGAGACTCAGATTCCAGGAGTAGGGACTGCAGTGCCTACAAGCAGGAGCGTTGGGAGAGAACACTTGGCGTCGACGGTGCAACAACAGCTCTCTAAAACCTGCCACAGCAGCCCTGGCCCTTACCTGCCGCAGAGTAAAAGGGTCGTGGCGTGCCAAATGCCCTTTCCACCTAGTTTTTCCTCCTCCCAGTTCAGCTGAAAAAGTAATAATTCATCATTCTGCAGTCTCTCGTGGTCATCCCCCCTCCAGACCCCAAACAAGGTGAAAATGAGCTGGTTTCTCTGCCTTCCACGGGCTGTGGGTGTCTTGCTTCCTCTGCTGTGTCTGACACGGTTTCTTTGGACCCGTGGTTATTCTGCCTAGCAAAGAGTTCCCGTGTTGCAGAGTAAAATCATCCTCTTCCTCGGAATTGATCGAGTACTTCAGTGAGAGCCATCAACCCAATGAACCTCAGGTTTCATCACGAACCCTTTTGGTTGGAAACCCTTGGCCCAGCCTTATCGTTCAGCTTTTCAGTTCACTTCCACGAATGACTCACACATCCTCCTCCGATCTGCACTCCCTTTAGCCCGCTGTTCCCACGAGCTGTGCTTTCCTCTCTCATCCTGAAAGCACACACAGCAGCTGTAATCAATCCGAGCCTTCCTTGCTCTCCCTTGCCTTCCCAGCAATTGCTTCACTTTTTGGCTGAAGACCCAGCTCTCCTCCTGAGAGAGGAGCTCACCTCTGCTGCCTGCTGTGGGACACACCAGGGCTCAGCCAGCACCGCTTTCACCTGCGGGCTGAGGTTAAAAGGACCTTAAGACAAGAGGGAGCGGTGGGAGCAGGCAGGGAAGGATTTGTCATAGACAGCCACACGCCCCGTGGAAGTTAACCGCTAGGCTAAACACTAAGTTTATCTTTAACTCACTTAACTGTTCCTAAAGGAGTAAGGATATAATTTATACTCCCTCTCGACCCCAGAGTACCACTGTGCTCTGCGTTTCCCATGCCCCAGCAATCCTGGAGGCACCTGACGTCCTCGCCGCGTAGGGACTCTGTCTAAACCACTCTGTTGGCTCTGCAGCACTTGTTCCAGGGGATTTCAGGGTTGATGGATTTGGTGTTCACTTCTTCCAGCCACATGGGGATGTGCAGAACTAGTAGCCACGCTGGCCAAAACGTTTGAGCTCAATAAAGCAGGGGGGAAACAAACTACAGCCTGACACTGAAATGCCCACCAGGCTCTGTGGCTTCAGGCAGCCTCTGTGTCTGCAATAGCAAGAAGCTGGGGGTGGGATTGCTCTTGCAGCCTCGCCGTCCAAAGGTTGGTTGTCCTGTCCCAACCAGTCACCTAGTCCTGCACTGTAATCAGCAGCGAAGGGCAGGTAGCTGGCAGGTAGCTCCAGAAACGAGTCATGGCTCATACCCAACTCCACGCAGTGATGGCATGACTCACTGGGCGCAGAGGGAGCCGCTGGGGGTTAAGGTTAGGTGAGATGTTCTGTGCTGCTGGGTACTGTTTGCGTGATCCTGCCCTCAGAGCCAAGCACCGTGCCTTAGCTCTAAGGCTGGGCTGCATCCCCGCTGGTTTGGAGGAGGGTAGGAACATGCAGCTGGACACTCATGGCAGCTCACAGGACAAGTGCTGGCAGGTTCAGCTGCCCAGGCTGAGTCATCTGGCTGAACCCTTAGCACCAGGACCTGTTGGTAAAACTGGCTCTGAGATGCTTGTGTTGAAGAGAATTCTGACTTGGGGAGGTTGTGAGTGCTTTTCAAACGCAGCACCGTTTCAGACAGCTCAAGCTATCACCACCTCTCCTCGACTGCACTACCAAATGGCTCTTTCTAGGTGTAATTACCACCAATAATTAATTAACTACTTCATTAAACACCCTGAGAGTCTTCTAAGCCTGGAAAGCCAAGCATGAAGTCAGTATCTAGTCCCTGCAATCATTGTCACCCCCATCTTCTACATCTGAAGCTCCCACAGAGCAGCAGACCTTCCACACCTGCTAATGAAGAATGCAAACAGCCTGCAGGATCCTTTGTTTCATCCCTGATAAACTTGTCTTGCCTCCTCCACACAACCAAAACCTCCATCATCACAGCTACATCCCTCCACAGTCAGGGAGCTTGCCAGCTCACCTCACTGCTTGTGTTTTTATGATGTTTTGAAAACACTTCTTGAAGGGATTGACTGCTCACATCCTTGTTCCTCCAAGCTGGTGCAGCCTTTGGCTCGGATGGGTTGGGTGCTGTGCAGCACACTTGTCCCGATGGAACACATCCTTGTGTGCTTGAAAGGACACAGAGCTGCTGGAGGGTGTCCAGCACAGAGCAACAAGGATGATGAAGGAAGGAGAGCAGCTCCCTGATGAGGAAAGNTGGGTGATCCTGCTGTGGCAGGGGGACTGGACTGGATGATCTTTCCAGGTCCCCGAGCTCCAGAGCCAACAAGTGTTGTCCTGTTTCTTGTCAATAAATGAAGAATCCCAAGCGTTTGAGTCTTTGATTGAATCCAGGGGGAAAGAACAGAGACCAATTCCTGCTGCCACCACAGCCGATGGAGGCAGCTCTGGAGGAGTTCTTAAACCCAGCAGGCTCCTAGAGAGTCACCCGAGCTCGTGTTTGGGCAGGTGAACACTCTCTGATGCTGGCTGACTCTTCTGTGTGATCGATTTACTTTCCTGTAGAACACAAGGTTGGGTGAGGGCTGCTCCTTGAGAAACCAGGACCAGATGCATCTTTCCAACAAGTCTGAGAGACACCTCACTGTGCTGGGCCCCAGACAGAGCTGCACTGGGTGTCCTTCTTCTCTCAGTGCTGCTATGCAAAGGCTGCCCAGTTGGCTCCCACTGCTGTAGCCTCTTTTTACGAGACCACATAGAAGATGTAACCCGTGCTGCATTGCTCAGGGATTTGGCCTTTGATTTCAGAGTAGCTGCACTCAGAGCTCTTTGCAGAGAGCACAGCTCTGAGAAACCTGTTGTCTAAAAGACTTAAGCCCAAGCTAAGGGTGACGCTACAGGTAGCCAAAGCAAACAATGACAACCAGGATGTGCAGTCACCCAGGAGGAGCTATGTGTGCACGGAAAACGCCCGGGGAGTTAGTGTCTCATGTAGCCAGCCTCTGCTGGCTTCCTGACTGCTGGCATGTTCAGGTTTTAGCTTCCTTGGAGAGGGACAGAGAAACATTGAGCAGAGGGATGTGGAACCTAGGTGGAAGCACCGTTCAGGATAAAAAAGACCGTGCAAGAATGAGGAAAGGTAGAGGAGGGATTGTGTAACAGGAGTGGCATCTGAGTGAGCTCACTGGGAATGTAAACACAGAAAGGGACCAGCAGGGAGGGCATAGAATGAGCAACTCAAAGGGATGAATAACAGTGGAAGTGGTTACAGGTTCATACTCACCCACGAGAGAAACAGTGGTGCAAGAAGAGGTTGAATTGACAGGAAGGAGTAAGAGCAGCATTTCCCTCAGGGTGCCTCCCTCTTTGAGACTGACTTTTGGCTCTGGTTGGCTCAGCCCTATCTTTCGTTGATCATCACCTGATGAGTCACAGAATCATCAGGGATCGGAAGAGACCTGGAAAGATCATCCAGTCCAATCCCCCTGCCACAGCAGGATCACCCAGACCAAGTCCAGGCGGGGTTCAAACATCTCCAGAGGAGGAGACTCCAAAAAACCCCCAGGCAGCCCCCTCCAGAGCCCCATCACCCTCACTGGGAAGAAGTTAGAGAATCAGTCAGGGTTGGAAGGGACCACAGGATCATCCAGTTCCAACCCCCCTGCCATGGGCAGGGACCCCCCACCCTAGAGCAGGCTGGCCAGAGCCTCATCCAGCCCAGCCTTAAACACCTCCAGGGACGGGGCCCAACCACCTCCCTGGGCAACCCATTGCAGGCTCTCCCACAGGAATGAATTCCCTGATGGGATTCCAGCTTTGAAACAGCAGTACCCTAAGTGAGCCAGCAAAATACAAGTACTCACATTTGAAAGAGCACTGACTCTCGGAGCGGTGGGCTTATTTGCAGGCACTCATCACACACAGGTTCTTTCACAGGACTATAAACAGCAAACCTGAAACATCCATCCCAGATCTGACCACTTCAAAGGGTTCAAAACCAGACTCAAGGATCTTCACAGGGGGCAACGATTCTGCTTAAACCCCCTGGATGTCACGTTTGCCCGAGTCCACAAACCGTGAGGCTCGCATCCCTTGGGAAAGCAATAGATGTAGCAGGGGAGAATCTGCATTTCATACTGAGAAGACTTCTGTACAGTAATATTTACAATATATTGCAGAGTTTACACTCTCTATCTGATGCCTGTCCTGCAAAGAGCTGCTTTCAGGCCATAAAACCCAGACTTTGTACCCTTCTGCCAGCTGCACTCCGGCTGGGGACGTTGACCCTCGTTGGAGCGCTGGAGTTCCTCGAGCCACTCAGGTGGAAGCAGCAGGTAGCTGCTTTTGCTTACAGAGATCTAGCAAAGCCAAATCATTCAGCTTATGACTTGTCTGTGCCCTCAGACCCGGTTCTAGCTTATCCAAAAGCCTGGAAGCCCAACGCTGTTGCTAGACCTTGTGTTGGTACCGTAATGGCCTGTGTACATGTAACAGTAAGGGGAGGGGGGTGAAGCCCAGAGCTGCCACTCTGGAAAAGGCACTGAACCACCCGTTCCCAAGGAAGATGGAACAAGCAGGACAGTCATCTACTGCCTGCAAGGACATGCCTGATCCCGAGGACATTGCCACTTCATTTCCACCTTCTCCCCCCGTTCCTGTTGACAGAGTCATGGCTGGAAGGAGAGGAGCACTCAGCACAGCCCTCTGTCACACCAAGCATGCCATTCCGCTGCAGTGACGATACCACCACGGGTGGCAGTTCCCACTGCACCTCACCTTTGCAGGAGCTTTCATTTCCCTTATTCTCTTTGGGGTACAGTTCACAGTCTTTGCTTGTCATCACTCTCTTGGACACCTCTGAGCCTGTGCTGAGAGTGAGGTGGCCAGGAGAGGGGGGCAAGGGCAGGGAGCAATAATAAACCACTAAACTTGGACAAAGCAGGCAGGAGCCAGAAGACAGAAGAGTTTCTTCCTGTGTCTGGTTTTGTCCGACTTCCAAGTCAAGGATTCTGAAGGAAGAGGAAAGAGAACGTCAGTATTTATCAGACAAGCACAAGGTGATACTCTGCAAAGCTTGTACCCCACTGCTCACGGTTAATTCCAGCACAGAACAGTTTCCTCCCGGGGGGCTTCCGCTTGAATAGTGAGCCTGCACTCAAGAGTGATGCTGAAACTCAAGGTTGGATGCTCTTGGTTCATCCCAGAAAGGAAGATGAAGATTGAGTTCCCTTCTTAGAGTGAAGCAGGGCTGACAGTGAGCAGAGCTGAACTGCAGAGGTGAATCCAGGCAACTCCCCACCGAGGAGCAGCAATGCCCTTCCGACTGAAGACCTCCGCTTTCTGAAGCTCACAGCCCACCCTCCGACTGCAATCATCACTCTGCTGAGATGAGTTAGGGAACCTGATCTTTCAAACAGCTGTTTTATTTACACGGTGCCTCTCACTAGGTCCCAGAGAGCTCATGAATAATTAAATGGAGACCATGAAATATGAATGGGATGATCACTGGCCCATAAACGCCTTTCAGTTCTTGAAAGCTGCTCTACACCTAAGGGATGCTGGCTTCCAGAAAACAGGTTGCAGCCTCTTTTTCCCAAGAAGGTGCAACTATATGGCAGGGGGATCGGAGTGGATGGTCTTTCGAGGTCCCTTCCCATCCCTGATGACTCTATGATTCCATTTCCAAGCATCTGTGTAGGAATGACACGTGCCAGGGAGAGCACATCACTGCCCATGAAGTGCAGGAGTCCAGCGCACGTGTACCAGCAGACTACACGGAGCCAAACATGTGGATATAGGGAAAGCATGGATTTCTAACTGGATGCTGCAGGACTAAAGGAGAGACACTGGATCAGAACTACAGGACTCATCCTGCAGTCACATGGTGATAACAACTCACAGCTTAGTGTCTGCCAGTAAATGTAATATTTAACTTGCTGGCTCTTGATGACTCAAGGCCTTTATTCTGGGTGCTGGGTACAGGTATTTTTAGCAGACCTTTCTGGTTCTGCGGCCTAAATGGTAGAGAGTTTTCAGGAATTACCCTGGAAGCAATCACAGCCCTGCTGCTAACATCTATCTGCTGAGAGCCAGCTCTAGTATGCTTAAAATTATGTTTATGTTACAAGTCCTAGGCAGCCCAAACCTTTAGTGCCCAAGGAAATCAGTGCCAGGAAAGCACTCCCTTGCTCTAGGTATTCAAAGCATTGCAGAACGACCAGATACTTGAATCAAGTTGCTGTTTCCTTCATGGGAGGCCTTTTCCCCCCTTCTGTTAGGCTATGTGCTGTGAACTGTCACTTTATCTTCGCTGTTACAAACAAAAAGCCAAGGCCATGCGAGGTTACACTGGCTCAGCCTCTGGAAAAGAGCTTCCCCACTCCTGCCCATAGAGCTGTATACCCCCCAGGGTGGTCTCCAGCATCTATCTCCTGCCTCAGCTGCAGCACTGGACACACTTTGCACTGTGCAAATGAGGAGGGACGTGGCAAATTGCTCACTCCGGAGCAGGCTCTGTGGTTCTGGCTCTGGACCCTGCCCTGGGCACGGGCATTCAGCAGCAGACAGGCTTTTACTCTGTTTTCCTTCATGGAAATGTGTTTGGTTTTGTTAAGGTGGCTCCTGATTGCAGGGAAGTTTGCCTCCTGTCCCGTGTTTAGCAAGGCCAGCAGCTGCAAAGCTTCACAAAGCAGCACCTGCATAGCTTTGTTTTGGGTACCTCCCTGTCCTTTTGTCACAGAGGGATAAGCCAGGAGGAATGATGGAGCCTTTTCAGTGCTAATTTGGGAAAGGATCTGTCATGTAACAACACTACACCGGCAGATACCTGACAACTGCTCTTATCCACAAGGGCTTGAAATGTTTGTGTCTCTCTCCCTTCCTCCTCCCTCAGTTTGCAGGAAGAGAGCAGAGGAAAATGCTCATTTTAAAGGTGACCCGAGTTTCACATCATTAAAACCAACTGCAGCCAAGGATCTTTGCATGATAGGAATCAGTAGTGACAGCCCCACGGCCACGTAGGAAAGGAGCTCAAGCTCTCCATGTCTCCAAGCTCATCCTGCCCACCAACAGCTGCATCCACGCTAAAGGACGTGTGTTTCTCACGCACCAGGTATGAGCTGTCGAGAAAATACACACCTACTCCCTCCGATCGGGACCTCCTCGTGCAATTTTGAACCATCACACTGTATGCTGCACTACTCCTAGCAGCTTCACTTCTTGGAAGGAGTTCAGAGCTGTTATCTACTAGATCATCAATCCCAAGGTCTCCATGAATACAGGACCAAGCACAAAATAAGCACCACTTATTAAAACCAGGATATGGGCTTCAACCAGGGCTACGTTTGTTCTGCCTCTGTCTGCGAAGCATTTCATTTTCGAGAGTAGGTGCCAGACGTTTGCATTCATTACCTGTTAACCAAGTACCCCCCTAAGCGAGGCAAACCACACAGCTGATTCCCAGCTGCTGGCACCAAACCGCATGGCAAAACCCACCCCAAAGCCTGACTGCGCTCAAACAGGGCAGGAAACAAAGCCGGTGTGGGGAGCCAGCTGGAGCAAACTTCACTGATCCTAACAGAGAGCTGTGGGGGAAGTAAAACTGCTAGTGAAGGCATGGAGCCTGCCTTGCTTTCCTGATACTTGGGGGTGCTTATGTGTAAGGGGAAGGGAGAGAAAGTAAGGGGGGAGAACCTGTTGTAGTATAGTATAGCATCGTATAGTATGGTATAGAGTAATACAGCATAGTAAAGGATGGCACAGTATAGATAAAACAAGTTTGATCCTAAATAGCAATAGATTCATTTCAGTCTTATCTAAACAACTGTAATTAAGTAATTAACTGCAATTGGGGTTTTTTTCTAGCATTTCATATAGCAGAAATTAAAACAAACTATGTACACAGCAGGGATCTGGAAAGGACTTATGTCCCTCACAGATACCTGACTCTTCGAATTCATGGAGGGGGGGTGTCTGATCTCACTCTGGCAAGCTGCAAGCAAGCGTTTGTTTTGGTTTTTGTAAGCACATGGATTTCTGCTTCACTAAAAGGCCTTCCTGGAGCACACAGGATACAAAACTCATCTTCCTCCAGCCCTTCAGGACAAGATAAAAATAAACTAAGAAGAGCCAACAGCACACTACAGAGGAGAGAGAAATAAACACGAACGGACGGGGCGAGGCTTTGCACACACCTTGAGTTCACCAGGCTGCCAAGAAGCCATCAGGCCAGTTCCTGGATCACCTTGTTGGTCTCCCTGGCTTTCTTACACGTGTACAGCCATTTGATGATCCGAGCGTTGCGCTCGATCACAGAGGTGCTGCTCGGGACCTGCTCTGTGAGTTCATCCTCCAGCAGCCCCTCGTCCCCGCTGTGCCTTGTGAAGTCGCTCTCGGACGTGGCCACGCTGATGCTGCGGATCTTGAAGGAGACGTTGTCGGACAGCACAGAGAAGTTCTCTCTCCCGAGATCCTCGATGACCTCCGGCTCCAGGCCACAGTACGTGAAAAAGGTGTCAAACTCGGAGAAGGACTTGGAGTAGCGAGAGCTGATGTCTGACTGGGAGCGATGGAGACCTCTCCTCTTCACTTCCTTCACCTCCTCAGGAGGTATATTCAGTTTTGAGGGTCTCTCATGCTCTTCTGTGCAGACCCCTGGGGCTTCCGCGCTCGCAGCGACGGCTTGCTCTGCTCCACGGCTGCTGGACTCGCGGTCAGCATCTCTCGCTGACAGAGCCTCGTTGTTCTCGCTGGATGCGGTCTCCTCCATAACTCTGGGCATCTCGGGGGAAGCCAACTGCTTCTCCTTTATGGACCCGTGGAAGATCTTCCTCACCAAGCTCCCCCGTGAGCTCTCCTGGCTCTGACCTCTGCCAAACTCGCATCTCTGGCGGTAGATCACCAGGGAGTCCGGCCGCATCTGCCTCTTCGGGGTGCTGCGCCTGGCGACGGGGGGGCCCTGCTGGGGGGGAGCCCTGCGCGGGCAAGCGGCCACCGACAGCTCCGCGGGCTTCGCCCCCGTCGAGTCCCCGCCGGTGCCTCTGCTCTCCACCGAGCAGCTCTCGCTGCTGCTCTCCGAGGCGGAGCTGAACACGATGGCCGGCTCCTGCCTGCTGCCGATCACCCGCTGGCTCTTCACGTACTTGGCCTTGTCGGCCGCCAGCCTCTCCACGGCGCTCCTCCTCACGGGGCTACCGGCCTCCAGCTGCCGCCGCAGGTACGCGGGGCCGCGGCTCAGGAGCCGCAGGGCGAGTGGCGAGGGCAGGTCGGAGATGCCGTGCATGGCCGCTGCCCGGCACAGCTCCGCCGGCATAGCAGCGCCGGGGACGCGGCTCCGGCTGCAGGTCCCAGCAGCGTAGGGCAGGCAACCCCCAGGCGCTAGCGAGGGNCCTCCCGGCGAGGCTCGTCCCGGGCAGCGCCTCCGCCCGCGGACGGGGCAGAGCGGGTCGGTGCCCGCTGCGGGGCAGTGCCCTAGCTGGACCTGCAGCAGGTCAGAGACCTGCGCCCTTCAGAAGCAGGGGAGAGGTCCGGTAGGGCAGGACTCCCGTCCGTGCGGGGCTGGCAGCTCCGAACAGGCAGGGCAGAGCCCCGGGCTGTTATTAAAGACCTGGCAATTAGTCACGTCAGGCATGGGCTGGGGCAGGCAGAACCTCCAGCTTTCACACGTGTGATCTCAGGTCAGATCCACCTCCTCTGTGGTCACTGAGGACTGAACGAGAGAGAACTTCTCTCCTTACACAGAAAACAAACACCTCTTTATATCTGCAAGACTTCCAGAGCACTGGGGTTTTCTTTTTCCTTTGTTTTTCTTGTTGTGCTTGGGTGATGATGGACTCACACACCCAGGGCTTTACAATCTGCACCTTATGACACCCTATTTACACAGAGAGAGCTGGGCTATGGGGCTTCCTGCTCCTTACAAAGGTTCTGTGAGCATCACTTTGCTACCAGGAACAATTTGCTCATAACTGTGTGGCTGCAGAAAAACATAACTAGAGGGGTAGGTCAGGCAGAGAGTGTGCACTCACTCCCTGGGAACAGGCAGCAGGGGCCTGGGCACCTCTGGTGCGTGGAACTGCTTTGCTGCAGTCTGCCCTGTGTGTGTGTGTGTACAGAGGGGATGTTTAGGCCGGGATCCCTGGCCTAACTTTGGGAGTTAGTCCAGGCTGTATGCTGTTACCAGCTATCTTACTTGACTGAGGAGAGAGTTTGATATTGTAGATGCAGCTGAATCACTTCTGTTTTAGTTTCACTGCCAGGGAATAAGTCTGAGCCCATACACACAGCAATAAGTCTGCAGCATCAATTCAATTCTGTTTGGCCATCCCTAGGTATTCAGCATATCATGCAGCAGCTTTATGCACATGCTGAGGGTGACTGAGCCCGTGTGATCGTGTTTAGGGAACTGAATAAGCTCCTCTTGCACTACAGAGTTGTGTTTTAGCTAAGCTTGGGAACATCTGTGTTGTAGGTTGGTCCTGTGACACAGTTGTTTACATTGCTCAATCAACAAAACTCATGAATGCCCTGCCCTTTGCATTTCACAGCCCTTCCTCTAAACGCACCCCAACCTCCCCGAACTCCTCATGGCAACAGAAGAGCTTTCCCAGCGTTCTTGGGTTGACTCGACTACAAATTCTTCACCTGCAGGAATTTATCTTGAAAGCGAGGATGTGTTTCTTCTAATCGGATGGCCTCTCGAGTTTAAACAACCACGTGGATAAGGAGAGCAAAACGGCTTAGCTGTTCCGTGTAATTATATCCATCGCAGAGCGATTCCAAACAAGTAAACATAAGCCTGGGCATTCAAGCCTCATTAGGTCGATGTTGCAACAGCTACGTTAAACAAAAATACAGATTCAGGCAGATTTTATCACGCTGGGCTGGGGCAGGATCGTAGTTACTGCTACTGCAGGGCTTTTCTGGAAATCAGCGGTCCAGGTTTCTTCAACAAACGTCTCCACCCCTGCCCCGCGAACATTAATTCAGTGCTTAGTAAGATGTTCAATCCCAGATTAAGCTGGGACGTGTTGGCTTCTGGTTGCTGGGCTGTGAGGATTCCCATGCTGCTGCTGTTTCCTTGATGCAGCCTCTCTGTCAGCCTTTCTACAGAACAAAACAAGGAGGAAGGCTTCCTGGTTTGCTAAAGTAGATGCTCCAGACTGGTCCCTTCCAACCCTGATTGATTGGATAACTTCTTCCCAGGGAGGGTGACGGGGCACTGGATGGGGCTGCCACTGGGTGTGGTGGCATCTCCTTTTTCTGGAGACATTTGAAACCCACCTGGACTTGGTCTGGGTGATCCTGCTGTGGCAGGGGGATTGGACTGGATGATCTTTCCAGGTCCCTTCCCATCCCTGATAATTCTATGATTCTAGTTTCACTAGAGTCTGAGTTGCACAGTGGTAAGCTGAATCAAGGGATTGGTTGTGACCTGGTGGGTATGAGGAGGCCAGGGAGAGAAGGCAAGCACTTGTCCACTCATTCTCTTGAATGGCTCTGAGATTTTATTTATTAATTTTAGCTCTGCTTCCCCAGGACAGGCAAGGATGCTGCTCAGAGAGACTCCTTCTCAATGTCATCTGGTGAAGGACAAGGGGCACTGGGTGCCAGCTGGAACAGAAGAGGTTCCCTCTCAATCTCAGCAGGACCTTCTTCCCAGGGAGGGTCCCGGAGCACTGGACCAGGCTGCCCAGGGGGGCTGTGGAGTCTCCTCTGCAGACGTTCCAGCCCCGCCTGGCTGTGTTCCTGTGCCACTGGGTCTGGGTGATCCTGCTGTGGCAGGGGGATTGGACTGGAGGTCCCTTCTAATCCCTAAGGATTCCAGGATTCTATAAAAAAGGAAAGGCTCAGATGTTGTCCTTTTCCAGAGAAGGAAGGCAGACAACAGGCAAAATGTTACTGGCCTTTACACATTTCATGGCTTTACACGGTGTTTGAAGTGGTGGCACTTTCAGATCCTTAGGATGGCAGAGCTGTTACCTTGTGTTTCTAGTTGATGAGTATTGATAGAGCATTACTGACACCCATCCCTCAGGAGGGCACTGCATGGAGGCAGTGATCCACATCACCCTACCCTCTCGTCTTCCAAACGGGCTCGTGACCCTCCAAGGCCACTGTTTGCCTCTCTCAGGCATTAATATCATAGAATCATTAGGGATGGGAAGGGACCTTGGAAATCATCTAGTCCAGCCCCCTGCTGCATTCTCCTTTTACAAAGCCTTCCCTTTTACATTAAGTGTTTCTGATTTGCTTCTTGTTGAGGGTTTAATCAGCAGCCTTGGCATGACCCACGCAGCTCTGAAGCCTGATGAGTGACTGCAGTTTACCCAGCACGAGTCCTCTGTGGCTCCCGAGAAACGATGGCAGTGCCTGTGGAAACGGGGGCCACGTGCACTAGCACGGCAGCAGCAAGGTCTTGCTTTCTCTGCCAGCAAGATGCCAACAAGTCACCCCCAATTCAGCAGTCTGTGGCTTGAGGAAAGGAGCATTAGATTATTGGCAAAGGCTGGGGAAAGCTGAAATGCATTTACTGCCATACACAGTCGATAGGGTGTTTGATCTCAGTCAGAGTGCATCAGCCCCATTTCTTCTCCCTTCTTCTCCCTTCTCCCAGCTCTCCCTCTCCATTATCACTCTCCTCCTTTTCCCACTGTCCCTGCCTTGCTGCTGTCTTTGGTCAAGCTTCCAGCATCCTGCAGGGCAAGTGGCCTCCCCTCTCACGCTTGTGCTAATTGGAGCCTGATGAGAGGCATTTGCTTTGCTCTCGGTGCTTCTGACTCCCCATCTGGGGCCCTGGCTCACTCTCACCTTCCTGTGTTCCAGGAGGAGAGCAGATGCTCCCTCACTCCCCGTGGAGAGCAGCTGGCTGCTATCGTTGCCATGTCACAGACTGGCACCCAGCTGGGGCACTTGGAGTCCTCCAGCAGGATCATGCTCCGAAGGGAGAGTTTTCTCTCTCAGAACAGAAATAACTAGCTGTGTCCTGCTCTCAGTGCTCGAACGGTGAAGGCTCCAAAACCAGGTATCATCCACGCTGAGCAACAGATTACTGTGAAGTTCATGGTGAAAATGGTCGTTTCCCATCTGCTTGGAAAGGTTGTGGAGAAAGGATGGATGACTGAGCCTGGAAGAATCATAGACTCCTTAGGGAGTACTGTGCCCAGTTCGGGAGAGACAGGTAACTACGGATGAGAGTCCAGCAGAGGGCAATGAAGATGATCTGGAGCCTGAATCACAAAACCCCTCTAAGTTCAGGCTGGGGAACCATCCTTAGAGATGTGCCATATGGAAAGTACCTTTGGAAGTCTCTCCCTTTCTCCCCAGCACACAGGCACAGTCCTCATCCTGCCAGGAGGCACCACCAGAGCCCCTGCCTGATGCTGCCACCGAGCCCACACCAGGTGGGGTTTGGGGCTGCTCTGCTGAGCTTGTGAGTAGCATCCCCATCACCGCAGTGACATCTGCTGATTGACAGAGACAGAAAAATTAATAGCTGTGGGGACCTTTTTAAATCTACTCTCTGGGAGAGCTGTAGGTGACACGGATCCTGACGTGTTTAGTGTAAGGGGAAATGACTGCCAAGCCTCAAGAGGCTGCTTTGTAATTGCTCTCCCTGCAGCGCTGTTATTATCACTAATAAAAGGGCTGGAGTCAGGAAAACTGCTCTCATGTTTGGGAGCTGAGTGTGCGAGGGGGAAATGGAGTAAGAAAGCAGATGTCAGTGGTTGTCAGCATCCAAATTCTCCAGTGATACAGGGGGTGGAATGTTAATTGCTTTCCTGGAAGATGCCCTCTGATAGGGGAATTGCTTGTGCGAGCCTTCCGTAGTCCTAGAGCTGCATTTGAAATTCAAACCCGTGTCTCCTCATCAGTGTGTGCCAGCCAGAATGACTTTTCCTGTCACGTTTCCCCCCCAGACTTTCACCAAAGGTTAATAAATGTTTGTAGTACACGGCACACTCGGTTGAAGGAGTGACCTCAGAAAAGGTCGCAGAAGCGTTTCGTTCCCTAGGTTGTTTGAAGATAACATCCTGGGATTCAAAATGAGTTTGTACTGATGGAGATTGCTTTTTGGGTGCTAGGAGTTCCCCTCCTCCTAAAGCTCTTTCTTATATGAACCTCAGCAGTTCACAAATGCACAGCCTCTGTGGGGTGGCGAGCCACGCAGTGCCTGCCCAGCCCCACTGCTCCCTGCAGGTCAGCGTGCTGGTGGCTGAGACCAGAGGTTACTCAGGACCTGCTGTCTTAGGCTCTGATGACAGACAGGCCTGCGTGTGGAATTTATCATGTGAAGGGTGAGGTCTATGATCCTCCCATCCGTTGCTCTATGCAGCCTGACTGCCTGACTCCTGTTGCTGCAGCAGGGCTCAGCCTCCCGAAGGGAAACAGCACACAGTGTCATCAATCAGCTTTGCAGGAGAGAGGGTTTCATTCCTTTTTTAAGCTGGAAGGATCTCAGTCTGGAGTCTGCTTTGTCCCTTCAGAAGTTTATCTGATTCTACCAGGGACATTTCCGTGCCAAAGGGAAAAGAAAGCAGAAGTGCTTCCAGCCAGGCAAACAGCCCTTCACAAGGGACTGTGTCCTTTATCTCCCTGAGGCCTCAGATAGGGATGCTGAGCTGCCCACAGAAGGAATCCTTCAAGGTAAAAACAGACGTTTTTCTCCTGGGAAATATTCAGAAACTTGCAATTTATTAAAGCTCTGTTAATCTCAGCTAAAACCCCACAAAGAGCCAATTCCTAGCCTGAGGTGCTTGTCTGACGTGTTATGAACCCGCACGACTAGACAGGTAACCTTATCAGTGCTAACTCTGACCAGATATCACAGTCTCACAGTACTGGTGAGGCTGGAAAAGACCTTAAAGATCACCCAGTCCAACCTAAAACCAACCCAGTAACCCTAACATCTGCCATCTAGCTCATGCCACTCAGCACTTCATCCAGCCTGACCCTGAACACCTCCAGGGACGGTGACCTGACCACCTCCGTGGGCAGCCCGTTCCAAAGTGGATCACTCTGTCAGGGAAAAACCTCTTCCTAATGTCAAGGCAGTGTGAGTATAAACGCTGCCCCCGTGGGACTCTACCCCTGCAGAGACCTCCTTCACGTTTTCTTCTCTCCAAACCCTCCTGCCTCCCATCCTGTTACAACCACAAACATCACAAGGCTGAGAGATGCTCTTTTAAGAGCACACCTTCTGGGTTTGAGTGAAGTAAATGAGCCCGTGGGTCCTTCCCTGGGTGTAAAAGAGAAGCAGCAAGCCTCAGAGCTAATTGCTGGGCACTCTGTGTTTAATTAGATATGTAAATTATTTAAGACAACTGCTGGTGGCTGGGCAGTCTGAATGTCGGGACTAACAGGGGGGACGCTAGATAAGAAGGTGATTATCTCTTACTGAAGAGCTAAAACAAGTAGGTAAGGCATTGCCTAAGAAGGAGAGAAAGGTTAATGGGGAGAAGGAGGAGAGATAACGCAGTCTCCATGAGAAGCATCTCTCCGTTCACTCAGTTCTGTTCCTAGCGTCCTTGTGTGGAAGGTTTTTGTCTTCTTTTCTTTGAGAGGAAAGCAACACAAGCAGAAGCAGTGAAACAGGGAGAGAACCCTGCACCTGCCTGGTCGCACAGCCGTGCTCTCCCAGGGCAGGACTCTACAAGTGGATGCGGTGCTTGAGAAGCAGAGACAGCAGAGTACTGGAAAAGAAGATGGGTTGTGGACTGAGCCATCGTTTGAGAAGGAACTGGCTCTGCAGGTGAGGACAAGGACAGTGTCAGCTGGAGGACAAGGGATAGTCCATCGACTTCGAGTGACAAACACTTCATGCAGAGCTGCTGTGTAGACACTGGATGCTGCGTGTATGGAATATAACCCAAACTCTCAGCTCTGTGAAGCAGGTGCATTACCCTGACCTCTGTAGACGTGCAGTCTTAGTTCGCTGCAGCAGGTTGTGAGATACCCAAGGTCCCCAGAGGGGAAGTGCCCTAGTGCTGTTGTATTTCATCCCGTTAGGTTGAAACACTGCAAACACAGAAGAGTTCAGCTGGGTCGCGCAGTAAGAAGGTGATGTGAACAAGCACCTTTCTGCCCTTCACTCAGCCTTAAGCACAATCCTGTTTTTACAGTCAGGCTACAACAGTCCTTCTTTATCAGCTTGTACAACAGACGTGGTTACTGAAGGTGCATTTCTGCTTGCTATTGCAAGCTCTGCTTCTTAGCGCGGCTGCCAAGAGCTGTGTCTGCAGCTGGAAGTGATTTGTATGTGTGTGGGGTTTCATTTATACTTCTCTCTGTTTTTCAGAAGTTTCCTTTGCTGGAGAAAGGTAAATTTCTCCCTCCATGAAGAATTTTACTACTTTCAAAGGCATTTTAGTCCTTAGCATGAGACATAAGTGGAAGGGTCAATTCAAGCGCTACTACAGCATCAGGGTTCTGTGTGTTCTGGATACTCAGNCGACTTCAACACAAGTAAAATGTGTGGGGCAAGGCACTGGTGTGCCCTTTAGAAAGCACGAGCCTCTCAAAGCCCAGAATGATTCTATGCAGTGTAGTAAGGGCATCCTACTGTGACTGGCTCTCAGGTTTACTGTGCTGCTTCTTCACACAAGTTAGAACTTCCTTTCTTCTTATTTCATGTGATTTATCCTATAACAACTGCTCTGTGTGTGGGTATTGACTATAACCCAGAGGCTCGGCTCTGTGAAGCAGGGGGATTACCCTGAGCTCCGTAGATACACGCTACAGCAGGTTGTGAGATACCCAAGGTCAAACACCAAGGTAACAGTGATGGAGAACTCACGCCCTGCATGGCCTGAGTCCCATGCCAGCACTTCTCTGCCACTGTTTCATCCAAATGAACGTGGACATGGAGGAAATGTGCCAAAATCTACTGCATCCAGACAAATCATAGAATCATCGGGGATCGNAAGTTAGAACTTCCTTTCTTCTTATTTCATGTGATTTATCCTATAACAACTGCTCTGTGTGTGGGTATTGACTATAACCCAGAGGCTCGGCTCTGTGAAGCAGGGGGATTACCCTGAGCTCCGTAGATACACGCTACAGCAGGTTGTGAGATACCCAAGGTCAAACACCGAGGTAACAGTGATGGAGAACACACGCCCTGCATGGCCTGAGTCCCATGCCAGCACTTCTCTGCCACTGTTTCATCCAAATGAACGTGGACATGGAGGAAATGTGCCAAAATCTACTGCATCCAGACAAATCATAGAATCATCGGGGATCGGAAGGGACCTTGGAAGATCATCCTCAGGAGGGAGGTGTGGCTTATTGATAAAAATCTAAGGAATGGACTTTTCAACCTTGCAACCCTAATGGCAAAGAATATATTATTAATAATCACATTGCTTTGCCTTTTTTTCCCATTGAGCCTTGTTGGGTACCTTTAAAAAACTGCAGAGCAACGAAGATGATGAAGGAAGGAGAGCAGCTCCTTGATGAGGAGAGGCTGAGGGAGCTGGGGCTCTTGAGCTGGGAGAAGAGGAGGCTGAGGGGGGACCTCATTCCTGTCTAGAAATCTGTGAGGGGTGGGTGTCAGGAGGATGGAGCCAGGCTCTGCTCAAGGGCATCTGGNTGGCAGGGGGATTGGGCTGGATGATCTTTCCAGGTCCCTTCCCATCCCTAAGGATTCCATTACTTGTTCTGTCTAAATGTCAGTGCAGGAGTTAATATCTCTAAGTCAAGAGCAGCATGTATCTCTGAGTGCATTAGCCCTGCCAAGTGACTACATCCTTAGCAATGAATATTGTATTTTAAGAATTGATCTTTCACGTGCTCTGTCCTGTCCTTCTTTGCTCTGGAGGCCGAGCCAAATGCATGTGAAGCACTCATCCTAAGTGGAAGGTAATGATAAGTGAAATGGCAGTACAGCATTTTCCCTTTTGCAGATGGACAGAATGTACAGGCTCGGTTCCAGAAAGATCCCAGCTCAGCCACTGGATCCTTGTCAAAGTGCTGAGGGATTGAGGGTTTTGAGATCCCGTGTCCAAATTCGCTGCAAAGGAAGCCATCAAACATTCATGCAAGTCAATTAGAACTCCACACCCTCCCTATTAGTCATAGGACTTGAAAGTAAGCTGAAATCTTGAGTGAACATGAATTATTGAACAATGGCTGAGAGAGAAAGAGAACGGAGCCTATAGCTTGCACTCTCACTGCTGTGGTCCCCCTGTTGAGTAATTTCAGGGCAGTGTTGAAAGAGGAGCAGAAATACTTAAAGCCAGTAGCATCCTTACTCTAAAGCAAAGCCATAAGACAGCCAAGGACCCGAGGTGGAGGGTTCCAGTTGAGCTCACCTGAACTTGTGGCAGGGTTGGGTTCTTTGCCCTTCTGCCATTCAGCGGGTGAAGGTGGGAGGGAGCTGGACTTGATGGTCTCTTGAGGTAACTTCCAACTCTCATGATTCAGTGAGAATTATAAAGCAAAGCATCCTCTAGGGCCATCCCTGGAGTAGGTGTGAGCTCTATCCTAGACCTGTGGGGTTAAAAAGGTGAAGTGAAGCTACTGAAACTTCTCAATCCAGCGGGGGGATTGGACTGGATGATCTCTCGAGGTCCCTTCTGATCCCTGAGGATTCTAGGATTCTAAGTGCAAGCTGTACTCTCACAACCACCTCAATGACACAAACTCCATCGTCCTGGAAGAGTTAGAGAGCAAGTCATGGAGAGAGGTATCGGTCACGGTGTCTGAGTGCACACGTGAACTCGGTTTTAATCGTCCCAGGAGTCTTACAGGAGAAGTTTCTAATCAGCAGTCTGGAGCCAGGCCACGCAGCTTTGTTTGCAAGTCCAAATCAGCAGGTCACACACGGGTTAGTTTGGGTAAGTTATCTGGCACGCAGACAGCCGTCACACTGAGAGGAAACAGGAGTCCTGTGAGAACATCTCACAACCAAGAAAAGAAGCTCATTTCATCGAGTATTAGAAAACAGGTACCACGATCTCTCCCAGTTTCAAGCCAGAGCCATAAGGACATGAATCCAGATTTACACAGGGCCAACTTGCTAGCCAGCTTTTGCAAAGTCTTTGCCATTTAAACAGCCAATTAATTTAGTGAGGTGCCAGGGCTCGGGGCAGTTTGTGTAAGGGTGGCTGGGCAGTGTGGTGCCTGCTGCTTTGCAGAGTGTTTGTAGGATACCTATGGCTCCTGCAGGTGGGATGGGCTGCATCTTGCCATGTGTACTGTGGCTAGTGTAAGGCAGGGCAGACAGTTCCCTGAGGAAGGGCAGAGCTCTAAGGATCCAGGGGGAAAGGGGTGATACTGCTTCTCTACTTAGCTAGGTGGATACTGCACACCTCTGGCTCCTGTTTTGCAGCGTTCAATGTCCATGCATCCATCCCCAATGGCAAAAGCAAACAGAACAGCTTCTGGGTAGAAGTACAACCTGAAAACAAGACTCTTTCTTAGAATCATAGACTCATAAGGGATCGGAAGGGACCTGGAAAGATCCTCCAGTCCAATCCCCCTGCCACAGCAGGATCACCCAGACCCAGTGGCACAGGAACACAGCCAGGCGGGGCTGGAACGTCTGCAGAGAAGGAGACTCCACAGCCCCCCTGGGCAGCCTGGTCCAGTGCTCCGGGACCCTCCCTGGGAAGAAGGTCCTGCTGAGATTGAGAGGGAACCTCCTCTGCTCCAGCTGGCACCCAGTGCCCCTTGTTCTATCTCCAGGTGACCTGGAGAAGAGCCTGGACCACTGTGCAAAGGGAAGGAGCAGCAATGGTGTAAGAAGGAAAAGGATAGACTGGGAACAGCAACAGTTCTGGTCTCTGAACCCCCTTCTTATGCCCCCTCTCCTAAATGAAGAATCATCCTGGAAACATTAATGAGGACAAAGGGGTAGCAAGGGGTTAAGGCAGGACATGAGCTGTGGCAGAAAAAGGGAGCTGTATCTTACTCCTAGCTGCTAACCAAACCCTTCCCCAGCTGCAAAGAGTCGGTGGCAGCTCAGTTTCTTTGCCTGGGGAGCCACCAGCCAGGTGTGAATTGCCCATTGTTACTGGGAAGAGGCAGCCAGTTCCATTCCAGACTCCATCAGTGCTGTTAATGTCGCCACTTGGGGTCGGCTGAGTTTATCTCAACAGAGCCTGATAGAGTTAAGTGCTGATGCTAGTATTTGAGCACCAGTTACATCAAGAGTGCCCAGGCAAAATAAGGTCCAGATAAGTGGAGCCATGAAAAACACTGTTTAAAAACAGCTGCTACTGCTGGCAGCAGTCTGTTCTGTCTTTCAGAGTCTCCTCTATTCCAGTGACAGCAGGGTTGACTAGAAAAGCAGATGGAGGTTTGCTTTAGGACTTAGCTTTTGCCGTGATTTGTTCTTCGTGGTCACCGTTTCACAGCCTGGGGTCCTGTTAGCAAAGGTTCTTTAGTTCTTTAATTTTCTGCCACTGGACGAGTCAGTACCTGTGTGTGAGGCACTGCTCTCCTGCCACAGTGAGGGAAGGGAGCAGCTCGCAGACCCAGAGGGCTCTCCAGGCAAATGTGCTGCCCTTTTGGTGCTGTGGACTGGGAGAATCATAGAATCATCAAGGATTGGAAGGGACCTTGAAGGATCATCCAGTCCAATCCCCCTGCCACAGCAGCATCACCCAGAACAAGTCCAGGAGGGTTTCAAACGTCTCCAGAGAAGGAGACTCCACAAACCCCCCAGGCAGCCCCCTCCAGTGCCCTGACATCCTCACTGGGAAGAAGTTACAGAATCAGTCAGGGTTGGAAGGGACCACAGGATCATCCAGTTCCAACCCCCCTGCCATGGGCAGGGACACCCCACCCTAGAGCAGGCTGGCCAGAGCCTCATCCAGCCCAGCCTTAAACACCTCCAGGGACGGGGCCCCAACCACCTCCCTGGGCAGAGCAGAGGGGGAGAATCCCCTCCCTCGACCTGCTGGCCACCCTTCTCCTGATGCAGCCCAGGATCCGGTTTGCCTTTGGGGCTGCAAGTGCACACTGCTGGCTCACGCTGAGCTTTTCACCCCAAAGCACCCCCAAAAGTGAAGGAACACAGGCACACTGAAACAGGGGGAGAGGTGAGGGTTGGTCTCCTCTCACAAGTGATAACACATGAGGAAAGATGTGCCAGGCTACATTTAGGCTGAACACTGTGATTGCAGCAGATGACCTGGGTTTCATCGCTCCTTACAACGCTCTCTGCTCTCTCTCTGCTTAAGGAGAATCGAGGGAAGCAGTAACTGCCTGTCAGGGATTTGCTTCCACACCGCAAATGCAAACACAGAACGAGGGCTGAGCCTCAGCGACACCGCTGCCGGCTGTTAAGGCTCCGCACAACGGCCCTGTAAACAGTACTGGCATTTGAACCATCTCATCTATCTCCCCACAGCCACTCTTGAGCGTAGGAGCAGCGAGGGAGGTAGAGGAAGCCCTTGGTTTATGATGCTGTGCACAGCGTTACGACCTTCCTGAGAGCTCAGCCCAACTTAGGAGATTTATGGAGCTTGGAGACCGGTCTTATCTGAGATTCCTACCTCTACAGAACAAATAAAAACCAGAAAGGAAGGCTTCCTTATGGCTCAGTCCAGATCCGAAGAGCAAATTAGGGTCAATTCCTGCAGAGAATTCAAGCATGATCTACTTTGTTGAGGAGCCCTCCTTCGGGTAACAGCCACCGCTCCACAGCCAGTGCATTATTCATCGGTGCAAGCCTCCGCAGGTCTTCAGCCTGCAGGTTACAGATTTGGATTGAGCACCGAGAGGCTTAAAAAGAGATGGTTAGAGAAGCACAGAGCTACTTTTAATTGGTGCTAAAAACAATGGTAATAACAGCGGAGAACTGTTGTGAGCAAAGATGGTTAAACCAACACTGACTAAGGAGAATGTAGACAGAGAGTCAAAGAATCATCAGGGATCAGAAGGGACCTCAAAATATCCCCCAGTCCAGTCCTCCTGCCACAGCAGGATCCCCCAGACCCAGTGGCACAGGAACACAGCCAGGCGGGGCTGGAACGTCTGCAGAGAAGGAGACTCCACAACCCCCCTGGGCAGCCTGGTCCAGTGCTCTGGGACCCTCCCTGGGAAGAAGGTCCTGCTGAGATTGAGAGGGAACCTCCTCTGTTCCAGCTGGCACCCAGTGCCCCTTGTCCTGTCCCCAGATGACCTTGAGCAGAGCCTATACCTTCCATTCATCTATTCTTGCCCAGATGCCAGCCTCTCCCCTGCCCCTTGCTGTCCCTCACTCCATTTCCCTCTGCCCAGCTCTCCAGCCTGTCCAGCTCCCGCTGAATGGCAGCACAGTCTGAATGCTGCATGGAAGCAGGAGGGCAGACATCAAGCAAGAGAGCAGAGCATGGACACGGAGATCAGACAGGACAGAGTGAAAAGTAGCAGCAGTGTGAAGAAGAGTGAGGAGGGCACACGTCAGGGAAGAAGAACCAGGAACAGTGGTGAAGCTGGGGAGGGCTACAGAGTCCTGCCTGTGCATAGATAGGCTGGAAGGAGGCTGAAATGCCATCTCCTCCACCCTGGGGCTAAAACTTGTGCAAGAGCTATGAGTTTCAGTTCCAAATTGGAGAGTTCCTGCACAGAGTCATTTTGCTTTTACCTTGGCACTTGTTTGTTGGGTTTGTTTAAATAGCTGGCCTGTGACAGACTCATCACATGTGAAACGTCTCCAGGAAAAGCTGAACACATGTATTTTTTATCTCTGCCCTGTATCTGTTATGCATTGAGTGCCAACAGAATGTTTAATACCAAGAGGACTCGTGTTTTGGAATCAGAGTGAGTGGGAAAGGTCAGCTGCACCTAGCCATGGCAGGCTGCTGCAGATAGAGTCCAGGGCTTTGCACTTAAGCATTCATGCTTCTGAAAGGCAGCCACACTCGCCAGAGCACTGTGACATGCCTCAGCCCAAAGACGAGCTGTTCCTGTCAGCGTAGTGAACTGGGGAGTATGACTGTCCTTCCGTTGCACGTGGAAATGAAGCTCCTGGCAGGAGAAGGTTGTGGCCTGGTGCAGGAGAAAGCAAGCTGGAAATAGTTTCTCTGAAGTGTGAGGCAGTGGAAAGGTGCAGACACATGTCCTGGGGCACAGGGTGAGGAGGCACTTGGCAGTGCTCATGTGACTGCCAACAGCTTGGTGGTTTCTCTACAGCTCACACCCAGACCTGTGCGACCTGGTCTGGGTGATCCTGCTGTGACAGGGGGATTGGACTGGAGGATCTTTTGAGGTCCCATCCCATCCCTAAGGATTCCATTATTATGCCTCTGTACTCTGGTGGCAGCAGCCCCTGTCCACAGCTCTCGGTCAGCCTTCCACGTCTCCAGAGAAGGAGACTCCACAACCCCCCTGCGCAGCCTGGTCCAGTGGTCTGGGACCCTCCCAGACTGTCCTCTCACCAGCTGACCTTGAGCAGAGCCTGGCTCCATCCTCCTGACACCCACCCCTCACAGATTTAGAGACAGGAATGAGGACCCCCTCAGCCTCCTCTCCTCCCAGGTCAAGAGCCCCAGCTCCCTCAGCCTTTCCTCATCAGGGAGCTGCTCTCCTTCCTTCATCATCTCCATTGCTCTACGCTGGACACCCTCCAGCAGCTCTGTGTCCCTCTGGAACTGAGGGGCCCAGAACTGGACAGAATCCTCCAGATGCAGCACCTGAGTAGTCCAGGATGGCCTGGAGCTTGCCAAGACACTGAGTTTTCTGATGGATTATATTATTGATCCTTCTCTTTCCTTTCTGGAAGACATTTTCACTCCCACGCCGTTGAAAGGCTGACCTTGTTTTTCTTTCTATCTTCTGGATGATCTGGGTGTTGACGGGTCTGTTTCTTTTCCCTTCAGTGACATTCCGTGTTGTGCAAGTGCTCTGCAAACAGGCAAGGAGATGAGTCTCTGCTTGACAGAGATTGCAATCTGTGAAGGCAAATATTGGGCATGCGGGTACCTCCTGAGAGCAGCTCTGAGGAAAGCTGCTCAAACCCCAGCCCGGGCTTTGGGTGCTGCAGCCCACACAGCAAAGCTGGTGATGCTTTCTAGTTTCAATTCAATTTTCCTTGACTTGGGTCGCTATTGTTGGGGGGTTTTGTGACGGTGGTGCCACTAACAGCTTCTCTGTTGGCTGAGGAGAGCCTGGGACTGTGACGGGAGCGATGCACTAGCTCTTTTGGTAAGGGTGTGAAAGGATTAGGGCGAAGGCAAGGAGGTAGCTCAACACCCTTTAACTGTTGCAAAGACTTCTGTCCTTTCCTATCGAGAAGAAACCCAGTTACTTTTGCAGCTCATTCATCTCGGGTGATGCCCTGCAGCTTGCAGAGAATCCCTGCCCTAGGTGTCAGGAACGTTTTTCACCCTAGGAATAAACTGCTGGCAGACAGATGCTTGAGCACAGCTCAGTGCTGGCGAGGCACTTGCACCCCAACCTCAGGCAGAGAGAACTGTCCTCTGGCACCCAAATCCAGCTGCTTTGCCCTGCTTTGTGGTCTGTGATGCAGAACTTCATGTGCTCAGCCTTCCTTCCACCAGGGCATGGGCACACAGTGCTCAACCTGCACCTCCTCAGCACCTCAGCCTGTGCCATCATTATTCTCCAGGAGGATATTTTTCCAGCTAATGATGACTGGAAACAGTGAGGGTTTTCTCAGCTCTGTGTTTTTTCCTCTGGTGGGAGGCTGGTGGATACTTTAGCAGAGCCTGCAGTGTGGGGTGTGTGTATGTGCTGGCATGTGGAGGGATGCGTGTGTGCAAAGCCTGGGCACAGCTTGGAGACCGGAGCGGAGAGAGGCAGCCTGATGCAATCACAGCCGTGCTGTCTGCTGGGAACATGCTCTCACATGTGGCTTGTCCCAACGCTTGCTCGAACAGGAACGCTTGAGCTGGCACACACCACAACTCTGCCTGGAAACGTGCTAACAGTTGAACAGCTCGGATAATCAGTGGGCCAGTGCTCAAACATGCCTCCTGGCCATGTTTCATAGGATCATCAGGGATTGGAAGGGACCTGGAAAGATCATCCAGTCCAATCCCTCTGCCACAGCAGGATCACCCAGACCCAGTGGCACAGGGACACAGCCAGGCGGGGCTGGAACATCTGCAGAGAAGGAGACTCCACAGCCCCCCTGGGCAGCCTGGTCCAGTGCTCCGGGACCCTCCCTGGGAAGAAGGTCCTGCTGAGATTGAGATGGAACCTCCTCTGTTCCAGCTGGCACCCAGTGCCCCTTGTCCTATCCCCAGATGCCCTTGAGCAGAGCCTGGCTCCATCCTCCTGACACCCACCCCTCACAGATTTAGAGACAGCAATGAGGTCCCCCCTCAGCCTCCTCTTCTCCCAGCTCCAGAGCCCCAGCTCCCTCAGCCTTTCCTCATCAGGGAGCTGCTCTCCTTCCTTCATCCTCTTCGTGGCATGAATCCTCACCTGCATTCAGAAAGAGAGCCTCTCTACCTCGGGGCAGAGCCAGCTTGCTGTCCCCCGACAGCACCCCAATGCTTCCTGCCCCACAGACAGACCTACGTGCTGCCCTGTGAGCCAGCCAGCAAATCCCCATGACCATGGGGCAGGGAAGGGGGGCGTTCAGGGGTGGAAGGGGGTACCTGTAGAAGGGCAGTGGGGTACTTTGTGGCTCCTGGTCGTAACGGGATAGAGAGAAAGAGGGGTTTTGAAAAAGCCCTTAACAGAAGGCTCTCAGCCAACACTGCTGGCTGCTGCTGCAGTGGATGCTCACCTCTGTCAAACCCTTAAGAGGTTTTATTTTCTATCCAGAAGCACCTGCCCCCTCTCACGGCACCGCAGGGTAGTTTTCCTTAGCAGAGAGATCCCCCTTTCCCTGGGCTGGTGACAGCCTGACACTGTGTCTACATCTAGTGGTTCGCTCAGAGCACTGCTGCTGCCTCTGGCTCGGAGAGCTGGGCTGGGCAGCTCTGCTCAGAGATGGGGGGTCCCCGGGGTTGACTGTGCCCGGGACCCCCTGGGCTGCACCAGCTCCTCACCCTAGCAGCTCTGATCCATCCGCAGCTATTCACTGGTACCTGAAGAGCTGCTAGTGTCTGTGCAGAGCAGGGTGCTGCAGGAGTTCTGCTGTGCCTGTGCAGTTGTGATGCTGACAGGAGCAGTGGTTTTATACAGCAATCAGTGCTCGTACAGTCACCACCGTGCTGCCATCTCGGTAGAATCACAGAATCACTAGGGATGGGATCACTAGGGACCTCGAAAGGTCATCCAGTCCAACCCCCCCCCAACAACCCCCTTGTCTACCCTGCCTCCAGATACATCAGTGTGGACTTTGGTTGCTCCCCTTCCTATCTCTCTTTTCCCAGCCTGCCCCAGTGTCTCCTGCCTACCTACCTATCCTGCATCTCTTTGGGGCTGGTATCACCTCCTTCTGTACCTCAGCATCACACTGGACACCTGGAGGTCCTCAAACACAGGTGTTGGTTGGGTAGCTGTTGCTCAGGATGAATGCACCGCGCAGGCACAGAGCCACTCTGGCTGTAGCACACACCAGTGGGAGGGGGCATAAACCCCTTGCCCCAGCCAAGGCCATCTCTCTCACTCCAACTGCAGAGACTTTTTCTTCTGCTGTCATCTATCCCTGCTGCCTGGGCTCCCTGTGTGAGCCTCCTGCTTTCCCCACCAGACAGGTGGCTTCACTCTACCTCTCAGTGACTTTGGAGTGGCCCAGGACTGTCACCGCTGCAGCCCTGGAACCATCTACCCCTCAACCACCATCACTGCAAAAGCTGATCTGGGAGGAGGGGGCTGCAGGCACCAGAGCACTGTCCGTACCCAGACCAAGACATCCACCAGCACGCCCTGTGCCCTGCCAGAGCTGCAGCAGACATCGCTGCTGGTTTGGAGTGTGACAGAAGCTCTGCAGTCTCCCTTTGTCTGGAGATCTCCTTGAGGGACGTGGCACAGGCTTGGCTGGAACCCCGCGTGGAGCGTGAGATGCAAACGCCCGGCCGAGGGCTTCTGATGCTCTTGTCAGAGTCACGCGTTGGAACAGCAGGGGCCAGGCATGGTGAGGTTGGCACAACCTTGGCACTGCTTTTGAAGGCTGTTTGTGCCCTCCTCTTTACTTTCTGAGCACATTCCAAGGAGATTTTCAAGTCTCCAGCCTCCAGCTTCAGCTTGCACTTCAGCTGCAGTGCCTAATGAGGCAGTTCTCCTGTAGAACTCAAACCCCAGTTCCCTGGAGAGGCAATTGAGAAAGAGGCTTCTGAAAGCCTCTGCAGTTGGCCCATAAAAGATGCTGCCTTTCTCTACAAACCTTGCATTTCTTCAGGCTAGGCTCCAAAGCCAGGCACACCGCAGGCTCCCGCTGGGTGCCTAGGTAGCTCAGTTGCTGCATTGGCTCTGTAGAAATCCAGGGGCCACCTTAAGAGTGAATGGGGTTTAGTTTCTAGTGGTCGGCTGTTGGAACCAAGCTCTCCAGGAAATACTCAAAAGATTCAGTGTAGAAGGGTAGAAGTCACTGGGTAGACTCAGCCACTGCAGGCAGCAGCAGAAATGTTTGATGGTCACAGAATCATAGAACCATCAGGGATGTGAAGGGACCTGGAAAGATCATCCAGTCCAATCCCCCTGCCACAGCAGCATCACCCAGACCAAGTCCAGGAGGGTTTCAAAC